>OU896707.1:45173488-45418488 GCA_918026855.4 Phaedon cochleariae
TTGTGCAGAATTTGATGAGTTGGTGAGTCGAAAGTTCCTTCAATTAATTGAGCCACAATAATAACGAATGCTGATTATTGTAAAATAATTTTCTACAATCATCAAAAACGTTCAACAAAGGAATTATTAAACTATAGGAGTTATTTTCTCTTCCGATAAAATTGATAGTGAGAGAGCTCATGACACATAACCTAGTTTGATAATCCACCTTGATGATATATATTCAATCAGTAGCTTTATCGATAGGGAAACACAAAATGGCTATGCCGCAATGCGATAAACCAAGCAGGGATATTTTCTTATGTTCTGGTTCCCACGAGAAGGGATATCCTGTAATGTTCAGAAAACATCGTGAGAAGCAAAAGAAATGAGTTAGGAATTGGTGTTCTTCTTAAAGAAAGGTTATCTCTGATAGTAATTTCAAGCATCAGAATAAATGTCTTCAAACGTATGGTTACTCCTGACAAGCTTATGTTGGGTACAGTGAGATCGGCTTTTCTAGAGAAAAGGCATGCTTGTGTTTTGTTCGCATTAAATTCTACCAAGTGATTGGATTCCAATTCGCGAATTGTTGCCAAGTCCATATTCATGTTGTCAACATTTCCCCCTCGTTTGTTTCTAATTTGCCTGGCTAGTATTGGAACCCTTGAAGAGAAGGCGGTATTGAGAGTACCATTATCCACGGAGCTGTGTACTGGACATGAAGTTGCCCCCATCAAATCGTTGATATGAAGTTGAAATAGTGTTGGTGCTAGAATTGATCCTAAAGCATTCATGATAAGAGAGTTATATGGAACTCCGTCGACCACTACATGGAGAGATCTGTTTTTTCATGAGAATAATAATAATAATTTGAAAAATCCGGTTCCTATTATGATGAGACTCCCAATTTTTTTCTCTCAAACCAGGGCAGGAAAAGGACTACACGAGGATGCAATGCTGCAAGCCCCTCTGGTTGGTCTTATCAGTGGCAGCAGCGTGAAAAGCGACGCTATCTGAATGATCATCAATTTCTGTGTAGAAATAACCACTGCTGCATGTTCCAAATGGTGGAGAAAGTGTTTCCTGCAGCGTTTAAAGATCACCCACTGGGTGGCTGGATTAAGCATGTCAATTCGGTTTGGTCAGCAATCACCTGGTTACTTTGGAGCTGTACTGATTGAAAACGCGTGTCACGGTCACGTATGGATGTGATGTTTTTTGTCGTTGATTGGTCAAAAAATGAAATCGCCTAATATTTGTAATATTGTTTGATTATTTAGTCGTTATCATCATATTGTTTTGAAAACATTCTTGTATTCCGTTCAATTTCCCAGTTTTCGTTCGTAAGGAGTATAAAGTAGGTGACATTATTTCAATCAATGAGATCCTATTGATTATTCGGAAATCCCGGATTTTTCAGCTGTTTTTCAGATGTTCACTTATTTCTCTGGGCAAAATGATAATAATAATGATGTGTCTTCCCCATCATCAATATGGAAATAACACAACCAATTCAGAAATGAATTTCCAAAATGATGATGAAGGGGTGGGGTTCAACTATCAGAGCTGCATTCAAATCCAACCTTGAAAAAAATTAATGAGTAGGTGATAATGACAATAATGATAATGAAAATAATCATATATGAGTACGATGCTAACAGTAATGGTAGGTAATGAAATCGAAATGAGCATAATATCGATGATGGTAATAGTTGTGATGAAAACAATGATTTTTTTTTACCGCTTGGCGCGCACGAAAGGGATTTCCTATAATGTTCAGAGAACATAGTGCGTTCCTAGGGAGGATAGGGATAGGAGGTAGGTATTGGATTTTTTCTTAAAATTCTGGAGATAATATGTTGTTGGGAATACTTCCTCAAGCAATGAATTCCAGAGCCTAGCCGTTCTATGGATGAAGGAGTTTTGATAAAGTGCTGTTCGACATCTTTCGAGGTTGACAACGGAAGGATGTGCTGACTGGGCTTGTCTAGTTCGTCTGACTGGTATTGCTAGTGAAGGGATGATAGCAGAGATTTCCGAAGAACATCTCCCGTGGAAGTATCGGTAAAAAAGTGGAAGGTCCGACCTTTCTACGGTGTTCCAATGATGTCGAAGAGTGAGGGAGTGTGGCGTCACCCACCAGGCGGATGGCTCTCCTCTGGATGGAATCTAAGAGCATCAGCGTATGTTCTGGTGCTGAACCCCATATGTGGGAACAGTATTCTAGAACAGGCCGTATCTGCGCTTTGTTGATCATGAGAAGCTGTTGAGGTGTGAAGTAGCTTTTCGCACGGAACAAGAATCCGAGTTTTTGTGAAGCAGCGTTTGCGATGGATCTGACATGATTATCCCATGAACGAGTGTTGCTGATGGAAATACCGAGCATAGATATGGTGGGCTTGGTGGGGATGGTGGTGCCAGACATTACAATGTCGGGCGTACTGAGTTCCGCCTCTCTAGAGAAAATACAGGCTTGAGTATTGGTGGCGTTGGATTCAACAAAGTTGTTGTTTCGTCAGGCTGTGATTTCAGCAAGGTCTTCATTGACAGCATTGACCTGCCTGCGCCGTGAGTTCTAAGTTTCCTGGGAAGAAATGGGAATTCTGGAAGAGAACGCAGTATGGAGGGTACTATCATCTGCAAAAGCTGTAAATGGGGCAAGTGGATGGGGATTTCTCTATTTTCATTGGTCAACCATATCGGGTATTTTGAATGTCTTACTGTGCAACTGGGAATTATAATATCAAAAATATTATGAATTGTGTCGCAGGAATATTCGAGTGCTTCATTGACATCCTGGATATGGAAGGAAGGTAGGCGTCCAGTCAGTTCGAAATAGTAATACCACAATCCATTTGTTGATAGCATTGAATTATCGTGTTCTCTCAATTCATCTACACATATTTTCATTGCGAAAGCGGGGTGGTGATTATCATCTGGTATTGATGGAAATTCATGCCTGAGTATTTTTTATATCATGAAAAACAATAAACTTGATGATTTGTTGACTCTACAGGTATATCAATTCGAAGGCCTAATCTTATCATCTCTCAGTCACAGAAAACCACTCTATACCTATGACCCAACAGTAATTTGGCTAGGAAAATAATTGTGAGAACTCATAGCCATAATTGACTACATTGTCTTCATTTCCCTCCTTCAGTGTACACTATATTTATTGTTTATTTAATAACCAGAATAACGACGATTCTCTCAGCCAGGATATTGATAGAATTTCGTGAGTATTTTTCAATTAGGAATATGATTTTTGGTACAGTGTATATCACCTTCAACTCCGGGTCGTGAAAATTATTTCCAAAGATAGACCGAGTTTTTATAGCATTATGGCTATGAGATATCCCAAGACCTTCCACTATAGTCCTTGGCAAAGTCCCCAGCTATCTTGCTGTATCTCTTTCACCTCATACTGAGCCTAATATAGGCTTTAGCTATGTAAGACCTGGATGAACTCGAACGAATTATAAAATCTCATACGAAATCATAATGATGTTTCATTCAATCGACTTGTCCTTGATATAAAATTTTCATATCACGAACAAGTCAGGAATTTGTATATAGTTTGTACCCTAGAGTTCATCAACTACTGAAACTTGAATCAGCACGTAGAAAATTGACTGATGACTATGAAGTGGCTAACGAAAGTACAGAACAGGTACTTTTTCTCAACGGTCATAGCATCAAAGCATCGACTTCAACAGCATTACCTCCAAGTGCAAGCAAACATTAAATGTATCAGAAATGTTGTTTGATGAACGGGTGAGTGAAAACATACGCCCAAAATTCCATATTGATCCTGTTTTTATCAATATCAGGAGATTTAGTATGAGTATATGTTCAATTGTTATATAATGAGTATTCAAGAAAATAATGATGACGATGGTTCCGAAGAATATGGAACAATATTTTCTGAACTTATTCCCTATCTGATATTAGGCTCTCAACATCTACATGGTGGTGAAGTAAAAAGTGATCGAGAAGCATTATAATAAACTCACCCCAAAGAACGTTCAATCTTCATTATAAGATTGATCACGTTTACACAGACCACTTCTCCTCTCCTTTTTATTAGCCCACAGTATCAGATTTGTCCTCCTCCAAACGTATATTATCGATCTATCATGGACCTACAGGAGTGCTAGCATCAGGGCAAGAAATTAGTTATTACTTGATAATAATGACATACTCAGCAGTAACTACATGGTAGTCAATACGAACGTGGTCAATCGTATGATGAAGATTCAACTTCTTTCCAGGTGGAAAAGATGTCGACCGAACGTATAGCCCCGTTCATGGCAAGGACCCTGCAGGCTTTCTCTGTGCCGAGCTTGGTGAAAATTTCATACAACTGCCTTTCTTCTCACTCCCACTTATAGCCAAGGGCGCTATAATATTTAAATCATATTACAACACAATTAAAACTCTCCACTGCAGACGCCGTATTTCCAACTAAGTTATATTCACAGCTCGCATAAATCTTTATATCGTTCAGCAATAATTGAGTCGGATTCACAGCTTTCATTGTAGAAACTTGTAGAAATAAAATGTGTTGAAGTATTGAACAAGAACATGTAATTGAAAATTTGATTATTCTCGTGAATAATTTTTTCAGTTCGATCCTATCGCAGTGTGGGAACACACAAATCACCAGAATGTAAAATCGCAGATCCGTAATCCATCAGAATATACATTTTCAAACCAGTAACTTAACAGAACAATATTTTATAGGAATCGTATTTATCTCTACTGTAGATGCACAGAACCGCAATCCCCCAAACCGTATTTTGTATACTGTACATAAGCATACCAGACAATTACAGATTGCAAATGCGCAGATGTGTATTTTTCTATAATAGCAATATCGCAGATCCGCAAATATACAGAATCGAAAACTAACAAACCAACATCACAGCGGAATTATATTTCGTCAGAATCATAACAACACAGACCGTAATTCGTCAGAATCGCAGAATGACAGACCGCACATTAGCAGACCGTACTTTGTCAGAATCGAAATACAACAGACCGTTTATCGACAGAATAGTAAAATGTCAGAACCGTACATTGACAGAATAGCAAAAAATCAGAACAGCATATTCACAGAATCTCAAAATATCAGAACTGTAAATTGAAAGAATCGTAAAATGCTGAAACCGTACATCGACAGACTCGTAATACAACAGACCGTATTCCATCAGAATCATATTATATCAGAACGTACAATGACAGAATGTACTTCATCAGACTGTAATGTCATATACTGTATTGTGATAGAATCGTTAACTATCAGAACCGTAATTCAGCAGAATAGTTAAAATGTTAGATCCGTAAAATAACAGAATCGTAAAAATTCAGAACCGTACATCGACAGAATCGTGAAATATAGGAACTGTACGTCAGCAGAACCGTAAAAAATCAAAACCGTACATTGGCAGAATCGGAATTCATCAGAATGTAATGCAGCAGAACCGTAAAATGACAGACTGCAGGGAGGCCTACCAGCCACGCGCAGAGCGAACGCCGGTCACAGTGTTGCCTGCTCTCACGTCATGTGGGGATTCTACGTATACTTTCAGTTCGACTTGCTTTTATGTTCCTATTGCTCTTGTACACTCGAGAATAAGATCGATTATATGATAGGAAGTGATGAATGACCACATTTCAATATGAAATATATGAACGTCACCCAACTTTTTTGCTATATGATGAAGAAAGTGTTTATTTGAAGTATTTTCTTAAAAACTACAATTCCTTGAAGTAAGTTGAGAGAAGGGTTCGAGAAATAGGTGTTTGGCATGTTACAAGTGTTTAGGATCACACGTTAAAAGGTAAAGCTTCCGTCATTCCTTGCTCGCACAAGACTTTCGAAGACTTCTGAGGGTGGCTCGTAAGGGGGCAACCGAATGACGGATAGAACAATTTTACAATTTTTTTTTACAACAAACTTTGGAGTTTTCAAAGTTTGATTATAGATACAAGATATTGGATGTTCTTTATATGAATCTATGTCATACGCAAATTCATTCATTTTGTATTTTGTACCCATATTTTTAGAAAAAGGAAGAAGGTGATACGAAACTAGATTGAAATCGAAGTTCAGCTACGGAATTTAGTTTCGAGAATTCTTTATTAACGATAATTAGTGCGGTTCTGTAGACAGGGGTTGATGAAAAAATGCTTATACATACATACATACATATGGAAGCCATTTAATGAACGTTCTTGTAAAACTCACTATGGAAGCTATTAAATAAACGTTCTTGTGAATCCCACGTGTCAAGGGATACTCTTCAGGGTAATCCAAGTTGAGTGTCAGCAGCCATCGATGACTTTGTTATCATTGATGATAGAAAATTGTTCAAGGAATCAAACCTTTAGTCTTTATTTCTCGATAATTATTAATGGGAAATGAAATTATGATGTTTCTTTGAAAAATATTTGTGATTGTTCTGTCATATAAACTTTGCGAAAACGTGTGGTCTATAAGGTATGTAATAGTTGATCACATATGAATAATTTCAATATAGTACACATATGTACCACTCGGTTTTTATTGTGTTATAGATAGGTACCGACAGTTTTGTAATTTTCGTTCTTTTAGAACAAAAAAATTGAGTAGACGTCTGTTGACCGAGAAAGAGTTAAAAGTTTTTAACCCCAAGAACATTTTATTCAAGTAAATGGTATTCAGAACCGGAATAAATGTATGATCGACCACACAATGAGTTTCACTGATATAGCGAATCACTTCTTCGTATACCTAACAACCAGTATCTGAGGTCTGAGGATTTGGACCTCTTAGGCAACCCGTAATTCGTTGAATGGTACGCGGGGTGGAACGTTTCCAGGCGAAACGCATCCACACATTCACAATCTGAAGACAAGCAAAATAGCAGATCTCTTGCGAAAAGTCTTCTATTTATCGAATAACCCAATCATGGAGTATAACTTGATGGAACCTTGAAATTATATTATATCCATCGTTCTTACATGTGTTTTGAAGATTTACGATACTCTGCATTGGTCGAGAGAAAAAATATTGGGATGAATGTCAAAAAAATTTAATTTCTTGTTTTCTCTAATTAGGTTGATATATTACAACTATGATAGGAGATAGGGAAATGAGTTTTTTTTTCCATATTATAGAGAAAACATTCGACTACATTTTGATATAGGTATATTTATTTTTTGAAATTTGGGAATATGTTAAAAATTTAAAAGAATAAGAGGATAACACTTTTTCATCACATTTCAGTTTGCTTCAACACCCAATAAATTGCTTATTCGACCAATGAACGATACTTTTTTTTCACATCAAAAACTGCGGAAATTCATAACGATCATTTCGTATCGATTATATGAAGATCTATCTTGAACAGATTTCTCGATAAAAGCGTTTTACTGCAAGTACACCTGTAACTACCGCCCGCTACCCGGTATGCGAGACGATGTTTCCAGGAAATACCAACGACTATAATAGTAGAGTGCCAATCGAATCCTATCGTTCACCCCGTGGGAAATCGGAGGTAAAAAGCTGTGACATGGCTAGAATTGTTACCTACCATCTCCAGATCACGGATCCACTTGTCGTCAAAAAATCGTCCTGTGCGTTTGGGGGGTAGGGGGTAATTTATAAAAAAATATGGATTTTTTTTTTATTCGTGGAAAATATTTATGGGTTTCAGAACTTCCACCCTGTTGAATCTTGATAGAAGAGTAGAACAAATTATAGAAAATTTTGAAATTTTCTAATTACATTACGATATATGAGAGAATCATATTTCAAACGCCTATAACTCAAAACTTGTGAATTCTCGATAAAATGGTTTTCATATACCTCGCATTATCTCAGTAACTACAACGTTTATCAAAAAAATACTTCAAATAATGTCGATGCGTCTATGTTTCAAGATGCGAATGGTTCTTCGATTTTGAAAATCGAAGCATAAATAAGGAAGATATTGAGAAAATCATAATGCAATGCAGGTACCACGGACGAACGCGTTTCGCCGCATTCGTACCCCTATTCTCCCCGCAATACCCGCGGCTATCAAGGTTCCATACGCTTTCGTTATACACATCAACATTGAGGCGTTGACCATTGCATCTAATGGTGACTTATTGTGAATTAATTATTCGATATTTGGTACTGTGTGCTCTGTTTCAATAATTAAATAAGTATTGATTAGCTAACGAAATCTATTATTGTAAATTTATCATAAAATATATGTTTCTCTAGATAAAAGATGGAAAGTACTAGCAATTCAGACACTGATCTTGAATATGTCTTGAAGTTACGCTTTCGTTATACACATCAACATTGAGGCGTTGACCATTGCATCTAATGGTGACTTATTGTGAATTAATTATTCGATATTTGGTACTGTGTGCTCTGTTTCAATAATTAAATAAGTATTGATTAGCTAACGAAATCTATTATTGTAAATTTATCATAAAATATATGTTTCTCTAGATAAAAGATGGAAAGTACTAGCAATTCAGACACTGATCTTGAATATGTCTTGAAGTTGAAGATTCCTTTCCAGCAGAGTACAGAATCATCGAGAAAATGTTTCATTTGTGGAAAAGATGGTCAACTCCTTCGTTGTAAGTTGTATGAATGTAAGAAAAAACCTCGGAAAAAACTATGCGAGGCATATCGATATGGAACTTCAGAGAATTGATGATATTTTCAATCAAAATAAAGGTCAATCGATCTTCTGGCACAGGAATATTGGAAACTGGAGACAATAATGCAGGCGCGCATCTAAGGGGGGGTAAAGGGGGTAATTACCCCCCCCAGGACACGGGGGGTATCAGGGCATCGGCTAAAAGAAATTTCCTTCTCAGCCAAAAATTAGGTGATACTCAACTCAAAACTCTTTGTGATACTAGATGGGTAGATAGGCACGAATCAGTGCTGCAATTTAAAAGTTGCTTTGAAAGCATTGTTGATTTGCTCAGAATCATTTCAACTTGGAAAGACCGCGATTCATCGTCTAAAGCTGAGATTCTCAAAACTGGAATTAGTTCTACAGAATTTATTGTTTCTCTTTATAGCTTGAGTGAAATTTTAGCTTTAACAGTTAATGTAAGTAAAATTTTACAAACAAAATCAATCGACAGACAATATGCTGGTGAAGTTATAGAAAATGTAATTTTGGTTTTGGAAGAAAAACGAAGCAATGCTGAGCGTCAATTTAAAGCTATTTTCAAATTGGTTTGTGATATTCATGAAAAAATGGAGATAGATATTCATAGTCCAAGAATAATAAAACGACAAGTATATCGTAGTAATATACAAGCAGAAAATGTTGAAACTTACTACAGGCTCAAATTATATGTACATACCTTTGTTGGATCATGTTATGAACGACTTTCGTTTTAAGGTTTGATGAAGAGGGACTGAATACTTTTGAGTTCAATATATTTTTTTATTAAATTTTTTGTTCAATAAATCCCGATGCACTTATACTAAATCACTTCAAACAATAAAAGACTACATCAATAGGTTGCATGAGAATATGAGCAATGATATAACTTTCATAAAACTAAATTCTGAGTTTCAGTTGTGGAAATCCGTTACACAAAATGATGTTATCTATTTATATCTTGTGATGGAGATATGTTTCCCATTATTAAACAATGCCTACAAATACTTGTTACCTTGCCTGTTAGTGTTGGTTCTGCGGAAAGGAGTTTTTCCTGTCTTAAACGGTTGAAAACTTGGCTACGCTCAACCATGCTGCAAGAAAGGCTTTCAGGTTTGGCAATGCTATGCATACATAGAGAGATTCAGGTAGATGTCGAAGATGTTATTAATCGATAAGCTACCAAAAAAATAGAAGACTAGACTTTATTTTGTAATCTCCTCTTTACAAACAGTTTTTTTGTTATATTTTGAGATGTTTCTTGTTACTTTTATATTTTATCTTTGTTATATTTTTGTTCAAATGTTGATGAAATTTGTTTTATGTTCTTGATTTTTTTTTCGTTTTTTATTTTTAGTTTCCATACTCAATGATAGGTTTTTGTTTCCTATATATTTTATGTGATTATATTAAATATCTACCTGATTTCAACTACGAAATAGCCACAATGCTCAAAGTGGAATGATATGTTAAATAAATGCAAAAAGCTCAAAGTCTTCAAAATACTCGCTAATTCAAAAAACTCACACCGAAACACGTTGGTTTGGGAATAATGATTCATCAAGAGACATGATCGAAAAAAATTATCGTAGCTTTGTGTTCTTGTGGACACTGTATCGTATTTACGTGTATTTACAACTTCGCAATTCGATAGGTATCAAATAATGTTTTTTTCAAGTTTCCACAAGGATATCTTATTTTTATTTCAATATTATATGCATCATGTTTTGTTTCAATATTTGTCAATTTGTTTATAAATGAGATGGATGACATTTTACTCTGATGGATAAAAAATGTACTTTCGAGATAGAATCATTCATAAAATAAATGGAGGGCACTTCCAATCAAACAGCAAGTTAAAATAAATTTCTGTTAACTTGGAAAATAGCGATCAATTCCATTTCTCCCGTGAATTCCAAGATCGTACTATTCTGTAACACTCAGTAATTCATATTTACGGTGATCGTACACTAGCGTCTGCGGACAGGCGCAAGTAATAACTCCGTGGTAGGGGAACGTTAGTTAACTTGTGTCGAGTCTCATATAAGGAAGGGATTTTTTTTTAACAATCAATCGACCTAGATGAACCTTTTTTCTTGAAGAAGAAGAATTTTTCTTGAGGAAGGAAAATATTGTTTCTGCATAAAAAATGAGAAAACCTAACCTATCTATTTTATGAGTATATCTGTACTTGTTTCGTTGACCTGTGTAAAACTTAATGTTTATTAACACCAAATAAAATATTCTATTCTATTCTAACCTAACCTAACCGAACCTCACCTCTGGCCTAAACATAGAAAACCCCTAAATGAACCTATTTCCCATAGAGAATATTTTTTAGAAATCACTTGAGAACAAGAAAAAAATAAAAAAAAGATGAGCTTCGCACGGATTCGAACCCCAGCCAGCCGGCTTGGCATGCCGATGCTCTGCTTACTGAGCCAACCAGTTGCTTACGAGATGAAGTATGATGAAGTCATTCAGTCGGCGCCGCATAACGCCAGTCGCATCTACTGCCCACTATAACGTTCTCCCACCACCACGGAGTTATTACTTGCGGCCGTCCCGCAGACGCTACAGTGATCGTACTAGGACGGTTGCGGGCGTTGCGGGGAGAATCGGGGTATGAAAGCGGCGAGTCGCCGTCCTTCGTACTACCTGCATTGTATTATGATTATCCCAATATCTTCCTTATTTTTGCTTCGATTTTCAAAATCGAAGAACCAATCGCATCTTGAAACATAGGCGCATCGACATTATTTCAAGTATTTTTTTGATAAACATTATAGTTACTGAGATAATGCGAGGTATATGAAAAGCAATTTAACGAAAATTTACAAGTTTCGAGTTATAGCCGTTTGAAATATGATTTTCTCATATATCGTGATGTAATTGGTGAATTTCAAAATTTTTTATAATTTGTTCTACTTGTCACACGGAATCAAGATTCGACAGGGTGGAAGTTCTGGAACCCATCAATATTTTACACGAATAAAAAAAAAATCCATATTTTTTTATAAATTACCCCCTACCCCCCAAACGCACAGGACGATTTTTTGACGACAAGTGGATCCATGATCTGGAGATGGTAGGTAACAATTCTAGCCATGTCATAGCTTTTTACCTCCGATTTCCCACCAACTTTTGATCTAAGCGACTTACGGTTCGTTTGGCACTCTACTATAAGTTATACCCCATGATTGGGATATTGAACGATAGACCGCAAAGTCTGCCGTACTTAAACAGGGCACAATAATTAAACATCAGGGACATTTTTTGTCATCATCATCCACATATACAGGGTGTTTCAAAAAAACCTGACCCCCTTGCTAGGGTAGGTAGAACACTGCAAAATAAGTTGGGTTTGCTCAGTGAAAAAATGTCGTAACGGCATCCGTTTTCATGATACAAGGTGTTGAAAAAATGATTTTTCTGCACATTTTTCACGATTATGTCGAAACTAGTGGCAAAATTGTGATGAAATTTGGTACGGATGTTTTTGGAAATCTGACACATCGCGTGAATTTGTTTTTGTATCTGACTCTCAAAGAGGGTGCTAGTTACACGGTTCGTACCGAGTAGTTTAGGAAATAACTTTCTTGAGGTTAAATTTTTCAATCCAAATATGATATGAACTTGAACTTCATTCAATTTTACACCAAAGAGGTACTCTTGGTGAAACTCGATACTATGTTCCGTTTTCGGAATATTTCGATTTGAAAATAATGGAGTAGTAATGATGCTGGTATGAAATGAATTTTATTGAGTTCAATTACCTATTTATTCAGATTCAAAAACAATGAAATTATTCTTGTGCCAAAGTTATTGATGGAACAAAGAATCATAAGTAGAAAATCAAGAGATATTCGACTATAGAAACATGAAATATTGAATCAGTTAGAGTATGTGTGTTCAAAATGTCCTACGTTTCGACGAATACACGATTCTAATTTCTTTTCTTAAGATTGTATTATTCTTCTAAACAGTTGAGAATCAGCTGTTAGGTCATTTAAGTGATGTTCAATTATGTCTTACAACTCTTGACGTAAATTTACCTATGTAGCTCAGACTTTCTGCTCAAGATATAACAAAACTGTGTAATCCATGTTCTTAGTGAAATCTGTTTTGATGTTATTCTTGTGATTCATTGTTAAATCAATAAGTTTAGAATTAGAAATGTATTATTGTTTTCGGTTTTCAATAAATAAGTGATAAATTTTCATGATACTCGCTCTAATACATAGCTTCATACCAGCAACAGTTATCACTTCATCATTTTCAAATCGAAATATTCCGAAAACGGAACACAGTATCGAGTTTCACCAGGAGTACCTTTTTGGTGTGAAATTGAATGATGTTCAAGTTCACATCAAATTTGGATTGAAAAATCTAACCTCAAAAAAGTTATGTTCAAAACTACTCGGTACGAACCGTGTAACTAGAGCCCTCTATGAGAGTCAGATATAAAAACAAATGCATGCGATGTGTCAGATTCCAAGAAACATCCATACAAAATTTCATCATAATGTTGCCAGTAGTTTCGACATAATCTTGAAAAATGTGTGAAAAAATCATTTTTTCAACACCTTGTATCTTGATAACGGATGCCTTTACGAGATTTCTTTACTGAGTAAACCCAACTTATTTTGCAGTGTTCTACCTACCCTAGTAAGGGGGTCAGGTTTTTTTGAAACACCCTGTATAATGAGAAATTACGACATCGCCCCATGGTCGAGAGGACAGGTTCACCAAAATACGCACTGTTAGTTTCTGGAAAACTGTCAGTCGTTTCAAAATGTCAAACTTCACTGATGATCGAATTGGCTATAAGGAGTCAGGAAAGAATAGTAAAATAAATCCAGAGTTTATGTTCAGAAGAATTACAAGTGCAGCTCAGTTCCAAAATTCAGATTTCACTAATATTTTACCCTACGAACTCACACCAGTCCCACTCTCTCTTTTTCATGAAGATAGGACTATGAGAAAAACATCTTGCCAAAAAGTTATATCTTCATTGTAACATATTGGCGGATACTTGTTCAACGACTAGTTTCTATTTCATAGATGGAATGGTCATTCTGAATGAAGTGAATGAGAAATCTTTCAAGACTCTCAACGATTTGGCAGAGAAGATACTTCAGAGAATGCTTTTCATTTTCAAAAAATATTCTCGCTGTGATTCAGTTTTTCTGGTATTCGATAGATATGATATCAAGGATTCCATAAAAGACATGGAGAGACGTGGACATCATAATCTAGGAATATTCAGTATTACAGGAAGTCGACCAGTGCCAATCTACAGGAATTTTCTGAAATCAACACCAAATAAAATGGCACTCATAAAATTTTTGAGCCAGTATTTGATGGATTCCTTCAAGAGGCTACCAGGAGGAAAGTTTCTTTTCATTGCTGGAGGATCGAAAGATGCCGAATCATGTTTTAAGGTTGGTCACGCGAACTAGATGGATGTATGTACCTTAATTCTCATAATTGAATTTTCAATTTTCAGGTCAGCTATGCATCAATTGACGAAAACTCTATGTCACGGTGCAACCATGAAGAAGCTGACACCCGTTCAATATTCCAAATAATAACTTCCATCGAAGAAAATAGTTCTGTTATTATAAAAACTGACGATACTGACGGCTAGTCCTTTTTTCATATTATCATTGGAATAACGAAGTAATGAACAGTTCTGAATTTTTCATGGAAACTGGACACTAGAATTCGGTAACAGACAAAAGAAAATTCATTCCTATTCACGAAATCGCCAGAAAACTAGGAAAGCCTTTGTGTGATGGATTACCAGCATTCCATGCATTAACAGGATGTGATACTACGAGCTGTTTCTATAAAATAGGAAAAAGATCGGCCTATGAAGTATATAAAAAGAATATATCTAAACCTAATTTGGGTACCTTCACTTCCACCGATGTAGAGGAAAGCATTGCTGTTATGCTCGTGAATTCATATCTCTCTTGGGTCTCTTGTATAAGACTGAACGTTGTGAGGATTTGAATGAGATAGGAGTTAAAATGACACTCACTACCAAGAAGTCGTCTCAAGAAATTCCACCTTCTGAAAATGCTTTCCAACAACATTCTTTGAGGTATGATCAATAATCAAGAACAATGAACATTAGAATACTTAATTTTATTCGTAGATCTTATTATCAAACTAGAATATGGACCAGTAGTCATATTGGGCTAATGGAAAAACATGACCCTTCACAATATGGATGGCAAAGAAAGGAAAATCTGATTCAACCTTGTATGATGACAAATGCCCCAGTACCAGACAATGTCAGAAAAATTATTTCTCTATTCTGCACAGAAAAAACATGTTCAACACAGAAGTGCATTTGCAAAACAGAGGATGTATTTTGTTGTACTGAATGTAAATGTAACGCTCATTGTAAGAATATTGAAAAATCCGATGACGAAGACCATCATCAATAAATGTACATTGTTTACTTGTCTGTAAGATGTTTCTTGTAAAAACCGCCTAATTTGCATTTGTGACAATCAACTATACATTCGAAGATATCTAGTTAAATATAAATTGCACACCATATCTTCCATTTCGACAAAATGAGCATATTTTAATGAAGAATATGGTCTAAGCGCGCGACGAGTGAAAGTTTCATCGATCGTTACGCTTAGAATGGTTTATTGGTTTTACATTTTTGCTCCGACGAAACGCCTCGACTGTGGTGCGCTGTCCTAAAAATTCAATTGCAGAACAAAAACTGTTAGGCATATCCATACCATTGATCGAGATGAAATGTTCCTCATAAAATTACGCAGTTTTTGATGAGAAAATATGATGTAGTTCATTTGGAAAATAATCGAGTTCTTGCTTGTTGAAGATTAATGAAATATTGAAAAATTATATAGGATAGTTTTTGAAAGTGGTGAAATTTTTAGATATTCGGATGATAAAATATGACTTGTCAATACACCATTCGATTGGTTATACTTCAGGCTACAAAATGGGCCCTCATATGTTTTTTTAACTTCATCCCCATTATTGTTAGACTGCTTTTGCATATTGAAAAACGCGATCTTCTTACATTTTTCCCTGTAGAAAATCTCTCGACCATGGGGCGATGTCGTAATTTCTCATTATATATGTGGATGATGATGACATAAAATGTCCTTGATGTTCAATTAAGTTATACCCCATGAATGGGTTATTGAACGATAGACCGCACCGTCTGCCGTACGTTCCATTTTTATGTTGAATACGGAAGCAAATTCGCTCCGGAAACGTCAATGTGAAAATGTACCTAATATTTTTATGGTATTCTTCCTTTTTCGAACATTCTTCAAAACAAGGTGTCACTCGTTTTTTTCAACAGAATTGAACAAGGATTTCGAGAAATTGGATGAAACCAAAATTGTAGTACTTTTGATCCCGATGCGAAAAGTTGGTAGCTCGACCGGAGTAGGCCGGCTAAATTTCGAGAATAAAAAAAAGATTAAATTCAGTATTGAGTGATATAATAAATAAGGAGAGTGCCGTAGGCGATTTTTTTCCATATTCAAGGTCAAATGAGAATTGGATTTTCTCCTACCCTTCGAATAAGTGATTATTTTCACCAAAATCATGAGTCAAAAAATTTAAATGGAAAACATATTCATTGATTTTAGAAACTGAACAGGTACAAATCTGGTACACCTACCTTCATTCATACACGTATTGAAAGAACCAGAGAATATCGAATGACATCGGTCTACGAATGATGAAACAAATTTCTTTCCTTCCTGATCTTCTTTCAGTTTGTTCGTATTCCTTATTATCCTAATATCAGTCCCGTGGTATAGGGTGTCCGCTAAAAGGAGGTCAATCCATTAACCATATATTCCTTGAACAAAAACAATATGAGTTTCTAAATACCATTTTTCATTTTAGCCCTTCATATTCGATATACAGGGTGTCAAAGTTGGAAATTGAAAACTGTTTTTTTCTAATTACTCGCGTATTTAATAAGATATCAATTCCAAAATTGGTACATTACTTCAGCACAAAGAGTTACATCGTGTGAGGAGAACAAAATAGAAAAAGACTGTCAAATATTCAAAATACTGGGGGTCAAGTACACACTTACCCCCATATTTGTTTTGTACGTGCGCTAATGACTTTCTATCTATTTTTCTCCAAGTGTTCAATCCTTTTTGAGTAGTTTTTGTGTCTTGTAAAATTTCGATAAAATTATTTGTTTCCAAGATAATTCGACAAGTACTGGTTATTGTTTGATGCCTATGCGGCTTATGGTAATATCATAATGTTCACATACTCCTATTTATTTCGTCGAAACTGAAAGAAGGCGTAACTTTTTACGTACGAAAAGGTAAATATGAAAATGCCGGGTGCTCAGAGCGAATGTATTAAAATAATTTTTACGAAAAAAAAAATTTGTAGAAATTCAACACGTCTAAATGAATTGCTTGATATGAATTTTTAGAATACACATGCGAGTCCTTTTGATAAAAGAAAACCTTAGCCTTTGAAAAATATGTGGCTTATGCACAAAACCTTTCATACATCCATAGACAATCCTGATCTGCTATTTCTTTCATCAAGTAGCTATTAAAATCATGAATATCATAATTTCACCAAAAATTTCCGAAAATATTTTTTTAAATTTTTTCCGATTTTATTTCCCGTTCGTTCGCGCCCGACATACCATACGGTGGGGAAGAGGCTCGAAAATATTTTTAAAAAATTCCGCACCACCCAGAACCGCTCAAACCGATTTTAATTTTTTTTACAAAATTTAATAATCCTTCAAAAGGGTGGGCTCGTCAATCGACATTCCCCCCCTCCATCCTCCTCAAATCATTATTTACCCGAAATTACAAAAAACGTTTTTTTTTTATTAACCCAATAAAAAAATTTCATGCCGTTCGATTGGCAAAAAAAATATTATTCGACACGTGTCCTCACTTTTTTTTTTAATTTTTTTTTGTAAAAATAATTTTAATACATTCGCTCTGAGCACCCGGTATTTCCATATTTACCTTCTCGTACGTAAAAAAAATACGCCCTCTTCCAATTTTGACGAAATAAATAGGAGTATGTGAACATTATGAGATTACCCTAAGCCGCATAGGCATCAAACAATAACCAGTACTTTTCGAATTATCTTAAAAACAAATAATTTTATCAAAATTTTACGAGAGACAAAAAATACTCAAAAAGGATTGAAGACTTGAAGAAAAATATATTGAAAGTCATTAGCGCACGTACAAAAAAATATGGGGGTAAGTGTGTACTTGACCCCCAGTATTTTGAATATTCGACAGTTATTTGCTGTTTTGTTCTCCTCACATGATGTAACTCTTTGTTCTGAAATGATGTACCAATTTTGAGATTGATATCTCATCAAATACACGAGAAATTAGACAAAAACAGTTTTTAATTTCCAACTTTGACACCCTGTATATTGAATATGAAGGGCTAAAATGAAAAATGGTATTTAGAAACTCATATTGTTTTTGTTCAAGGAATATATGGTTAATGGATTGACCTCCTTTTAGCGGACACCCTGTATACTATTTTTTCCACCACTAGCTATAAAACCTACCATTATTTACTCCTTCCCGAGGCGTGAAGTGTACTTTTACTGCCAAGGTAGTTTTCGTCATTTTATAACCACTAGTCAATAAAGACATAGCCACCCACCTCTGATATAATAACCCGAACTCACTGTTCTGATGGCATTTGAATCTGTTATAGGTATTTACTACTAGATTTTTTTTTAAATTGAAAAGAAGTGCTTTCATAGTAGCAATAGGTTCATATCTCAGTTCCACAAAAATGTAATGATTGTAATGTATTGCTGTCCCTGGGTAATACTAATATTCTTCACTACCTTGGTGTATTAATAACTATTATGCACCTGAGAAGTGGAAAAATTGATTAAATATGCAAGAAAATAATGAAAGGCCGTGGTTATCATATTGCTTCGAAAGCATTATTGCTATATCGTTTGAGAAAAAACGCCAGTATTTACTTTTGATCCCTCAAATATCGAAAGTGCTACCAAGTTCCTCAAATGAAAGATTGAAATTAGGTACCCTGCTCTTATGTGCATAACAGTGCATAAAAAAATTATGGGAGGAAAACCTAGCCCCTGTAGCGCTGAAGCGCAACACTGAATAATACTTATATGTCCGGAATGATTTTCTGATCAAAAGATGACCTATGTGAGCATGAAACCATTATGTACAGGGTGATTCAAACTTTCCGCCCTTGGCTCATAACAGGAAAAGGAAAACTGCAAATGCAAATACGGCAGAGAGGATTAGAATGGATGTGTCGTGTAAAGTATATGTTCTCGTATTTAAATATATTTCAACTTTTCCCGAGATGGCGTCAGATGATTTTTTTTTTCGCGAAGCCACTATTTTTTCCTCATATTCCGAAAGAACATATTTTTTTAACAACTTTCATCATAACAAGTTTCTCCTATCTCCATTTGGTTAAAAGCCGTGGGACTCTGGATTTAGTATTTCCATTTCAATAATCTTTGGTATTTTCAAATAAATCTCAACTGACCCCGCCGTAACAAGTCGCCAGGTTCCCAATCCATATTGCTATCAAAACGATTTTCATTACAACGGGGTCAGTTAAGATTTATTCAAAACTGCTAACATCAAAGTCCCGATAGCTATCAACCAAATGATGATAGGAGAAAATTTCCTTTCTGAAAGTTGTTGAATGAAATATTTTCTTTCAGAACATGAGAAAAAAATTGTGACTTAATGCAAAGAATATTTTCGAATGAATATCAACTGACCCTGCCGTAATCAAAAATCGAGTCAGCTGGTTTCAGCTTTAATCGGTTCTAAATGATGAATGCAAAATATATCAAATTACTTACTATTTGTTTTCCGGTCGACTTGATTTTTATCACGGCGTGGTCAGTTGAAGTTTATTTGAAAATGCCAATCATATATCACATCATAGCTATCAACTTAATGAAGAAAGAAAGAAAGTTTCACGATGGAAGATGTTTAAAAAAATATATGTTTCTTCAGAATATGAGGAAAAATTGTGACTCTGTGGAAAAAATAATTTTGCAGACGTCATTTCCGCCATTTTGAAAGGAGCAGAGATATTTTCAAATAAGGATAAATACCTATATCCCCTCTGAGAGATTTCCATCTGCAGTTTTCCTTTCCTTGTTATGAGCCAAGGGCGGGGAGTTTGAATCACCCCGTACAGTGTATTCCATTTTGGTTCAGACATCTGAGGTATCTCTGTTGTTGTGGAACATGGAACCTTGCGGTTTTTGCGGTTCTGTGCCACTTTTTATATGTTATGTTATATTTCACTTTACACCACAGGTTATTCGAAAAGTGAGAAGTTTCAATATTTCCGTAGTTTTGAAAAGTTCCACATCACATGTCAAATTAAATAAAAAAGAATTTCGAGCCAAACTCAATATTTCCAAGGGATATCCTGAAACAGGTTGATTTTCATTCTCAATTTTCTTATTTATAATAGACAATTTCTCGAATGGAACATCCTATCAACTATTGAATTCTCGAAATCTTCATGGAAAGCTGAATTCAGGGTGTTCCATTGAAAAAAAAACACAAAGCTAATAGCCTACCCGAAAAAACGAATGACACTGTATATAAAACAACTACACAAAATAAAAGTTTGGGTGGTTTCAAACAACTTTTTCATTTAACATTCCTCGATATTCCTATAAAAACAACATAATGACCTCTTTATACTGAACTTTCCTTGAATAAAGTACCATTCCTATTTCACATTCTTGGGGGAATTTAAGACTAAGAAAATTGTTTGAAATGATGACTTAATAAAAACAAATTATCATAGGGATTTCCTTTCGTGCGCTTCAAGCGTAAAAAAATATGTTCCATCAATAACTAATCCAAGTGCTTCGTAATTTTTTTTATTTTATAAGGATGCTTGCCAAAAATTCGACGGATGACGTCACAATCTGTCCATGATGATTGCAGACAAATAGGTTCCTGCATGATCCGCCATTTTGAAAACAAATGTCATTTGAAAGGTATTTTTTCGCTCTATCGACTTACGTAAAATTATTCATACAGAGTGCCATTTGAATTTCAGTAAAATTTTGAGGCAAATCCTCTGTACTTGTACAGTGTGCAACATATGGAAATTTTTTTGATGAATTGCACAACCAAAATACAGATAGTGCCAAAGGTTGGTGCATGTTCGGTAATCATTTAAGGTGCACTTAGAATCGTTGCAAGTCGAACAGCATACAGGGTAGGTCGAGGGGTAGGTCCAAAAATATAAAAAATGCTCAGGAGTAAAGTACCCTTATTTCAGAAAATTCAGCAAACTGTTATGGAAAAAAGTTCTTTACAATTGGAAGTTTTTCCTGAATACCAAAACATGGTCTCCTAAGACATATTTTAGTGTTTCGATTTGTTCTATTAATAACTTCCCAATTTGTATTTTTTTTTATATTCACCCTAAACACTTTCATAATTTGATCATAACAAGATTCAGTTGATCATACTTTTTTTCAAATTAATGCACTTTTGTGCAATCAACTTGGATTTTATTTTTTTAGGGAATCACAAACTTGATGTTTGTTGCAACGATATACAGCTTGATTTTGAGATTTCGCAAACCATATTTTCAACAAGGTAAAACATCATTAGATGAGGAGTATGTCACCAAACTGCCTCAATATTTACTGTCAACCCTCATTTGTTCTGTTCCTTGGGTGTCCGTAATTTTTCAAAAGATATCATGGTTGTCGATCAATTTGTTCAGCTTTTTCATAAACATTTCAAATACAAAATGTTCACATTAAATGAAGGTTTTTGAATATGCATATTATCATTAATGATGTTTTACCTTGTTGAAAATAGGGTTCGCAAAATTTCAAAGTTGAGCTGAATATCGTTGCAACAAACATGAAGTTTGTGATTTCCTAAAAAAATTGAAATCCAAGTTGAATGCAAAAATATGCTTGAATTTGAAAAAAAAATGGGAATTTATTAACGAAAGGAATTGAAGAACTGAAGAATGTCTTAAGAAGCCATGTTTTGGTATTTAGGTATGAATTTTAATTGTGAACAACTTTTCTCAATAACATTCTGATGAATTTTTTAAAATACTTTTACTCCTGAGCACTTTTTATATCTTTTCACCTACCCTGTATGCTGTTTGACTTGCAACTATTCTGAGTGCACCTGAAATGATGATCGAACATGCACCAACTCTTGGCACTATCTGTATTTTGGTTGTGCAATTCATTAAGAAGATTCCCATATGTTGCACACTTAAATGACCACACTGTATATTGAAATTATGCTCATATCATTATTTTGTAGAAGCGAGGAGGGAAAATCCCAAATAATCAAGTAAGATGTATGTAACACCTCCTCGATCAACCAACAGGCGGTATTTCGAGCCGTCATTGCTTGAGATTTGACATTTCATGGAAGATGAATGAAGTCATTATGATATCCGAAACGCAAATGAAATTGATCACATACAAAGTACCTCATTGATCACATACAAAGTACCCCATTGACGAACGGAACATTTTGGTATATAAACGAATTGGGTCCAATCAACTTATTTTGACCTCTACTTCAAGTAGAGCAATTTTGGGACACCCTGTATATAATCTATAACTGAAGTCATGTGAGGGATTTGAGCACAATTGACAATAATAAATCACTAGATTCGAAAACTCTTGGGGAGTAGGTTTCCCGAAACGAAATAGCGATATACAAATGCTACAAGTTCTTTATTTATATTATCTACTATTTGATTGGAGAATCAAATTGAAAGGTATACACTCTGATCCGAATCTCAGACCATTGGACTATAGAAAAGTTTGAAAGTTTGATGTTTTTCTCCAATATTTATATGTTCAGAAATGGACATACAATGATTCCATTTCTCCCTTATAGAATCTCCGAGAATAGATTCACCTATTATACATAGAAAACATCGTTATATTCACATGTCTGATGTTTTGTTATATGATTTTTCAACAAAAAGAATGATATATATACTTCTTTATCTAGATACAATCAAATTATCATGTCAATATCTTCCTGATTCGGATCAAACAGATTATCAAACACAAATACTACAATGTACGAACCTTTCTCAGCCCTCTAGAATTCTTCATAAAACAGTTTGAATCAGATTTGAGTAGGTATATAGCAAGGAATTTCTATCGATTCAACTTGGCAACAATGTGCTACCGCTTGTTCCGAGTCTCCACGCGTCTCACACATTCTGGTATATTGACGGTCTGTCGATGTACGGTTCTGATGTTTTACGGGTTTGTCAATGTACGGTTCTGCCATTTTACGGTTCTGCTATTTCACGGGTCTTAATCCAAAAAATTCTGAAAATTTACGGGTTTGGTAGCTGCACGATTCTGCCATTGTACGAGTCTGTCATTTTACGATTCTGCTGTTTTACGGGTCTGTCGTTTTACGGTTTTGATGAATTATGGATCGGAAATTCCGGTAGTCCGATGGATTATGAGTCTGTCGATGTACGGTTCTTGCATTTTACGGATCTAGAGTATTGGCAGTCTGTGCTTTTACGAGTCTGTCATTGTACGGATCTTTCATTTTACGGGTATCAAAAATCGACAGTCTGTCTTTTTACGGGTATGAACTTTTCGCATTCTGCCAGTTTCAGATTCTGTACATCACAATTCTGCCAGTTTGCTGGTCGGGAATGTTCATTCTGATGAAATGGTGGTCTACAGAGTACGGGTCGCTGAATTACAGTCTGTGCTTTTACGGTTCTATGACTTTACGATTATATATTTTTATGATTCTGACGACATGAAGAGTATTTTATTTACTGGTATGGCAAAGTAAACTTCTGAATATATGGCAGTCTTTCGATATACTATTGTGATTTATGCATTCTGACATAATGCAGTCTGTCAAAGTACGGTTCGACAAATTACGGGTTGTACATATTGCAGTCGCTGAAATATGGTTCTGATGATTTGCTATTCTGATTTCTTACTATTCTAGTCAAATAAATTCCTACTAATCGACGGTCTGTGTCGATACGTTCTGATGATGTATATGGACCCTCGCAGTGTGAGTGTAACTATTTAGTGTGTTCGATTCTCACGATTGCAGAAAACTCCTGATGGCCAAAGGAAGTGGTTGGGATGACAAGATGAATAGTAAGGCCATCGTCATTACCTGCTCGCACAAGTCTTTTGAAGACTTGTAAGGGTTGCTTGTGGGGTGGCAACCGAATGATGGATAAAAACAATTCCAGAACAAAGAACAATCTCAACCAAGGTTTTTACCAATACTGATTTTTCAGAATCATTGAAAATTGATGAGGAACGTTGATAAAATTTGAGAACATACATGGCATTTTTTTACGTATAACACATCAAAATAGCTGTTTCATCACTGTTTCGTTGAATCAACTTCTTTCCCCTATCTGATAATTAACACAAGCACCTCATTTGTGGTATAAATCCACAATGAATGTAATCTCTCAAAAAAAAATCTGAATTTTAAGCAATGACATCTCTGTCTGCTAGAGTCTTACTCAAGAAAAAATCAGATTACTATACAGTGTGTACCATAAGTCATGAATCAAATGAAATAAGGTGGTTGAGGCAGAGGTCATTTGCAATCTTACTAACGGTTCTGTGGGAATCAAATTGTTGATGGCTCGAAAAATGATGAATTTTTCTAGAAAACACGACCCATTTGCAGAAAATAATGACAATAACAGTTTTGAATAACCTCTCACGTTATTCCATTTCGGTACCTATATCAAATTAGCAAATTTTCTTCATGATTGCTCATTTTCGTGTAGTAGTTTCCAAATCTGCCAGCCACAAATAAAAATCAACCGATATATTTCATCCAATGACGAAATTCCAGGAAAACATTTTCCTTAGGAATTTGAAAAGAAGTAACACATATGTCATGAAATCATTTCTGGAGCAAGGTATACATCAATGTGGATGGAATTTCTGAAAGAAAAAATCAGGAATGTGACGTAGTTTCATTGTAATGAATTATTTTCGAAGAAATGAAAATAAAAATTATCAAGTTTTGTGCCATCAAAAATTGGATAACCACATATACGGTAAGGTTGATTGGGAATGACTTCTCCTATAAGTCGAAGAAATAAATAATTTCGCAATCATCTTTCACAGCCGTAAGAAGGTATAGTGTATAACTCGCACAGAATGTTAATATCTCACTCGTATGAAATGACTTTCATTCCGTGCTCGTTGAACAAACTTCAGGCAGTTTATTATATTTATGAGGAATTTGTTGAATCAACGTCACTTTGGATCTACAGATCACAATGAGAAATAATTCAACTAGTAGTCATCAGCATCTCGACAGTGATATTGTCTAATCACTATCAAGAGTAACATAGCAAAAGGACTTGGGAATTGTTTACGACCACCAACTAACTCTCACTTATCACTAAGAATCAGTAATGTCGGAAGCTATGAAACCACTGGGTTTTCTAATTCAAACTTGTAGTGAATTCGATTTCCTGGACGCCTTGTTGTACAATACGTTAGTCACAAGTAAACTGGAAAACTGTAGCCAAATTTGGAATCCATATCACCAACGAACAATTTCAGCAATCGAGATGGTACGAGAAGGTTCCTAAATTACCTATTCTACAAAAAATTCAAACGCCACCCTGGAAGAAATTATAGTTTTGTTTTCCCTCTGAACGAATTCAAGTTCCAATCACTGAAAAAGAAGAGAGATATCGGTGACCTATTATTCACATATAAGATTATTTATGATTCCATAGATCATGCGAAATTTTTTCTACTAATTGATTTCAACATACCACGACTAGCCTTCCGGTTTCATAATAATTTCCACCTGAACACTCCAAATACACAACATGAATTTGATTCACCAATAAACTGAATGTGCAGAAATTGTAATAAACTTGCGATAGTCGATATTCTCTTCCTCACTCATAATCGATTCAGAAGAACCATTTCCAATTCAAAAACTAATGAACGTATCATTCATTACTTTACTATTTTTCATGATTATAATTATCTTCATTATTACTATTATTTATATTATCATTATTGTGACTTCTATTGTTTCCATGATTATAATTATCTTTTCAACCGCATGTTGTGATCTATATCAAGTACTCCTATAATTGGGCTTAGGCCCGCTGGATGTATATTCAATAAATAGATGAATGAAAATGAATGAATAACTCGATAACCTTTCTCTAACTTCCATCGCACCTATGCCAAGCAGAACCCTCATCAGCCTCATAAGCCAAATGGAACGAAAAAACTTCTAATAATTCCAGATACAGTGTTTCTCAGCTGAAATTGGTGAACTCTCTCATCTCCGCAGTCGTAGAAAGAAATTGAACACGGCTTGAACAGCAGGTCGATTTCAAATCAGTAGGAAACACATTTTTTCAACTATAATATCTCGAAGTTGAAACGTTGATTTTATCGTTCATGGCAACATATTGCTCCAAAAAATAACTTTTGAACCAATCTTGTGCAATATGATTCAGTTTTACGAGTAGTATGCTGTGGTTCAAGTCAATGAAAATACCAATATCAATGTTTCTTTAATCTTAGATGTTAACTTGAGGTTGAAATTGAAAAAATGCGATGACCAGGCTTGTCCAGTATGTCTGACGTCTATAGATGATTGTTATTGTCCAGCAAGATACTGCTGATGGTGAGATAGGATATCTCAAAATAATCATATTCTGGCAATACTGATTGAAATCGTATGTTATGAAATAACCTTATATCTCAAATATATCCCATAACTACACCCTACCGCCCATGTTCACAAAAAACATTTATTCTTGTCACAGTATTCATGGAATGGAAAAGACATTTATTCCGGCTGGTTATTCTGTTATACGAACTGTTTTCCATTTTGATGCAGGAAACTTCAGAACAAATTGGTACTAGACATACTTCATCGTTTTTCTTTGCCGTTTCCTTTCTATCGAGATCGTAACTGGGCAAACTCTTGAGACAAGGTTAGTGCCTTCTAATAATCGTTTTGTCTACGAATTGTAGGGAATATATCACGAGGATATAGTTTGAAACAATATTCATTTCACTGATACGTTATGGATTTGATAAACATACAAACCTCGAACCAATACCACGAGAAAATGAATATAATCGGTTCATCCAGATCATCAGAATATTTGAGTATAAGTGGATAAGGTATTTCGAACACACGTTGTTTGTGTTTGGAAGACCATTTATCGGTGAATACTTCACGCATTTTTCTCAAATATTACACTTTGGGATCATGCATATAAAAATAACAATACTAATAATGTAATATGGTTCAACATTTCGCACGTTGAGAACAATAATGTGACAAATCTAAAAAATAGATTTCCGTGTTGAAACCACTGTCGGATAGAATATTCCAAGCTCTACACTTCTAGGGTATCGTGACATCTACAGGTCCGATAGCTGCAGCGTGGCAACGCTGATCACATTATTTCACTAGGGGAAAGGTATAATAGCTGCTGAAGGCAAGAACGAGAGTGACTTTCTGCCTTGTTATACCAAGTCTTCGCAGGATCGCCTTCTATGTTGACTTCGAGGAAATTTTTATAGTGGATATTTCAACACGTCATCAAGTCACCTTATTGTTTATTGTCAATCTAGTATTTCTTGAGATGTCACTTTATTGATTCATCATAAGTGCATGAAATAATGAATCAAACGCAACGAATTTTAGGGTCTAACATACACTAGGAAACGATCGGGGATTTTCAGCGGTCAATTATTCTTCGCGTCTCCGTCCTTCTATGATAGTTATTGGTAGGTACAATTTATTGTGAATCACGCGCAACGGTTTAAAAAGACAAAGGAATTTGGGTACTGACCTCACCTACTGATAACACACACGCCATAATATAGTCAGTTCATTTTGTTGCGCGTTGCGTGCAGGTTGTTCTTCTTCGAGAGTGCAAGATGCCGCAGAATACAAGAAAAAGGAAGGCCTACCAAGAATTTAAGAACTTGAAAAAGAAGTTAGCCAAATTGGAGGAAGTGCTCTATAGTAATTCTTCCTCGGAAACTAGCGATTCTCAATCAGAAAGTTAGTAAAATGAATATATAGGTACTCATTTTTTTTTGCTGTTTTTTAGAATAAGTTGTTTTTTTAATCTATGAAATAAGTAAGAACTGCGCTACTCGAATGCCAGATTGTAGCGGAACGTTAATTCGAGTGCATAAAGGGTGTAGTTGTCTTGACTACAGGCGCCCGCAGATTATTGTCTGCATGTATATCACTGCGAACTGACATACAGGGTGTAGTTGTTTTGACTACATTAGCCCGCAGATTATTGTCTGCTTGTCAGTGATAGCAAATAAGAGGCAAAATAATTCTGATCGTACTAATTATCACAGGATCTAAATTATTTTCGTTCGTTGTCAACAGGTTCACAGAGTTCACACTCTTCATCAGCCGACGAACATGAAGAGGAAGATGTCGTACCAACTCCGGTTGTTGCTACTCAAGACGGAATGGTTACGAAAAAAGTTCCGAGTTTTCTCGGAGAAAACCCAGATTTGTCTACCCAGTTGGGTACAGAGTTACATGAAGAATTAGTAGTCCGATGGTCTAATTATCTTAGAGAGGGTGTTTCCTCAGAAATTAGAAAGGATCTTGTGAAGAAATTCCTCATTCCTTCAAATTGTCTGGCACTACAGCCACCCAAAATGAATGAGGAAATCAGATCAGTGTTGCTACATCAAATTCAGAAAAATGATAAGTTTTTATCTAGCTTGCAAGAACAGATGGGAGCAGGTTTGACAGCAATTGGCCAGATTTTGAATTCTAAAATCATCTAACCGGATTCTCCTGTTACATTAGACAATGAGAGGATACAAAAACTGGCTGACGCTGCACAGTTATTTGCAGCTACTTACCAAGCAATTTCTGTTAAACGAAAATTCGAGGTGCAGCCATTTATTAACGAGGAAAGTAGAAATGCTGCACATAAAAGTCCAATCGATGAATTTCTCTTTGGATCAGGCTTCATGGAAAAACTGAAATTGTGTCAGACAGTACGAAAAGCAGCAGATGAAATAAAAAAACCTAGGAAAATCACATATCCTATTCCGGGCCCTTCGGGGTTACAAACGCAGCATTTAAACTCCAAGCGTCCTCAGTACAAGAAAAGGATGAAGGAGAGAGGCCAGTCACCGTCGAGAGATTACCAAACGTGGAAAACACCGAGCCGGAAACGAGATCAGAGTCACCCCCACTACCGCTACAAGCACAGGAGCTCCAAATCCCGCAAATAGAGGTAAATATGCAGACAGCGGGAAGATTAAAATACTTCACCCATATTTGGAGGAGTTTACCTAATTCTTCAGGTATTTTGCAGTGGACAGAGGGTATTAAAATACCATTTTTGTCAAAACCAAGACAGAAAAAACTGAGAACAAGTCTTGTACCAAAAATTCCCCTCTCAAGAATTCCTTTATACAGGGTGGAAATAAATAGATTATTGGAAAAAGGTGCTATATCTGAATGTAGATATACAAAGAATCAATTTGTATCTTCATACTTTCTAGTTAAAAAACCGGACGATAGTAACCGATTCATTCTTAACTTGAAGAACCTAAATGAGTTCATTCCAGTAGATCACTTCAAATTGGAAGATCACAGAACAGCTAGTAGACTTATTTTCAGAGATTATTTTTTGACAAAATTAGATTTGAAGGACGCTTATTGTCTTCTACCTATTCATGAAAGATATAGAAAATACCTTAGATTTGAATTCCAGAATACACTTTACGAATTCAACGCTCTACCATTTGGCCTCAACATAGCTCCTTACTTATTCACGAAATTACTTAAGCCCGTTGTCAAATACTTGAGAGAATTAGGTGTGAAATTAGTTATATATCTGGATGATATATTGATTATCGGCAAAACTTATTGCGAGTGCAAAAAAATCACAGATGTAACCAGAGAGCTACTACAATCTTTAGGTTTTTTGATAAATTATAGAAAAAGTTCACTGGTACCTGCTAATGAAATTGAATTCTTGGGATTCATTTTCAACTCTCTTTCAATGAATATCAAGTTACCTGGTAGAAAAGTTGATTTAATAAAACAGTGGATCAACAGATTTAAAGGTATGAAGACTTGTAAAATCAGAGACTTCGCATCACTTGTGGGGAAATTAGTCTCAATTGCCCCAGCATTTAAATACGGTTGGCTTCATATCAAACCTTTCGAAATTGTGAAACAAGAAAGATCAAGATACCATGGCATGAATTTTAACGAAAGAATGGAAATTCCTTCTCTTTTAGAGGAGGAATTCACTTGGTGGCTGAAGAACGTGACAAACTCCGGTCGAACATTTATTACAGAACCATACTCATTAGAGATTTATTCAGACTCTTCAAAATCGGGATGGGGTGCCCATACAAAAAATACTGAAACAATGGGGTTTTGGAGGTTGGAAGAAAAAAGGAAACACATAAATTACTTGGAATTATTGGCGACACTTAACGGCCTAGAATCTCTAGCTGAAAATCAAAGAGACTGTAATATATTGCTTCGTATTGATAATATAACTGCGATAGCATGCATCAATAAGATGGGTAGTGTAAAATATAGAAATCTTAATAAAGTTGCTAGAGATATTTGGAACTGGTGTGAATTCAGAAATACTTATGTGTTTGCTTCTTATATAAATACCTCATATAACGTAAGGGCAGATATTTTGTCAAGGTCAAAATTCGAAAACGTAGAATTTGAACTAAGTGTCAGTGCCTTTCAGAAAATTGTAGACCGATATGGGAAACCAGAGATAGATCTTTTTGCATCCAGAAGTAATGCAAAGTGCTCTAGATTCGTCTCTTGGTATCCTAATCCACATTGTCTAGCAGTGGATGCTTTCACAATAGATTGGCAAGGGCAATATTTTTATGCTTTTTCACTGTTTCCACTGATAAGCAGGGTATTACAAAAAATACGGGAAGACGGGGCCACAGGTATTCTTTTAGTACCTTATTGGCCCACTCAACCGTGGTACCCCACATTTCTTGATTTTTTGTTAGAAGAACCATTGATTTTTAATCCGAATGAAAAATTACTGTATTCCCCTTTCAGAAAGCCACATCCACTGCACAAGACCCTTTCCCTGGTGGCAGGGAAATTGTGTGGAAGGCACTGAAGTTGAGAAGAATTCCAGAATCGACTATTCCCGTAATGATCAGAAGTATTTCAGAAAAAACGTTAAAGCAATACACCACTGTTTATAAGAAATGGTGGAACTACTGTGCTGAAAGGAAGTATAATCCATTTGAGTATTCATTAAATAACATTTTAGATTTTTTGCTACAAATTCTGAATAGTGGACTTTTATATGCGTCACTAAATACCTCAAGGTCAGGTTTGGCATTGATATTCAACATAAAATCGGATGATGAAAAAATACTGAATCGTTTTCTGAAGGGGGCATACAATCAAAACCCTTCAACTCCCAGATACTCTACCACATGGGATCCGAGTAAGGTCTTAGATTATCTAGAAAACCTTCATCCTTTAAAATCACTATCATTGAAAGAATTATCTCAGAAACTAACTATTCTATTAGCTCTCACTTCAGCTCATCGAATGCAAACCTTAACGAAAATTGAATTGAAAAATATTACACAATCACAAGAGGGGCTGGAAATAAAAATTTCATCAACCATAAAAACATCGGGACTCAATCGGAGTCAACCTGTGCTGACTTTTCCATATTTCAGAGAAAATCCAGAACTATGTGTAGCATCCATACTGAGTTATTACATCGAGGCTACAAAGGGTTTCAGATTCAATGATACTTTAATTTACACTTATCAAAAACCATATCATCCAGCATCTACTCAAACTCTCAGTAGATGGGTTAAAGAAATACTCACTAAGAGTGGAATTGATACTGGAAGATTTAGTAGTCACTCAGTAAGACATGCCTCAACGTCCAAAGCTTTCCGGTCGGGGTTGAATATAGACTTGATTATGAATACTGCGGGCTGGACAAAAAATTCAAGAGTATTCAATACATTCTACAACAAACCCACTGTTAGTGATAAGGGCGAATTTGCTAGATGTATTCTCACCTCTGTGAGAGAGAATATTTCATAGACTACGGTTATAGTTTTTGTTCGTTTTCATTATTTTCTCCCTAGAGGGTTACATTAAAATAAATATAAATGTATACGTTATATAAATGTTGTACATAAGTATATTTGAAGCTTAAGAAAAATTTATATATATACCAAAAGCAATGTATCTAAATAGATTAACAAATTTATATTTCCACAAAAGAGTTATTGTGTTTATATTTATGATTAATTAGCTCAGTTCAATAAAAATATTAAGCTATTTTACTTTCATTCCATTTCGGCTGTTTTTCAAAACAGCTGCTCTCTATACTACCTAGGTGTGTAGCTAGGGACATATAGCTCGTACCCAATCGCATTCAAATTCTTTGAACATCTACCAATAACTATCATAGAAGGACGGAGACGCGAAGAATAATTATAAGATTAATCGACCTACCTGTAAGGAAGATTAATCTCAATTATTCGAGCGTCGTAGTCCTTCTATGATAGGGCCCTCCCGGGTACATATATTTCGTCAGATCGGATTGTATCAAAACCGTATTTCATCAAATCGAATTTTATCATAATGGCATTCTGTAGAAACTGTACTTCATAGAACCAATAATTCATCAAAATATAAAGGATCATAATGTATCTCATCATACAGTTAAACGAAGAAATGTACTTCATAGAGAAGTAAAACATCATACCTTATTTTTTAGAATTGGTAATCCATCATAACCGTATTCCATCGAAACAGTAAATCATCAAAATCGTATTATATCGAGACAATATCATATAGAACCTGTTGAGCATCGAAACGGCAATTCTTCAGATCCGCATTTCATCAAAACATCAATCTATCAGAGTGAACACTCATCGAATTTGTAATTAAGCGAAACCGTAATTTGTAGAAACCGTAATTCGCCAGAACCGTATTTCATCAAATCAATAATCCATCATAACCGTATTTCGTAGAATCGGTAATTCATCAGATTCTTATTTCATAGAAACAGTAATTCATCAAACCCGTATTTTATCAAAACGTCAATTCATCATATCCGTATTTCATAGAATCAGTAATTTGTCAGCCCCGTATTTTATAGAAACGGTAATTCATCAGATCCGTATTTCATAGAATCAGTAATTCATCGAACCCGTATTTTATAGAAACGATAATTCATCAAATCCGTATTACATAGAATCTGTTATTTGTCAAATCCGTATTTTATAGAAGCGGTAATTCATCAAATCCGTATTTCATAGAATCAGTAATTTGTCAAACCCGTATTTCATCAACATTAATTCTCCATATTGAATAACTGGTAATTCAGCAGATCTGTATTTCATAGAAACCGTAACTTGTCGACACCGTATTTTATCGGACGGTAAATCATCGGATCGGTAAATCATCGGATCAGGTTGAAATCGAAATGTTACAGGAAACTGCATTGCAGTGACTCGCCAAAGTAAATTTAGATAGTTGAGTAGGACATGCACAGATGTCGCAGCTTGATAGTGAAGTATAGTAAAATACTGTCGAGAATTATTGATTTTACAGAAACAGCAAGAGATGCATTCGTTCATAACTATAATTCAAATACTCGATGGTAGGGTAGGTACCTAAACGAACAATCAAATCTTGCCGATATTTCGTGAAGTTGATGAATACAGCAATTTCCAAACGTTCGAGAATAATTGAATGTTGCAATTATGTTATGTTATAGAACTGACATGGGTATTCCGACATCGTTTTCGATATAGGTATATTATTTCATTATCATTCATTATTATGATTGAACGAACCACTACTTTTCACTGTAGTGATTTATGATCGATAGGTACATCCATAAATACTTGGGAAGAAATCAGGCCAGGCCTGAATAGGTACCTATACCTAGGTGTTATATTTTGAACATTTTATTTTTACCAGGTGCACATCCATGGGAGCTAGAAGGGGTGATTACCCCCCTCAGAAAGCAGGAAGGGTAAATCCAAGATCGCGGATCCCATATGGCGGTCGAATCTTGTAATTATGATTCAAATCTATTCAAAATTTATATCTGCGGGTTCTCGGGATCAGAAATTCTTATTCTTTCGTCGAAATTTGAAAATTCAAGAAGGCGGATCCAATATGACAAACCAGTTTTCTAATTATTATGATCCGCTTCTATTCAAAATTGGTATCTGGATTGGAAGGGTTTTTGAGGTCGGAGATTATGATTCTTTCGTCGAAATTGGTAAACTCAAGATGGCGGATCCAATATGGCGAACGAGTTTTTTAATTATTATGATCCGCTTCTATTCAAAATTGGTATCTGGATTGAAAGGGTTTTTGAGGTGTGAGATTATGATTCTTTTGTCGAAATTGGTAAATTCAAGATGGCGGATCCAATATGGAGGATGATTTATTTCATTCGGACTCGAATCTATTGAAAATTTGTATATGGGATTTTTCGGGATCGGAGATTATGATTCTTTCGATAAATTTGAGAATTTAAGATGACGGATCCAATATGGCAGACAAGTTTTTTAATAACGATCCGATTCTACTCAAAATTTGTATTTGGGGGCTTTCGAGGTTTAGGAATGTGATTCTGTTTTGTCAAAATTGGAAAATTAGTGATGGCGGATTCAATATATAGTGGAGCAGTTTTGGAATTATATAATTCGATTCTTTCAAAATTGGTATCTATTTTTTTTTTGGTCGGAGATTATGATGCTTTTATCAAAATCGAAAAATTCAATGGAGCGCATATAATATAATATATATATATATGGCAGACGGGATTTGTTGTATCTGGAGGTTGTTGGGGTAGAAGATCAAACTAGAAAGCACGCTTTTGTAGTAAGCCGCCGAAATAAAAAATAGTAACCCTTTTATAGATAGTCAAACTAAAAAGAGGTAGAAAATAAAATAATGAAAGTGTGTTGATAAATACACAACATAAAATGTACTGATTACGGAGATGCTAATATTTTCTTTGTTATGTATTTATCAGCACACTTTTATTATTTTAATTTCTACCTATTTCTTGTTTGACTGTCTATAAAAGGGTATTTCTTTAGTTTTCGCAACTACTCTTTATATTTACAATAATTCAGAACCTATAAAGCATCTTTGGGACGAATAACGGAAGCGCGTTTGTTTCCTTTTGGCCTTGTCATGCCATCAGAGACTCTTCCAGAACTACGATTCGTTTTCCATCAATTCCGGCGTTCCACAAGGATCGCACTTTCGGCTCCAACATATTGTTCCTACTTCATATCGATGATCTGTTGGGAGCTACCACTTGCCGTATCCACAGCTTTGCTGACGATAGAATTCTCCATATACTGAGTTCTCTTTTAGAATTCCCACTTATTTCCTGGTAACCAAGAACTTACGACGACGGCAGGTCAACGCTGTCCATGACGACAAATAACTACCTATAGGGTACCAACAATCTAGATCAATTCAACGCCACCAAAACTATACCCTGTATTTTTCTCTATAGAGAGACAGAACTCAGCATGTCTGATATAACAATGTCTGGAACCAGTATTCCTACCAAAACCACTATATTTATGCTATAAAGGTATTTTCATCAGCAATACTCTTTCATGGAACGATTATGTTCGATCCATCGCGAAAGCAGCTTCTCAAGGTCTGGTGGGTGATGCCACACTCAGTAGTACTTCGACCTCATTAAAACACCGTAGAGAAGTTGGCGACCTTTAACTTTTTTATAGATACTTCCACGGAAAATATTCCTCAGAAATCACTGCAGACGAACTCGACAGGTCCAGTCAGCACATCTTTTCCTTATACACCTTGAAATATGTCGAACAACACTCTTCCAAAACTCCATGTCTATAGAACGGAAAAGCTTTGGAATTCTTTGCCAATGGAAGTATTGCCAAGAGCTCAGAACCTCTATGAGTTTGAAAAAAATGCCAACACCTACCTCCTCTGCCTATCCTACCTTCCGTGCGCTCCAAGATATATGAATAATAATAATAATAATAATAATATCGTAATGCAAATGGCTTATTAGGAGTATCTGGAGAACGGAAAGACAGGTCATTCTCAAAATTGGTATGCATTATCCATATGAATACATGTAATCCGAAGAAAAAATATTTTTATATTGTTCGACTTACCACATTTTTCTGTTCGATCCGACAACAGGGAATCAGGGAGTTACCAATCCAAATTGCTCCGCACCATGACATCACACGTTTCGCGGCTATGTCTGATCGTTTGAATTCGCTCTTTTATTTTGGCGTTTCCAAAGATTTTCAATACGATGAGTTGATAGAAAGAAATCGTAGAAAAATATTTCAGAGCCATATATATCGAGAAATATTTTTTTCTAGTAATGACTGGAAAGGCCCATTCACTGTTTATGCTATAACTCACGGAAATCTGCATTCAAGTCGAAAATATGGATTTTCCATTAACATGTAGCATTTCCAAGTTATTGCAACGATTTTAACCTCAGTTTCATAACATAAGGAATTCAGAGAGAAAAAAACTTCGATGTCGTCTCCTCAAATTTACTGGCGAGATGTGCAATCAATTCTGCTTCATCACTCTTGATTGAGACATGTTTCGACCTATCAAATGGTTATCATATCAGTCATAGTACTAACAAAGTCAATGTGAAATCGATATATGTATTAATAAATGGATATAGTTATCGATATATAAATGAAATGAGATATAAATATATATAAATATATATCAATGATTATCGATTTATCGATATTTTTCATATTACATCTTCATAGATAGATAGATAGATAGATAGATAGATAGTTTATTTGACTATATCATATACATATGCATATTCATAGCAGGTCATTTGTGTCTCAGAATAAAATTTTGAAAACAATAAAATGAAAGTTTGAAAATAATAAAACATCACCATTACACAAGAACAAACATACAAAGGTTAATACATAATAAATATTTGTAAACTAATTCTAATGAACAATCGGTAAATATGTTCTTAAAGGAAAAAGGTAGCACCTGAAATATTTTCAACGTATTCATCGATACAATAAAAACTATTATTTGACAGATACGATTTGATTGTTCGTTTGAACTCGTTCATATTTAAGATTTTAACTTGATGTGGCAGTGCATTATAAAGATTGAAATCTAAAGAATTTTTTTGTGAAACAGAGAGCCTATATCTAGGGATTCTGATATTATCAGAATTCCTAGTGTTATGATGGTGGACATCAGCCTGTGTATTGAGATTAGACGATATTTTATGGATTTCAAGAAGTGAATTGTAAATATATAAAGACGAAAGAGTCATAATTTTGAATTTGGTGAATAACGGTCTACAGGTATCTCTATATCCTACATTACCCAATATTCTTATCGCTTGTTTTTGAAGAATGAAAATAGCACTTGCAGCTGAAGAATTACCCCACAGTATAATTGCGTAGCCCATATGAGACTGGAAAAGTGAGTAATACACTGTGCTTAAAGTTTCAAAATTTGAAACATGTCTGAGCTGACGTAAAAGAAACAATGCACTTGACAATTTATGCTTCAAATGTTCTATATGGGAATTCCAAGTCAATCCCTGATCCAAGGTGACACCGAGTAATTTTACCTCTCGTTTCTCTTCACCATGCTGACGAGTACGAAAGAAGAGCCTCTGAGACTTGTCATTATTAAGTTTTAGATTGTGAGCTCTGGATTCTACGTGAAGAAATGTATGAGAAACTGTTTTCACTTCTTCTGTAATTTGAAAGATAGCTGAGATACAGGAGTGGTCCGAAAATGCAACATTTAAAATTTCTCCCTGTATCCCAAAAACCATCAAGCAGGCTATGAATATTTCGTTTGCGGCATCGTGAGTTCCACAGAAAAGTTGCAGAAACCGCAGATCTCCTTCTTGAATAATAAGTGAGGTATCCCGTGAGGACATCGGAAATGGGACAGCTTGTACATAATAAGATTATGAAATGATGTTGCAGTATTTCACAATTATTTCATTCTCGAACATTCTGAGGTTGCCGTGTACAACTTTAGTTTAGATTGTTTATAGACAAACTTGCTGTTTCTGTGAAATCATTGCACTTTACTCAAGGTTGGTAGAACTGATTATAATTTGTATATCATCAGTTCTACCAACCTTGACTTTACTGTCGAGCTGCGACATCTCTGAGTCTCTGCCTGAACTATGGCGTGTCACTGCAGTGCAGTTTTCTGTATCATCTGAATCTCATCCTGACGGGATACAATCCGATGGTTTACCGTCCGATAGAATACGGTGTCGACGAATTACGGTTTCTATGAGATACGGTGCTGCTAAATTACCAATTCTATGAATGTTCATTATGATAGATTAACGTTGATGAAACACGGGTCTGATAAATTATCATTCCTATGGAATACGAATCCGATGAGATACTTCTTCTATAAAATACGGGTTTGACACATTACTGTTTCTATAAAATACGGATATGATAAATTATCATTTCTATGAAATACGGGTCTGACAAATTACAGGTTCTATGAAATACGGATATGATGAATTACCGTTTCTATGGAGTAAGGGTTTGATGAATTACTGATTTTATGAAATACTGATTTGATAAAATACCGATTCTATAAAATACGGTTTCTATGAAAAGTTGTTATGACCAAATACGATTATGATGGTTTATCGGTTCGATGAAATACGGTTTTGACGAATTACGGTTTCTATGGAATACGGTTATGACGAATTATCGTTTCTGATGAATTACAGTTCTGATAGATTACCAATTTGATGAAGAACTAGTACGATAGACTGATGTTGCGACAGAATACGGATTTGATAAACTACTGCCTCGATAGAATATAGTTCTGATAAGATACAGATATGATGGAATAATGACTCGTCTTAATACCATTTCGACATAAAACTGTTTGATGATTTACGTGTTGAAATTTTATATTTCGATGAAGTACGGTCCGATGTTTTACAATTTGATATTTTACGGTTCTACAGAATACAGTGTCGATTCTATACTATTTAGACGATTTACCAATTCGATGAAATATTTTTCTATGGATTTGAATTCGATACTTTATATTTTGACACATTAGGTGTCCCCGCCCTCCCTACCCAACACCCCATGAAGCGATTGGTTCAGCGTGGTTCAGCTTACAAAATGAACTGACTATATGGCGTGTGTGTTATCAGTAGGTGAGGTCAGTACCCAAATTCCTTTGTCTTTTTAAACCGTTGCGCGTGATTCACAATAAATTGTACCTACCAATAACTATCATAGAAGGACTACGACGCTCGAATAATTGAGATTAATCTTCCTTACAGGTAAGTCGATTGATCTTATAATTATTGTTGATTTACTCAGTGAACTCGTCAATAGGTTGCATCAGACAAAACTGCCATGCAGATGTGAGTGGGCTGGATGAGTATATGCGCGGAAGTGGTTGGTACCTATTGAAGACGAAGTTTAAAAATAGAAATTGAAGGAATTTTGGCATCAAAATTCGGTTTGAGTAGGTGAATTAATGGTGATGAAAGATAATGGAATTGTCAGTAAACTATTTGTTACAGAATCGAGTATGGATCTTTGTTCTCCTGATGATAATCCAATAAGGCATTAATGAAATACACCGAGAGAAACTGGATTTTGAGAATATCTACCAGCTCTGATTGTAATAACCATTATAAAAAAATCTTCAATTTCTGATCATTTTGTTATAACAACAGTATTCTTCACATTTTGTAACTATTGGAATCGCTTTCTCAAAAGATTTGTGATACCCTTGAATGGAAATTTGCTACCATCATAACGCAGGTGTGTTATGACGTTATGAATTTTAGTGTACTTAGACTTCTTATTGACACAGCTTGTTCTGTGAATTATGCTTATTGGCGAATCCTGATAGTTCGTTCCAATAAACATAGCTGTTTGGGTTTCTAGCATTGTACGTTGGGGAATAACTATAAAAATTCACATGTACGACATTCATAAGAAAATCATTCAACAATCGTAATTCGGCTTATTTTGCTCTAACTTTCATCAGTTTTGGGGCAGACATCGCTAAACAGATCGTGTTCATTTTTACTTTCGTTCTCGGTGCCCGTGTTCAATTATTGTTCAATGGTTTCGATCGTCCGAATCGATAGGGCCGTATCGTGTTGGTGTTGGTGAAGATGTGTGATGTAGAGCTGGCTGTAAACATACCTTATAATACAGAGATGAAGCTGGTGTATCTATACATGGAATGTAAATTGTAACTATGATGATTATTCAGGAACATCCATCCATGGAAGAGGCCCAGAAGTATCTCTTTTCTAATTTGTTCAGATGTTTATTGTGAATTCAGTTGGAAATATGTCGCCTCATGTTACTCCAACAAACATTTTACGTATTATATACGTCATTTCGACCTTAGAAAAGGTCAACGACTTCTTTGGCCAAGTCGATATCACGTCTTATTTACCTCAAATTTACCAATATGAAGAAAAATCTGAAAGTAATTCAGAAGACAAGGAATGTGGAAGGGTATCCTGACCAATAGGTCGAGAGAACAATTTATTAAAATTGCTCTCATTCTAGTCGGAAAGTGGTCTGATTATAGTAGTTATCCTGACGTTTTTCATCACCTACTCATGAGGAGGTTTATTCTACATGATTCACTGTCATTCGAATGGGTTTGGAAAACAAATATGTTCCGTGCTTCACGATCGACCATACCTACTAATTTACGTGTGGAGAATCTGGAGTTTATGAACATGGCGTTCAACAGAAAACTTGATAGTAGTGGAAGGTGTAGATAATATGCATATTGTTCAGCCCATTTGAGGTTGTTGTGAATCGTTATTTAACTTGCGACGCAAAATTTATTGTGATAATGTTGATTTTAATCATATAAAATTTGTGAGCCCACGAAATTATTGTATATATTTGTAGAAAAAAACTGGACGATATCCTTTGTGTTTTCGAATTTTGTTTTAACAATTCTATCTGATAATGAATCAACTGGTATAGTATGATCATATATGTGGAATCAAACTTTTTCCGTATTACTATATTTATAAGGATGGGGTCGCTATGTAAAGATTTCTTCTTCTTTCGTCAATCGCGAAAAAGGATCGAGCCAACACATATGGCGTTGGTTTCATATTGAATTCAAAAAACGAATTTCCCAGAATTTTCATCTTCCAGGGCAAAAAGGCTTCGTTTAAAGTCGAAAATTTTGTTCATTCTGGCTATGGAGCCCAATTTTCCAATATTGGGACTTCAGACTATATCAACGAGTATATTATCATTTGAGTAGCAGTCAACCTGATGAAATGATGTTATCAGATGTCTCCTATGATCATATAATTCGTCAAATGTTTGTTGTTCGCCTTCAATTTCTTATTCTGTACCGCGGTAAGTTTTGGAGTGTAATAATTGATACCTATTTTTCTGCTATAAAAGTTATCTGGAATAAGCATTCTGATCTGACCAATGGAATAGGTGAAATTCAAAATCAGAACAAATCGCTGGTTTATAGTTGATCAAACGTCATCATAATATTTAAAACCAGATATAATAATTTGCTGTAGAAGCGTTCAAGCAAAAAGGTACATGAACCACTCACTGGTAATAAAGAATAAAACATTCAACTTCAAAGCACCAGGGTCGATAATAGCCATCAACTTTGAGAACATGATATTTGTAATAGCTTTGTTATTTTCGACTCTCTCAAGGGCACTTCGTTCTATGAGGATTCCATAGTGGTAATCCTGCCTTCAACGGACATAAAATTTGTGCTAATCAGGTTGAAAAAGTCTAAGAAACTCCTTCGACTCAATTGGTAGAAAATGAGTGGAACAGAGAATATAAATCCGACTTATTTTCTCCATCTGATTATTCCCTGACTATATGAACGTTCATGAAGTTAGAATCTGGTGAATTTCAACTCCAATGAATATCCTGAAAGTTCGAGGGCCTTGGAGACATTTCACTGGTAATTTCGATTTTAAACATCACTCATTTGATAACCTAATGCCTACTAGGACTATGAAGTTATGTTTGAAGTCTGTGATGAGTAGTTTCCAACTATGCAATTTGCCTATGAAGTTGATGGTTTTTATAAAAAATGTTGAGGTCCTAATCATGCATTCTACAACCTAATCCATAACTTACTAGTTACTCAGGACAGAAAGGTAAAATTTCCTGTCGGAATCAGTAAATTTCGACTTCTCCAAGTAATTTCTCCTCTCTGCTTGGTATAATTTTCTAAAAATGTTGGTTGGGGTTTGAGTAGTAGGTAGATATTATGTACTCATCTTCTCAGGTATATATTAGTATGTTTTTATATAGATATGTTGAAATCTTGAATCATCAAGAATATTTGAGGAAGTTATATTTCCTTCATGGAGAACATTGAGAGCTCATTGTTCATATATATGATGATTAATCTACTTGTACCAAGTCCTAAAGAAAATGTGTGAGCTGTTCTGTTCTGAAGATTTTGTTAGTTTTCAATGTCACAATTTCTTGTTCATTGTCACGTTACTCATACGATCACAACTTGATTCATTATACAGGGACATGATTCACTTATTTTCGAAAAATTCAGTTGGTGTTGGATCTTTGACGAATACTTGAATATGTACTACCAATTAGAGGTTTGAAGGAGCATCAGTGAAGTGCATCAGGGCGATGCAGTATTTTCACTGTGATATCTTTGTAAGTATGTCAGAATTTCTCCTATTATTCGAACCATATCTTTTTTTCGATGAAAAATTGCTAAAATTGCAGTCAAATTCGAAGTGGTGTCGAGAAATCTTCTTGATACCCTGTAACTTTTCAATGAACTCATTGTCGGAGGGTGTATATCCTTTAGACCTATCACTTCCACCTATTCTTCTCACTCTCCTGGAAGAAACTATTCACCATATATGCCTGAGTGAAGATTTTGCTATCGCTCCATCGAAATTCTTCTCACTAACTTTATGCAAGTATAACGGTGCACACCGCGGATGTGTAGAATCCATAGTGTGGATGTCGGTAGTGATTAGCCTGAGTACTATAGCTGATGAAAATCGACACCAGGTGCTTGACGACGCCGGCCAACGGTGAGCAAATCGAACTCTATATCGTAACTGCCATTTGCAAATCATATTTGTTACCTATATTTTAATACAAATTCAAATACAGTCCACTTGAGCTTCTCTCTTGCCCAAACATTCAATAGGTATATAGTATAACATTCTATTAACATTCAGAGTAGATCACAATACGATTAGTTTATGACAATAATAAGGCATTTTTAATGAAAAACAAAGCTAACACAATTTGAAATCATCAGTACATGTACAGTATACTGCAAATTCTACTAGGGAACTCGTTGTTGTGGGTATGTTACCTTAATAGAGACAAATTATCGAATAACTCTTCCAATCAATATTTAATAGATCTCATGAATGATCACAGCTGCATTATCAAATCAGTTTTGTTTTTGTAAATACTGCCACATTTGAGATTCCTAATACCTATAATTTGGAGATAATATTATCAATGAAGATTCAATTAACTCATTTCTGATCTGAAATACTCTGATTTGATTGATTCTCAGTCACCATAGAGTTGAAAGCAAACCCCATGGTTGTGCATGGCTGTGGAAAAAATCAACGGCGATATGGATTTGTCTATTCAATTGTGCAGGATAGGTATTGATTCATCTAAACGTCGAGGTAATCGAATATTAATCAATAGATAGATAGATAGATAGATTTATTCTCCCGTGAAATTTACATTTTTGGAAACGTCAAGTGAAACATGTGGGTAAAAAATTTAGATAAAAATAGACATACAGAAAATACGGGTCTGAAGTATATGTAGACAGCACTGACAGCAATTATATAAAACTAACTTCAAAACAAACTGACAGCAATTATCATTTAAAATTAACTTTAGAACAGAAGGAGCAAAGCGAATTAGATAAACCTAAAGGTGAGTCAACCTCATCCTTATGTACTAATGCTTGTGTAGAAGTCCTCACTATTATATAACCACATGTTCATTAAAATTTGTTTTATTTTTGATTTGAATTTTCCTATGGGTGAGGATGATATGGTATCTGGTACTGCATTGAGAAAATCTATGCCTAGAACTCTCGATTTATTTATCCTCTTGCGAGAATGAAGTAGCTCATTTTTACCCCTTGTATCATAGGAGTGTACGTCCATGTGAGAAGAAAATTTGTTAATATTGCATTCGATGTGCATCAGATTTTCGAAGACAATTATCGGGAACAGTGACATTATTCCTAATTCTTGAAAGATAGGTCGACAGTGTTCATCAGGTTAAGCTTTCACAATGATTCGAACATTTTTGCAAAATGAAAATCCTTTGTAAATGTTTGTGGGAGGCATTGCCCCATCCCAGAATTCCATAGTTCAAAATTGACTGGAAAAGTCCATAATAAGTGGCAAGACCCGCTACTTTATTAACTATATTTGTTATTCTACGTATTGCAAATACAGATTTCGATAATTTCCCGCACATGAAATTTATTCGAGGGATCCACGATATGGTAGATAAAAAAAAAATTCCGAGGAATTTTATGTCTGTGTTTTCTGTTGAACCTACATGTGAAAAAACACGTGTGTTAGTTTTCTTAGTTCATTGGAACTAAACCATCTCGGAGCATGATTTAGAATACGACTGATTATGGGATCTTTCTCCTCCAAGTACTCATATTTTTGTTGGAAAGTGAAACTAGTATCGTCTGCGTACAGTTTTTATGTGATTTGGTAAGTCGTTTATATAAAGAAGAGAAAGGAGAGGTCCAAGGATGGACCCTTGTGGTACTCCCCGTTTCATAATGAGTGTGTCACTTTTGACTTCATTAACAATTACTGTCTGTGGCCTATTTGTCAAATATGATTTTATTAAATTATTTGCAACTCCTCGTATGCCATATGAATTTAACTTATCCAATAGAATAGAGTGGCTAACGCAGTCAAATGCCTTGGTTAGATCAGTAAAAATTGCTAAAAAAGTATTTTTGTTTTCGTATGCCTCCTGTATGGTATCCATGAGGAGAACAATTGCATCCGATGTTTTCTTACCCTGTCTGAATCCGAACTGAGTGGAACTAAATATACTATGTTCCTCAATATGTCTGGACAATTGACTGAGAATCGCATACTCTATGATTCTTGATATACTTGGTAATATGTGTGTTTGACGATAGCTTTCGGGAAGTGATGAGTGTCCTTTTTAATAAAATGGGAGAACTTTGGCTGGTTTGGAAATATCCGGAAAAATGCCTTGTGTCAAGCAAGAATTTATTATGTCACACAGTGGTTCTGCAATGTTAAGGGCACAGCATTTTATAAAATATGTACTGAACTCATACACGTCCTGGGTTTTTTTAATTTTCTGTCTTTGTATCAGCTGCAGAACATCAGATGCATTCAAGGGCTGGAGGAAAACTGAAAAAATAGAGAACTCTGGACTTCTTACATTATCATTCGTTTTCTTAAGTTTTTTGACAATTTCTTCTATATACAGTCCAATGAATATGAATCACACCATCCAAATGAATATTTGAAACAATTCAAGATCATCAGTCATGTTGTTGAGAGCTATCATGTAATTCACTGAATTAAACTTACCCGCAGTACCCAAACTTCACATATCATAATCATGCTGATAACATATTCCGTGCTCAAACTTACAGTGAGCAAATACTTCTATAACATCAATTCACTCCGTTCAAATGAAGAGCTCAGGATGAAAAAAATGTTTTTATGCACTATACACTTCCATCAATAAGACTAACGCTGCGTTATCAATTGGACAAAACGGCCTCTCCTTAGTATCGATTGGCTCGAGACCTCCTTTTGCCGTTGACCAGAGAGATTCGCACAATCTTCAACTTCAGATTCCTTCAACTAGAATCATAACAACACCATGGTATGATGACTTAGATCAAATTCACTTTTCACTGTTCTCACGTAAAAAGACTGAATAAGATAATAAGAAGGTAAAGTATGAGTGTATCGCTAACAAACACTGCGAATGGACCGGCCCGTTCACCATTCATTCAGTGAAATCGCTCAAAAATAATTGATTCCCACATGTTTCAACTGATGATCAAGTAGAGCCACTCTGATATGGTCATCTAGTTTGTTATTCCAAATCTTGTACTATTCAATCGAATTTGTTACAGAGATTGTCATTATTGGAAGGAATTGTGAAAATACCCAATTCTCATCGAGAATGCACTCACGAATCTCACTTAGTCTATTTACTCACTACCAAATTTGCAGCGACTCAGAACGATTTCTAACAGTGTGATTTTTCATTCCTCACTTGTTTTGCCATAGGAGTTTTTCTCTGGAGGAATCCTCATAACAGTTTTGCATGCGATTTTATTCTAGATCATTCATTTATAACGAGATTATCCGATGTCGAATGTATTGAAGGAGTTTATTATACCTTCAAATTTCCATATAGAAAGTTTTCTAACAGCTGGGATTTTACATATTTCCTCTACTCACTGCAACGAAAGTGAGCGTTTGCTCCCTTATTTGAGGACACAAACCTGTCAATTTACCCCCACGAGAGGGAAAAAAATATCACCTCCCGTGGGAGGTAAAATAAATTTTTCTTAGCTAGGCTCCCTTATTAAAGCTATACGTATGAGATCTGTGCTTCTCAAGTACATGATCAGTGTCTTCATCACTACTATACAATGAATACAATTTCATTCTTGAATCCCTATGTTCTCAAACACTTTCCCATATTCCAAATTTACTGAATCGAATCTTCTGATAAAATGCACTCACACCAACAACAAATAATTCAATGTGACTGAAGTGTCAAATACATTTTTCTTTATATTTATTCACTGTATGAAACCTAAAATCATGTTAATATTGATTCAGATAAGGACACAAGACACGATTTCGAGTACAAAGTTCTCAAATATATACGTTCGTGGATGAAATTCTATAAATACCCTCGCAGCGAAGGTTCACTTCCTCCCATGTGTGTTCGATCGAACTACACACGCGAGAGAAAATGGATACCTTTGCTTCCTTGTTATATAAATAGCGATCATCAAAAATATCTGCAGATCTCAAAATTATCATTATCGTTCGATTCCAATGATGTTAAATATAAATCAATATCAATATAGGTATTTCTCTTGTTCAAATTCACAAATACCAAAGGAGAATTGAATACACTAGGTTTGTATTCTCTGTAGGCTATTTTGTTCAGTTTTCTTGAGAGCGGAGCCATAATTGATAGCATGACAGCTTCAACATTATAGTAGTAAACAAATAGTTATGCATTAAAGAAGCTTCAAATACTCACAAAGCATATGTCTGTTTGTAGCAAAAATTGATCGAGAACGTTGAAAAATGCTTAACAAAGATGGCTGACATGTTTGGTGAATCTCAATTCAGAGTCAATCCACAATCCTAGATCCTCACTGTCGTCAGATATAAATAGAATGTAACTACCTATTTTGATTCCATATCTTTGCGACTATCTTCCATGATTTTTCAACCTATAGGTAATATTTTTTATTCCGCATGTAAAGTTCTTAGTAAAGACGTTCCCTGATCTATTCAAATCCATTTTCAAATTATTTATAGTTTTTCTCTATCATTCACGAATCTGAAAGGAGTATGAAGTTGAGCAAAGTGATGAATTATGATCTTTTATGATTCTGAAAACAGAGCTTAGACATGTGTGAATAATTTTCGAACCACTCATGATACAAATGTGTAGGATTTGCACATCTGCACGATAATGACAGACATACATATTCATCATAAATCAAATGTTTCATATTTGATAATCGTATACAATGTATATGCAAATACCAGTGGTGGTGGCTCGTAGTTCATAAATAATGCTAGATCTTGTTATTCTGAGTGTGTCGGAAATAATACAAATAGCGTACACGACTGAAATGTCGATCATGAAATACATTTCAGTCAGATTTGGTTCGCCAAATATCTTTGAAGGAATTTATATAATCTACAGGTCGTCCTATAATAACGTTCATATATTGCGGATGTTCATCATGTGAATGCAGATATCTTCTACTGATAATACTCTGGAAGACGGTCCCTGGAAATAGATAACTCAAATAATGTTCCATTCTATTCATTTGATAGGATCACAAGAATTGGAACTGAATGGAAATTGGCCCACACAAATCGTTTAGTGGGACAAAGAATATTAGTTGCGAATTGGTAGACGGTATTCATTGTGTAGGGCATCAACTGCGTTTCGGAGATTTTATTGAACTGTAAGTACAAGGAGTGTCCAATAACCAACAGTTTCGTCTTGGAACCTGGAAGCTAGCATTTCTCCACTGTTTGTCAGAAAGCCAAAACCGATAAATACATAATATTATTGTTTCGATAAAATTTCTGGAATTTATTATTGAATATACTAAACGTTTATCGTTTCAGTGATCGTTTGTATTGGCGATTGCACGATATTTATTTTGAGATTTCGTTCTATAAATCTGCAATTTCAAGTAGAATTTATTATGATTCATTAAATATAATATATCCATCAGGATTTGTCGGAGTGTGGTGCTTCAAATGGAATCGAATCAATATTTCGGGATATTCCTGAATGTAACGATCATCATTCATTCGTATTGTCCGAGGTCTACTTCACTTCAACAAAATGTGAACACCAGATTGAATCTTGTGAGTTTTGAAGAAGTTCCGATATGTTCTGTAACAATTCCTGAGATTTGCGAGATTTTCGGAGAATTTGTTTTTCTTATCAAAGATTGGAAGATTTCTAGTGATTTTGAATATACATGAGATATTGTCAAGAACTCACAAAGTTCTTCAACACTGCATGGCATTTTCTTCATTCGCAAGATTTTTTTTGGTCAAATAGGTTAAATATCATTATCATCATTTCTATCCCCTTTCAAGAATGAGATAGAATCTCATGCAAAACAAGAGTTCCAGGAGGCAGAAATGCTTTTGTGTTCATGTTCAAACATTTAGGACAAATCTGAGAATATTTTATAGGAATTTATACATATGTCCATTTGCCACATCAATTTAGACTGAATGAATTCACAGGGTATTTGGTTCACCGACTTATATCTGGAAAGAGGTGGTCGGTGGTATGATGTTGAACATGTCTGGTCAAGTATCCATGTATTTCAAATTCATCGCATGAAGGAAAGATTGATTCACAATCAATCCGTTGAAAAAATTATGGTGTCTCATTGAACTTCGAGCGGAATTTCCGGTAGGAGTTTTGATGTACAAGTAACGAAAAATCATTGGGAATTGCGGGAATTTAATCTTCAGTATCAAATGAAAATCAGAAGAGAATTGTGAGAAGTTATGGGAAATCGTTGAAGATGGAGGAAAATTGGTGTGCAAAATCCATTCCAGTGGTATATGCCCCTTGGCTTGTCGAACAATGAAAATATATTGTTTATCATGCATCTAGTTAGTCGAGTTGAATTGCTTCCCTCTCTCGAATGATTAAGTTTGTCATAGTCGAACTCAACAAATTGTGAACTATTTATCCCCAAACATGTTTTTGTTTCAGTGCCGGTTATTATTTTGTGAGAAAACATGTACAGCGCTGGTGAATCATAAAGAGTTCTTGCATTCATGTAACTGCAATTTTTGACACGATTGTCGGTTTACACGAGATAAGTACCTACTCATTGTCATGTCACACTAGATTCTATCTCAAAATCATGCGGTTTCATGCAATTGAACATGATCAGGTCTTCTTCGAATATTGTGCAGACTTCATGAAATCTCAATTCCATTAAAGGGGTATAGATACAAGCTATAGTACACCTTAAAATTGTCTTGTTGCATACGTTTTCTGATTGATTCATAGTGCACTTTATATGTTCGTTATGGTAATATTCAATATACTAATGACTGTTGAGGGTTGTTTGTATGTCGTATAGTTATTGTGATGGTTTGTTTCCAAAAAGTCCGAGATGGTCATCACTGATATGAATTTTTGGAATAGAATGTTATAAATTAGGGGTGGGTCTACTATCAGTCGGAAGTTTTGGAAGACGAGAATAATGAAGCAAGTTGAATTCAACTTTCATTATTTTCTGTAATGGATTATTCATCTAATCAAAGTTAAGAAAATTCGATTACAGACATGTTTGATTATTGAACCTATGAGCTGTCAGAATATGTCGTTCGTTGATCTATTTTAAGACTCGTTGGATGAATAAACCTTTCCATATCAAGGTGAAGTGGATTGCAGACATGTTTGATGATTGAACCTCTGAGCTGTCAAATATGCTGTTCGTTGAAATAATTGAAGACATGTTTGGCTAACGAGCCTCTGAGCTGTCGCATTTGTTGTTGACAAATTTGAAGACAAGTTTGGTTAGATAACCTACACTGAGGGAAAAAATTTGTAGCCGTTACTAAAAAATTGGTACCTAATTACAGAAAATTTTTTTAGTACGATAGGGGACAGCAAGCATTAGTTGTTGCCATAACTAATTCTATTTTTCTGGAAACGCCTATTTGCCTCAAATGAAAAGTTTAGTTGAGTCATCTACGACGTTGTTGTGGTAACTAATGAGCCTTTTCAAGGATTAATACCAAGTTTTATTTGCCACAATCAAGATACATAGTTATGACAATTAGATTGTTAATACTGTTTCAATATATGTTTGTTATCACAACAAATTATCCCAGTTGGGGCAATTACTCATTTCTTCTGACGTTAATAGTGAGTGTGTTGTTGCAAAATAAATATTTAATTGTGACTGAAATGGAATCTAGTTACTATTAAAAGTGATTTAGTAACGTTTGAAATATAATTTAGTTATTCTGGCAACTTAATAGTTTTATATCAATTGAAATCAAGGCCTCATTCTAATAATAACAGTTTGTATGCCATTTTTCTTCCAATTTCCAATGGAATCTTGAACAGGAATACACCATACACCGTAAGTGCCACAGGCCACATCTCAGCAAAAAGAGAGGGAATTATAAATATACAACGTGTACACGTGACGTCGGATGGACGTTTCTCACCGTGGCCCGTCGTAAACTGAACTGAATTGTGAATAGGTACCTAAACCTGATAACTAATGACGCACAGATAACGATGGTAAACTGCGAATTATCATTATGTCCACCAAATGCCAAATGGCTCAGCGCGCAGTGCAAAAAAACACAATACAGTGATTTGAAAACACACAAAGCAGTGAACCAGCAGGAACACGACGGTCCCGGCTACACTAGACAATTATTTTATTTATTTTATTGTCAAAGCTCGATGAACGTGCAATCTACCCACTATTAAGATACAAGTTCAAATGATGAAACAGAAAGACAAACAGATGCAAGATGCAATTTTTGCCGGTGGGTCCCGAAGAGACGCGAGGCGGTCCCGAACGACGCAGTGCAACTAAAATTATTAGTTATGGCTAAACAATTTCTGCTATGAATAATAATAAACCTTTCACGATTAATGTGTCATCAGTTGTGGCAAATAGTCAGCTGTTGTCAGTAACCCCAGAATGAGGTTTTTTAACCCGAATATGAAATTTTAATTGACTGAATAGACAACACTGTGATAATTCTGTCACAAATAGTATTTTTATTGATGACAAATAATTGGCGAAAAATAGAAAAGTCATTTGTAGGAAATAAGGATACGTTGTCATTGTTAATAAAATTCCAAATATTTTTAATTATCGGTACTAAAAAAATACCAACTAGACGTTTTAATTAACCAGTTCTTCTCAGTGTATAAGCTGTCATTTAGAGGTAATTTATATGTTTGATTAACAAACTTTCGAGTTGTTAGATTCATTGTTGACAAATCTAGAGACATGTTCAGCTGAAAAACATCTAAGCTGCCGAATCAGGGTAGCTTTGATTGGAGACATGTTCGATTTAAGAACCTCTGACCTGTAGAATTTATTCTGACAACTACTGCTTCACTTATTTAATGCCAAACTAACAGATTTTGCTTCGCTATCCATGGTCACATCCTTAGAAACAACAAAGCTGGTAGACCAACCAGGACTTAGAGACAACTGGTGTTTCCGCATCTTCGGCTTGTGATTGGTCAGATTGTTGAAAGATTCTGAGATGAGTGAAATAGTCAGTTGAATGTAATGGCTCATTTTTTGCTCAATGATGATGTTAATGTTGAAATCCAGTTGTTTCAACACATAACCTTGATTGTAGATTCAAGAACTAGAAACCATCTGACGGCTCACGGGAATTTAGATGATCTAGTTCATACTAGTGTACCTCAATCCACTGAGCTAAGTATGTATTATGATTCATATTGTACGACTCATAATTGAACCTTATCCAATCGTGTTTCTGAAGATTCATGTTAGAAACTGTTCTTTCATCAAATAATTACTTCGACATGAATTCGATTTAATTTCATCATTTCTGTATAGGTATTGATATATTAATGGATAGGAATACAAAACAAGAGAGTGAAACACGTTGACAGACTCGCATGTTCTCGCATGCGGTAACCCTAATTATAGAGTATCGGCGCACCAATAATTGCTGCGGCGATAATTTCAATGGTTTTTAGGACAACTTAATGAATCAATGCACTCGAATGTCTGAAACTGAATTAACAGGTGCCGGTAATAACTGGTCACATGAAATTCACAGCAGAGTTTGTAACATAATTAGGTTAATGAATATCGAATACTTCACTGATGAATAATAGGGTATTACAATCAGAGTAATTCAGGTTCATTAGGAAGAACGTAGGACGTTTTTAAAAGAAACGAATACTCTGATTGTTCAAGTTATTCCTTTCATGCAACTGCGAGATTGGGAAAGTGCCCTTATTGGATTGAATACAATTATTTAATTGATTTGAGAAACGCCTGCTGCTGCTAGAGTTGAAATCTCTATAGGAAACCATATACAGTAAAACTGATATAATTGGGACATGCTTTTTCATCTCTGATCCAACCGATTTCTTTTTGTTCTGAAACGTAGTGGCAGGAAAAAGTTAAATTCCAGCAAAACAGTGTAGTGTTAATATCGTGTGAAATATTTCAGTATCTGAAATGATCAGTGTTCGAACATCAAACTGTTTGCTAGGATAATCTACTAGTATCATGAGGTACTTATATCCAGAATTATTCGAATAATTGCAAAAACATCTATACCGTTACCGAACATCGTTATACTCGATTATTCCAAATATTTTTTGGGATTTTTTACACCTTCATTTCTCTTCTCCAAACTTTTTTTTCAATGCAAATTGTCACTGACAAGCTAGTGAATTTTTCTTTTAGGCTCTCTGATAGGAACATTCTTTAAACACAGTGACATTTTGGGGCAAATCATCTGATTCGTCCTTACTACACGTATATTGAAATAATATTCATATTTTTATTTTATAGAAACGAGGAGAGAAAATCCCAAAAAATTTGGAATAATGAATGAACCACCTCCTCGATTAACCTACAGACAGTATCGTTATACTTGATTGTATTCGATGATTATCAGGTGAAAGCATCGAACATCAATTTTCAGACGTAAAATATGATGAAACATACAAGTAGCTTTCTTCAGTTGCAGATAAGGAGAACGCGCTCTAATACGGTACAAGTAGGCACTAGCTCTTTCATCACGTAAAGTACAGTTCCCGTACAAAGCAATGACAATAGGAACTGATCACTCTAGTAACCACATCAGTGGGAAGTGTCATTTTGCTGAGATATTCTTATCGTTTTCGAATCTACTCTGAACAGCTTCAATGCAAATGTTGATTCCTGCGAGAAGGTTGGAATATTCGGAAGATCTCGTTTGGATACCAACATATTCCGATTCTCTGAAGCATGTCAAAAGTATTTATGAAGTGTTGCTAGTTCCAAAATAACTGAGCTGTCAGTTCAGTCGATTGCGATATGATAGTTTCATTAATTTCATTGAAATATATGATTTCAAGTATATTATCACTTACCCATTGTCATGGTACATGAAAATATGATTTCAATTTTTCCCAGTCATCCTATGAATTATTTTTGTTCAATGTTCACTCGAGAAGATGGATACATACATCCTAGACGACTAACTTCTGTATATCTTTGACGAATAGGGTGCGGTTTAACTTTGACCGCCAACTTAGTCATACATCACTGGCTTCTCAGAGTAGTGATTTATCAAAAACCGCAGTGTGGTGGTAACCCTGGATAACGGTGCCTGAGGCTATTGTCTGTTTTCGGCATTGCCTACAAATTCTCCCTATGACGAAACTTCCTGTAACTTCAGAAAACGTTCGGTATTCTCCATTTATTTTCTGCGATTGTTCTTCTTCAATTCGAGAAAGAGGCATTGTTATAGAAACCCAAAGATTTGTTGATTCCTAAGAGGCAATTACATCAAAGGAAAATTATTAGGGATCTCGAACAACATTATATGGAAGGTTTTGCTAAATCTGTTCGAGTAAATATTCAAATTCATTGAGTTTGAATATGCATCAACAGTGATATTATCTCATTTCACTTTATTCTTTGTGATTTTCTCTCCTCGTTTCTATAAAATAAAAGTATTCGTATTATTTCAATATATTTGTAGAGGGACAAATCAGATGATTTATTGCCCCAAAATGTCACTGTGTTTAACAAATTTTTCTATGAGAGAGTCTAAAAGAAAAATCCAGTAGCTTGTCAGTGACAATTTGTCTGAAAAAATGTTTGAAGGAAAGAAATATAGATATATTGAAAGAATATCGAATTTTTACTTATCTTTGGACGTTTCGGGACCGATTCTGCATCTACATGTTGAGAACGGGAGCTGAATCGGTCCCGAAACGTCCAAAGATAAGTAAAAATTCGACATTTTTTCAATATATCCATATTTCTTTCCTTCAAACATTTTTGTAGACAAATTGTCACTGACAAACTACTGGATTTTTCTTTTAGACTCCCTGATAGTTGAATTTGTTAAACGCAGTGACATTTTGGGGCAAATCATCTGGTTTGTCCCTCTACAAATATATTGAAATGATACAAATACTTTTATTTTATAGAAACGAGGAGAGAAAATTTCGAATAATCAAGTGAAATGAATCTACCACATCCTCGATCAACCTACCGACATTATTTAGTAATATCTCATCCATTGTTTCAGTATCATCAGTTTCCGAATCATTGAATTCTAAATTACACTGATAATAGTATATTCTTCAACGAGCGTATAATGATAGCTATTATTCCCGAGGATATGATTCCGAAACGAGCCGTAGGCAAGTTTCGGAATTATCCGAGAGAATAAAAGCTATTATACGCGAGTAGAAGACTATACTTTTTCTACGACTATACGATAGTCAGAAATTTAATGTGATCTAAATATTATATATGAAGATAATATACTTGATGCATTCATTTCAATAATATAATAATACAATTAACAGGAATCTCCAATATTCAACGAAACAACACAATAGTTATCAGGTCAGTAAATTATGTTTCTCACTTGTCGTACTAAGTGACTAAATTTATAGTGATATTCTCACATTTCATGAAATTTAATGTCGGTGTTGCATTTAAATCAACACTGACATTTTTATTCATATTGCTAGTTGAAGTTTTTTGTGTGAAGGTACTGTTATTCGATGATGATGAACATTGTTCGATTGATTGAAGTATCGAATCTGCCGTTTTTTTCTTATTCAAAATGGAATCTTCTAGATATCCTTCTGCCACCGATGTGCTCTTCCAGCCACCATGTCTTTTCTATGCTGTTATATCTCCACCTGCATCAACAAGCAAAGTTGCAGATGATCGTCGGAAGCAATGCCCGGTGTACATCTCGGGATTTGGTAACTTCAAAAATGTAGCTATTTGTTTTCCCATTGCTGCAAACTTATTAATTCCAATTTTCTGAAGAGTGCATTTTCCTTTTTGGTTATTCATGAAAAAATGGGGAATCCCAACTTTTGCTGCGCGTATGTCAATGTACTTTTTACAAATTTGATGAAATTTTCCGGTTACAGTAAACCTCCTTACAATTTTTGTGTTGGTCTTAGGAATAGTTATCATCGATGCAGATCAAAGATCTTGAATATCTTCAATATTCATAGAGTACATTTCTATGGAACGGCAAGCTCCTATTATACCCATAATTAATGCAACCTGAAAATATAAAAGAGATCCTATTGATCCGGACTCCAAAATTTACAAAATGACGGAAGCTAAGTTCATATGAGGGAAAATAACTAACAATTCATTCACGAATAAATATAAAAAAAAAATTCATCTGCAGTGGGATTCGAACTCACGCTCAAAACTACAAAAAAAACGAGCGTGCGCCTCTACCACCTGAGCTACAGGCCCTCACGTAAATATTTAGTGAAATACCAAAGTAAATCTTTCAGACCAAAAACTGAGATATCGTAGAACTTTCAGGTAAATATTGTTTGACAATTTTGACATACCTTTGCTGCAAGATAGATTTCATCAGGAGCTTCATTGATGAATCTATTTACTTCTTCTGGGGCGAATGCTTTCGACTTTTTCGGCTGACAACCTTCAGATTTTCGTTTTAACAATGCACGCAATTTTGAGTACCTCTCTATGTTGATATCGTTGTTTACATTGAGTGTGCTTCTCAACATTGAATATATCTTTCACAACGATGATGATTTGTTTTTTTCTGACAGTTTCGTGAAGTAAGTATGCGAGAAGAACATTTTCCGAGAATGAATGAGCCTGGTTCAAGTTTCGCCAATCCATGAACTCCGCGTATGCCTTCGAATATTGTTTTTTTGATTTTTCCGGCAATAAGTTCAGAGTTGTTCCCAATAAATCCGGTGGTGTACAGATCTCATTATTGTCACTATCACTGCTTTCCCAATCACAATTATTCATTTTATGTTTTGATCGTGACAGCTGATATCAAAGTTAATCTGACATTCGCGAAAGCCAAGCCGTGACCCGTAAAATGAAACAAAGCCTTCTTGAGAAATTCGTTTGGTAGATTTGCTGGTTTGTCATTAGTCTTTCTCAACTTTTTCAGTTGCTGTGGATCCTGAAAATTCTGAATCTGTGATTCGTCGAGTGTCGTTGAATAATGAGTTAGGATCCACGGTTTCTTGGAATCATCTCCATTCATCAATTACTAACCAATATTATGTTATCAATGTAGAATACGATAGTCGTAGAGAAAATGTTTTTCTCCACATGAAGATGTCAAAATCATGGAATGTCTGACTGAATATGATTGTGAATTAGCGAAGTTATACTGTTTGTATCGCTTGGTGCGCACGAAAGGGGATCTTTATAATGTTCGGAGAACATCGAGCGTTCCAAGGAGAGATAGGAAAGGGAGGTTGGAAATGGAATTTTCCTTTACTCTTCGAAAATTGTAAGTTCTTGGGAAAACTTCTTCCGGAAATGGATTCTTGAGCTTTGGCGTTCTATAAAGGAAAGAGTTGTGCACTCAGAAATCTGATATTAGTTATCTGACTTTTGAATTTGAAACAAACTTGATCAATTCAGGTTACATATTAAGTGAAATCATTACAAGATGAATGATTCATTTCTGAAGTGATGAGTATCGACACGAGAGCAACTGCAATTGTGGCATTTGCAAAGAATATGATGTATTTAGCGTCATTTCAGCTACATCCTCTATCGTCAGTATGATATGAGTCACAATACACTTCAATCCTGTTGGCTTTGCTCGAAGAGAAGGACTGTCCTAGTTGGTCCTTGCGAATATCCTATGAATTTCGAAATTCTCTCTTCAATTTGTTGATTTGCCTTCACTTGATCTCTGTCAGCATAATCGACAGCATATTTTGTTCTCTGACCTTGTCCTTCAAAACAGACGGAAAATGTTCTCCACAGCTCCAGCTAGAAACAGTTGTTTTTCTTCGAAATATCTTGAGATTTATCTCGATAGTAAATCATTATGAAAGTCACTTGTTCGCTTATATGTGCTCATTACTGATACAGCATATTGTTTTTGATTCATGAGTATTCCTTCTTCAGTTTGTGAAATTTGCAGACCCAAATATTATTCCGTTTTGAAACCCTCTGTGATTCAGATTTGTTCTTCAATTTCGTCAGAAATAGTTCGATTTGTTATCGATTTCCCCCTTCTATAATAATTCCATCATCTACATAGATGAGATCAAACGACACTCCTTCAGACATGCACATACGTGAACTACTATCATTGATCAGTCTGTAGTTGTTTCTGCTATCATTTGTAAGGAGAATTCGTGAGAGCCAGAACTTATATTGGAAAGTTCGTTTGAGATAGTCAAATGCTCTTCTTAGTAATGTCACTTTCCACATAGAATTTTTTCATTGGGGCCAAAAAAATCTCTTTTTTCACATCATCATTATTTGAGAGAATATATTCAATTTCAGCAAAGAGCAATGTCAGGTCTCTCGAGAAATTGAATATATTCAATGAATATATTCATTGTTGATCTAATCGATACAAAGAGCAGTATTACAAAATATTGGCATTTGGTAACATCGCAGTCACGGAGAGCAACTCTGACCGCTTGACAGTTGGAGCCTGATGAAATTCAGTATCGATTCTGTCCGTATATTCCAGAGGAGAATACCGGAGACGTTCGATAGACGAATCATGTCACCCTCATTCACATGCCCAATATGTAACGATTGAGCAAATTATCTATATATCATGTTGTTACACTTCGTTTTTGCCTAACGAAAATACTGCTAGAAATCAAATCGAGATGGTTTTGTTTACGTACTTTTCTCTCAGATTTTCATTTGTTTATTCATCAGTTGTCGTTGATATAATATCCTATTTGCAATCTCAAATAGTTTATACAGTTTATTGTCGTGAATCAGTTCTCTTATTTAGCTCCTGAAAACAAAATAGTCTTTCGAGTTTCTATTAGACAAGGTCTGTTGTCAGCGCTTACCGTGGTTCGCGATTCAGGTTTTGAATATTAATGCACAGTGTTGTTTTTGTGGAATGATGGCCAGTCTTCTTCGATATGTTCGAGCGTTCGGATATTTTAAAGTTTTAACGATGAATTTCACTGTTTCAGTTCTCATTCGATTTATCCGATTGTTATCGTTGTTATGTTGTTTACATTTTCGATCAATAATATTGAGCGAAGACGTCACCATCAGATTGTTGACTGTTGACAGATGATCGATACTTACGAGCTGTTCTTCTTTCTTTTGAAGGACAATATCTTCTCATTATTCTTCGTACTTTAAGCAATGGTCAACACTTGTCATTGACAGTGGTTATTTTTTTTTGTCGCTATTAAATTACCTTAAAATTGATTGATTATGGAAGGACTAAGCCTAGCACGACATCTGGATCTTTAAAAATAGTGGCTTGTTGTTAAATCGAATAGTAGGTGTAATAACCCTATTGTTTATGTCTCGTTCGATGAAGTTCAGCATCCATCGAAAAAGAAGAAGATTGCGTCATGGGTCGACGTAGTTCCGAGGTCATGTCTGCGCATGTCTCCGTTTGAATATTGTGGTCGTGGCAAAACGGCTTTAACCGCCGAAAAATCAATTTCCACGAAAACTAGATGTAAAATGGTTAACATTCACTAATATCGGGTAAATTAAGTATTTTCTTGTTGGAGCTAGGATATTCTCTCATCTTTCTGTGGTGGTGAAATACCATCTTTAATGTGTTCGCGGGAAAATCTCCCACTAGCACTTTTCTGAGGTATGGGGCGTTTTTAAGATAAAGACCGATCTTCCGGTTGAAGGACGGCCCATCATCTTCACGAGATATCTCGCCATTTTTTCCTGGAGAAGGTTGATCCAACTCGTGAAGGGAAGCCAGAGATTCGATTTCGCATTGTACATATTTTGATTTATTCTTTCTCCATTAGTGTTCTCCACCCTGTTTGGACCCTGTATGGATCCGGTATGCACCCTGTAGCGTCACTCTCTGTCCTGTACGCTCAACACCCTGTATATGATCGACGTGGTCGCCTACACCCTGTACTCGACAGCTAGACACCACCGAGGAACATAATCGCCTGTCACCTTCAATTTTGGTGAGTCTGTTCCATATTAGTACCCGTTTGAAAGTGGAAAACTACCACCAAATACCGCTACCACTTAGAAGGGTTGAAAATTACCGTTTATGCTGAGTTATAAGTAAAATACCCCAAATTGTACCATTTATTAGTATTATCAAGTCATTCATATATTGGAAACCAACGTGCACTGCGGTATTGCTTTATCACCTTGTCTATATATATATCTGTTATTCCCATTTTTGTTATATATTGATTATAAGGGATGTACTGAAGAGTTGATTTCAGACAGTCCCTAGTTGTGATATAAAATATTGCTAATTGATGGTTTTCATTGAGATCAAGGCAAAATTCTAGTGGAATTTGTATTTTTCAAGTTTTCTTATTATTAAATCTATATATTCACCCTACTTTTGGCATTGAACGTACCCACCCCATTGTCCCGCTGAACTACCAGTGTTTGGTTTCTACAGTCTCAAACTAGGCACTTAAAACACTATATTTTGTAGCAAAACTTTTGAGAATTAAAACACCAAGTAAATCTCAGGCAGGTTAACAGCCAATTCAGGGGTAGAATCATAACTAAATTTTATCACTTATTACCCCCTGACATTTGCAATGTTACAATGGCGCCCAACGTGTGTTAACATGTCCTGACTTCAGTCGACCATTCCAAGTGCAGACAGACGCGTCAGCATACGGAATAGGTGGTGTTCTTTCCCATATTTTCGAAGATGGCGAACATGTGATCTGTTACGTGAGCCACAGTATACACCCTAACGGAAAACAGTAACTTCACTTAGTGTCGGAACGTTTGATGTTGGTGTTACACAAGACTTGCGTGTTACGGGCTTGGTCTAGCCAATGGCAAGCCAATGACGACTCGCTCGTCATCACTAAGGAATGCTGTGAAGTCACTGAATTTTATGTGAACAGGTCCGGCTTCAAACAAATAAATAGCCAGATAGGCGTAGATTCGCACTCATAGAATCATTGAAATTTCGATCATGAAAAAAACTGATTTTAGTTTTCTTTCTGGAAAATATTCTTGATGTTATTTTTGATTTCACATTACAAACAGTTTAACCACAGTATTTGTGGTTCAACTGACAATAAGTATTATATTATGTCTGACAGTGATTAAAGAATTGTTTAAATATATCCAATGTTTTTATTTACTCTTCATTTGGATAAAGGAATGGAAATATAACCAACCTCAATATTCTTGAATTATTTTTTATTTCACACTGAAGTTCAATATGATATAAAGATATAGATATAGATATAAAATGAATATTATCCAGAAGTTGACACTATATTCAACTGCATGTTCAACAGAAATGTATGGATATAATAATACATCAGTAGGTATATGTTTATACCACACTGTGTTTTATAATGAATAAATAATGGCAATGGAAAACAAACAGATATAGATGTCTGTGGATACAATTTTGCTTACCTTGGCTCATCTTTTGGAAATCTGAAGAATCTCAAACTGCAATCTGTCCTACTATTTTTACTACAGATGAAACAGTAGGCAGCCATTATCTTCCAATGATAAACAATATGATGAACAGTAATATGGTACTATCACAAGCACTCAAAAGTAAAACGGTTCGCCAGAAGCTGTGACCTCACATATGAAGTTTATGATGCACAATAAATATAACAGCAATCAGGAACATGGGTGGTTCACAATACCAGGCAAAATAAATAAATCGTGATAGATGTTGGTGGTTCCAATCACAGAATGAATCACAAACAAAGGCATATAAATCAAAGAAGTGTAAACAAAACACCTGCCCTGCTAGCCGAGCCACTGCGCACACTACCCAGGAGTGGACATGCGCACTGCGATTTTAGGGACACGAAAAGTGCTTAGTGAAATTACTGTTTCCGTTAGGGTGTATACTGTGCGTGAGCCGATCCCTGATACGTCAAGAACGTAACTATAGTACGGTAGAACGGGAATGTCTGGCTGTTCTCTTTTCGATCGAAACACTACGTCCATATCTTGAGGGCTATGAATTTTCTGTTATAACGGACCACCATAGTTTGGTATGGCTCCATAATTTGAGGGAACCTAAGGGTCGTATAGCTCGTTGGTTGCTACGCTTACAGCAATTCAATTTCAAGATTTACCATCGGAAAGGCCGTGATAACGTAGTGGCAGATGCATTATCACGAGCTGTGCCAGAAATTAATGCCATCAACGTTTCGAGCGAAGTAAACCCATCTTCAGATAGTTGGTATCTCCGTATGGTTCAGCAAGTTAAGGAAAGTCCTCTGAAGTTTCCACAATGGCGAGTAGTCGATGACAAACTTTTCAAGTATGTTTATTGTCCTTATCCTGGTTTGCGAGATACGACGGACTATTGAAAAGAGGTTGTTCCGAAGGAGAATAAGAAGAAAATTATTAGGGAAAATCATGATGAAACCGTGGCTTGTCATGCTGGTGTTTTTAAGACGTTTGAAAGGGTGAAGGAACGCTACTATTGGCCAAAAATGCGAGCTGATGTCGCCGCCTATGTTAGGAAATGTCAAACTTGTAACCGACATAAACCGGAGCTGCAACGTCCTGCCGGTTATATGGGTAAACATCCTGAACCAACTGTTCCTTGGCAGATGATCTCTGTAGATCTCGTTGGTCCCTTGCCTCGCTCAAAAGAAGGATATCGGTTTATCTATGTGGTCACAGATACGTTCAGCAAATTTTCTTTGTTTTTCCCTTTAAGATCAGCTACAGCCATTGCAGTTACACGTATAACCGAAGAGCATGTTTTTCTGATGTTCGGTTGTCCTCAAATCTTAATATGCGATAATGGAGTACAGTTTCAGTCCAATGTTTTCAAGAAGTTATGTGAGAATTATCATGTCCACATTAGATTCACGCCTCTGTATCACCCTCAGGCAAACCCAGTTGAAAGAGTCAATCGTGTTCTTAAAGCAATGCTGTCTTGTTACGTTGAAGAAAATCATCGCATATGGGCTGAGTTGTTACCGAAGGTTGGTTGTGCAATTCGAACTTCCGTTCATGAGACTACAGGTTTGACACCATTTTTTGTTAATTTCGGGCGTGAACATAAACCCAGTGGAAATAATTATGAACATCCACTTGCCAATATGGACAACGATCCTAGGCCTCGAAGAGCAGTAGAGGAATTCAAAAACATCTATAGCGATGTTCGGAAACGTCTTGATGATGCTCATTCTAAGTCCAAAAAGCGCTATAACCTTAGGCGTAGGCCGGTGAGTTATTCCGTTGGTGATTCGGTCTATGTAAAGAACCATGTGCTTTCTGATGCTACTAACTATTTCACTGCTAAGTTTGCCCCAAATTATAAAGGTCCTTTTATCATTAAAAAGAAGCTCTCTCCAGTAACATATGAAATAGTAGATGACAAAGGCAAATCTGGAGGTACTTGGCATGTACAAGATTTCAAGTCTCGTCCACCTGATCCGAATTCCGAGGAGGAGGATTTCCATGATCCACCGTAGATCCGTAACGTATAGTAGACAGTATTTTCGACAAGTTATCTTGTTGAGATTTACAGGTAAATCTCTTCGGGGTAGAGGGGGAGTGTTACACTTCGTTTTTGCCTAACGAAAATACTGCTAGAAATCAAATCGAGATGGTTTTGTTTACGTACTTTTCTCTCAGATTTTCATTTGTTTATTCATCAGTTGTCGTTGATATAATATCCTATTTGCAATCTCAAATAGTTTATACAGTTTATTGTCGTAAATCAGTTCTCTTATTCAGCTCCTGGAAACAAAATATTCTTTCGAGTTTCTATTAGACAAGGTCTGTTGTCAGCGCTTACCGTGGTTCGCGATTCAGGTTTTGAATATTTATGCACAGTGTTGTTTTTGTGGAATGATGGCCAGTCTTCTTCGATATGTTCGAGCGTTCGGATATTTTAAAGTTTTAACGATGAAGATTTCACTGTTTCAGTTCTCATTCGATTTAGCCGATTGTTATCGTTGTTATGTTGTTTACATTTTCGATCAATAATATTGAGCGAAGACGTCACCATCAGATTGTTGACAGATGATCGATACTTGCGAGCTGTTCTTCTTTCTTTTGAAGGACAATATCTTCTCATTATTCTTCGTACTTTAAGCAATGGTCAACACTTGTCTTTGACAGTGGTTATTTTTCTTGGTCGCTATTGAATTACCTTAAAATTGATTGATTATGGAAGGACTAAGCCTAGCACGACATCTGGATCTTTAAAAATAGTGGCTTGTTGTTAAATCGAATAGTAGGTGTAATAACCCTATTGTTTATGTCTCGTTCGATGAAGTTGAGCATCCATCGAAAAAGAAGAAGATTGCGTCATGGGTCGACGTAGTTCCGAGGTCATGTCTGCGCATGTCTCCGTTTGAATATTGTGGTCGTGGCAAAACGGCAAAACGCCGAAAAATCAATTTCCACGAAAACTAGATGTAAAATGGTTAACATTCACTAATATCGGGTAAATTAGGTATTTTCTTGTTGGAGCTAGGATATTCTCTCATCTTTCTGTGGTGGTGAAATACCATCTATAATGTGTTCGCGGGAAAATCTCCCACTAGCACTTTTCTGAGGTATGGGGCGTTTTTAAAATAAAGACCGATCTTCCGGTTGAAGGACGGCCCATCATCTTCACGAGATATCTCGCCATTTTTTCCTGGAGAAGGTTGATCCAACTCGTGTGACAAGTAAGCCAGAGATTCGATTTCGCATTGTACATATTTTGATTTATTCTTTCTCCATTAGTGTTGGGATTAATTCGATTGGAATTCTCATTTCATGGTGACCAATTTTGGTTTTGGTACCATACCTCAAATTGGAGGGATTTAAGGCCGAAAGCCACGAGGCTGACATCAGCCGATCAAGAACCCGACCACCATCACATCCGGTATGGAATTTAATCTTGATTATTTTTCGAGTGGCACACAACCCTTTTCTTTTTTTATCGTTTAGGGTTCTTATTTTCCCGGAATTATCTCCTAGTTACCTGGCTTCCGATCTGCGTCATCCACCGGTTTGGCCTTTTTTTTTTGCAAGCCCCAAAGAAGAGCCTGCTGATGAACAAGGAACCCTAAGAACCCCCTGTATAGTTGCTGAGGAGTAAACAGCTCTTCGAGTCCACCCTGTTTGGACCCTGTATGGATCCGGTATGCACCCTGTAGCGTCACTCTCTGTCCTGTACGCTCAACACCCTGTATATGATCGACGTGGCCGCCTACACCCTGTACTCGACAGCTAGACACCACCGAGGAACATAATCGCCTGTCACCTTCAATTTTGGTGAGTCTGTTCCATATTAGTACCCGTTTGGAAGTGGAAAACTACCACCAAATACCGCTACCACTTAGAAGGGTTGAAAATTACCGTTTATGCTGAGTTATAAGTAAAATACCCCAAATTGTACCATTTATTAGTATTATCAAGTCATTCATATATTGGAAACCAACTGTTACAGGTTTATTCTTCTATATCATGAGAACCTCAAAAATTATACTAAAACACTAAAACATAACGTTGAAATAGTTTATTTTCTTGAATCCTACCAGCTCACAGAATTACTTCACTCAACAAATGACTAGCTTAGCGTTATCATAGTAAGTAGGTACATGAACTGCATGATCCGTGCATGGAGCTTGTGGTGTTTGATGTAGAACAAAAACCTGAAACAAAGTATGAATGTAATAGTGATTGAAACTGTTGATATTTAACTCACCTAACTTACGATCTTCCTCGTATACCTCTGATTAGTGGTCGTTCCAGTTTTGTGGGTGCTCTTCTTTGCTTGTCTGGTATGACTGGTCCTTGATAGGTGTTGTTTGTTGTTGATCTCTTGATATCAGCTTCTTCGTTAACAGAACAAGAATATGGAAACATTCAACTACCTTAGCAGTTGAAATCTTCTTGGGGAACACACCCTTCAGCCCTTTTTCATGGTATCTGAACCTGAATTTCTTGCCATTAGACGAAACAGAAATTTGCAGGAAACTCCAGAATAATCATATCTATTTACTTCTTGAAGTTGATAGAAATCGAAATGGATACCTGAAAAATATAAGTTATTTAAACAATTAAATAAAAATAATAATATCAAAACATAACCTATTTGATCAGATGATTGCTGTCACTGTATCTGTCCGTAAGTTCGTCTGGGTATTCTGTGTCACTTTATCGTGACGTGCTGTCACTTGGGTCATGGATGGTTAACCAAACGAAAGTAACCAAGGTGAATTCTTCTGGCTGCGACTGGCTCGAGACTGCTCCGGTACGTCACTGCGGATTACCCCTGCACTACACTTGACATATGTCACAAACTTCATCGACAGTGATACCACTTTCGGACTGAAAAATTCCTACTTTTCTACTTGGCGGGTTCGAAAGAAAAAAAAAGTCTTTTTCCTGGTATCCATGTGGATCGTGGGATAAGAAATCGCAATTTGCGGATAATTAATCCAAGTTTCCGGAAATCGTGGAGGAAATAATAGTTGTGGACACAGGAGCAACTTCTCATAGTAAGAGGATATAATTTCTCACAGTTCCGGAATTTCCTACCTCTAATAGAAAACACTTTGAGGCCACCCAACACCTTCAGGTATGTCTCACTATCAGTCAATACTTTCTGCTGGAACTCATTGTCGATTATCTTCAGGCACAGTAATCATTTTTATTTGTAGGCCTCATAAGTAATGAGTCATAAGTCTCATAGCTGATTTCATAGTACCTATAGTTCTCTGGTTGAGTTAAGGATGGTTCTTGAGGTACTCTGACTCACCATTAAGTACTTCCATCAGGAACTGAGTACGAATGATTGTATTTATCTGACAGGAGTCAGGCATCAGATGAATTGTAGTAGCTGCCATCTGACAACTTTGATTCCTGCTGCTGGCCCTCTGGATGACTAAGATAAGCCCTAGATTTTAGACCTCATATTCAAGCACTCATATAATTATAGGAATTCACTTTCAAACAACATTAAAGATGCTTTTGGGTGTATGATAAATTGACATTCATCATACAGGGCGTGGAAATGAATTCTGAATTGAGACTCTATCACGAATCTGCGATTAGAGGTCTATAAAAATCACAAGTTTCCATCGTTCAAGTTTGAACCCCCTGATTGGGTATGAAAGTGTTGAAAAGGAATATTCTCAGATAAATTATGAACATACAAAAATGGATATATATTTATATAAAGCAATACATTGAGAATTCGCATTCTCTATGTGATGAGAATATTTACTCTTTTTCAGTTAATTCAATAGAAAACAAATACTTTCCTGGCTATATGCCACGACGAACATTGAATTATATCTATTGAACACACACGATAAGAGTTTGAAAATAAAATATAAAAAAAAAAAAAAAAAAAAAAAAAAAAAAAAAAAAAAAAAAAAAAAAAAAAAATTTCTGAAATTGAGAATTTGCATTCTCCTTCAGACAAAAAATATGTATATAATTCAATGTTCGTCGTGGCATATAGCCAGGAAAGTAGTTGTTTTCTATTGAATTAACTGAAAAAGAGTAAATATTCTCATCACATAGAGAATGCGAATTCTCAATGTATTGCTTTATATAAATATATATCCATTTTTGTATGTTCATAATTTATCTGAGAATATTCCTTTTCAACACTTTCATACCCAATCAGGGGGTTCAAACTTGAACGATGGAAACTTGTGATTTTTATAGACCTCTAATCGCAGATTCGTGATAGAGTCTCAATTCAGAATTCATTTCCACGCCCTGTATGATGAATGTCAATTTATCATACACCCAAAAGCAAAAACGTCCAAATGACAGGGATAGAATGTCAACAAATTTCTCAGATGTCATTTCGTTATAGTTTTACTCGATTTTAGTTGCATTATATAGAGATGAAAATTGTGTATATCATGAAGAATGGCTGTAAGAATAAGTGGACATCATGGTTACTGATGAGGATTCAGAGATCCGAAATGGGTTCATTGCAATAAAGTCATATAACCTGTGTGTGAGAGATAATATTTCCCATATCACTGATATGAATGATTATTTTTTGGACGTTTTCAAGCTCATCAAGATCAGAGTTCATGCCAGTATACTTCTCCTATACATTCCAATTTTCATTTCAATGCTGAATATATTGGTAAGTCATATTTCTAGATCATTATTCATCATATTATTCATCCGATTTGAAGAAGAATGTCAATTCTCAATTTCGGAGAATTTTATTCTTTATTTTTCATGTTCCCCTTTTGAATGTTCATCAGATATAATTCAATGTTCGACGTGGCAAATAGCCAGGAAAGTAGTTGTTTTCTGTTGAATATTCAGAATGATGTGTGTATATACATATTTTTGTCTGAAGGAGAATGCAAATTCTCAATTTCAGAAATTTTTTTTTTTTATATTTTATTTTCAAACTCTTATCGTGTGTGTTCAATAGATATAATTCAATGTTCGTCGTGGCATATAGCCAGGAAAGTAGTTGTTTTCTATTGAATTAACTGAAAAAGAGTAAATATTCTCATCACATAGAGAATGCGAATTCTCAATGTATTGCTTTATATAAATATATATCCATTTTTGTATGTTCATAATTTATCTGAGAATATTCCTTTTAAACATTAAAGATACCTAGTGGTACTTGTCATGAGCTTGTTGTTAAACATGCAACCCAGGCCTGTAGGTTGTGCAACTAGGATTAGTTGTAGAAATTCTGCAGAAACATGTTCTACTACAGGGTTTACAGAGGCCATGTTTATAACAGTTAAAGTGGTACTGATTGGGTTAACCAATGTATTGTAGGTAGTGATATCATTCCCTGGGTTATAGCGCTATCACCCCAAAACTTTATTGACCATTATTTCTTTTGTTTATAGTTACCAAAGCTTTAGTATTTGATATAAATCACCACTACTTCTGGTGAATCCTATGTGTTCGGACATGGAATATTAAAACCCACAGGTTTTTATATTATATAACAAGATACACTGTTTTGGATCAAATAATAAAGCACACTGTTGTTTGTATCTTCCATACTTCTCAATTGTAGAATTATTTCATTCCCACTCCCTTCTTCACTGAGCCAGGGTCTGTTCCTCCTTGAAGGTCTTATAAATAACTGCTACTCCTTTCCTCCTGTCAGAACTTCTGATAGAAGAAAAGAACTTAGCAAAATTGGCGCACCAACGTGGATTTGTTTTCATTTCATGTCATGAACTGGCTTGGAGGAGTTATGGAAGTTGGATTTCATTTTTCAAATGTAGGCAGTGTGCTTGGTTGTTTGTGAAACAGATAATTCAAGATTAATAATCATCAACTACATTGGAATAGGTTAATGATTTCTTCCTGGTATATCATTTTATTTTTTTGATAACTTTCTCAGTTTCAATACATAACACTTTGATATAACATCCTACAAGCTTGAGTTGAGTTTAACACACCAAAAATTGAAGTTGGACTTTCAGTATTGTGCTTATACAGGTTGTCCATGATATACAGATTGTCCATGGGTTTGAACTTTAATATTTACTAAATTTCAATTTTTCTGCTTTATTTTTTTGTTGGGACTTGGGTTTAAAGTATTCCAAAACTACAACCAAGATACAAGGTGGTCAACTTTTTTTTTCTTTTGATATTTTTTTTCTCAATCATAGGTTGTACTTTTAATCTTATTTTCGGATTTTTTTCCACTTGGTGTGGGTATTAAAAAAAATATATACTAGCCTCATTATTGATATACAGGGTGCCCCTTTTATAGATGTACTAGGTGCACAATTTCATTAAGATTTTTTTTTTATTTTTTTGGTTTGGGTATTCAGGCAATTTTGTTTAAATACAATATTGATTGTTTATGTACAGGGCGTGCATAAATTGCAGGGGGAGTTTTCAGATTGCAGTAACTACGAATTTTTTTTTCTGAATAATTTCAGGAATTTTACAGACTTTTGGGTCTTTGCATTTGTTCAATCAAAATTTTGGGTTTTGGATCCAGTATATTTTGAATGAAGGTTGACTTTAGTACATACCGAGGAGTTGGGTGGTTTTAAAGTCACTGGGGATACAGTTTCTATTGTTGTATTATTTTTTTTTTCTTTCGCCTAAGAAAGAGTGGGGGGTTTGAGTGACCTCAAAGTCGTTGTTAGGACTTTGTATTTTGATTATAGTTATTTTACTCATTCAATATGGAGGTGAATCGACTTCTCGGAGATGAAATTACTTACGAGTTACAAATTCGAGGGATGCCAATCGGTAGAACGGTTAATGAAAAACGGACTACTTTGAGGGATATTTTGCGGTTAGAACGTTCAGGGGAGGTTCAGACACCTTTAACGGCAAATTTGGACCCAAGCTATGAGATATCAATTTGTGAAGGAAAACTTACGGATTTGGCTGACGACATTCAAAATTTCGATAAAGTCAATCGACAAAATGAATTCAAAAGAATCAATTCGCGACTTACTCACTTAGATTTACGGTTGAGCAGACTTACTTGTGGTGCTACTCTAAGGGAAAAGCACTCTGAAGTATCTTCATGGTGCAAACAATTAATGACTGATTTATCCACAATCTATATTGAGGCTGTGGGGGAGGATGATCTGGTAGAGAGATCACTAATAGACGACGCATCTCTTCGACCAAAGAGGGCTCATTCGAATACATCAACCAGAGAATTTAACAAAAATTCACCGTTGGTCGACGATCAGCTGAATAGGGTGGAAGGTGATTTTGACAATTTGGATTTGCTTGACCGAGATTCACGTACGAATAGTCCAAATCAGGAGAGTAGCAGGTCTAGGGAAAGTCGTGTTGAGGGTCTTCGTCGAATGTTCGAAAGCAGGGAAGCACAGGAAACTCGGGAGACTAATGAGGATAGGCAGGTTCCACCTCACTCAAGCGACCGGTCAACTCGAGCTCACAGTCCAACTGTTAGGTTCATAGACCCCGACAACAATATTCCAGGGAACAGTCAAGCACTCCCTAATAGGGCGAATTCTTCAGTGAATTTTTCTCATGCATATCAACCCTCTCCCGTGACAAATAATAATATTCCTCAGGTAAATAGCATTCTTAGCCCCAAAACTGGTGTTTCCTCATGGTGCAATAATTCTTCCAACTTTGATGTTAGTCGTTGGCGCGTACAATACGATGGAATTTCCAGCATTACAACATTTCTGGAACGGATTGAAGAGTTGCGTGTGTCACGTGGTGTCTCTAAGGAGAGATTACTTCAATCTGCTCCAGAGATATTTGTAAAAGATGCGTTATTTTGGTACCGAATGGGTCATTTCGATTCTTGGGATGAATTGATCAAAAAGTTGCGTGAAGATTTCCAACCTCACGACTATGAGACCGCATTGTGGGAGGAGATACGGCGTCGTACGCAGGGTAGTCAAGAGCGGGTCATAAATTTTGTCGCTGTTATGGAAAATTTATTTCGTAAGTTGGTTGAGGTTCCATCTGAGGAAGAACGAGTTAAAATTATTTGGCGAAACATGCTACCGTTTTTACAAACCGGACTGTCCCTTCACCCGATCAGCACCCTTTCCGAGTTGATTCGTTTGGCACGTGCGGTTGAAGATACTGAGATGCGCGTACAGAGGTTTTGTCCACCACCGACAAATCTTAGACATTTAGTTGAGCCCGACTTGGCCTACAGAAAGCCAGTTAACTCAAATCTCTGTTCCATTGAAACTCCCACTCATGACCCAACAGTAGCTGCAATTGGCGAGTCCAACCAGCCCACCTGCTGGAATTGCAACAAGTCTGGGCATAGATTCCGAAAGTGTTCTGAGCAAAAGCGAGTGTTTTGCTTCAAGTGCGGACAGGCTAATGTTACGATACATTCTTGTCCACGTTGTTCAAAAAACGGAAGGTCGGCGAGGCAGTAGGCCACCTGCCAACGTCGTCGTTAACCATGGGCCAACAAACCGAAAATCAAATCATTTTGAACTATGTCTTGGCACACGCTAAGGGAGACCAGCGGCCATATTTGAATGTGACAATTTTAGGTCAGACATTCTTAGGACTTGTAGATAGCGGAGCCACTAGGACTATTCTGGGGGGTCCATCATGGAACATTTTACGACGGTTGTGTCAGTTGGATTCGGTGGAACCGAAACGTTGTCTAGTAGCAAATGGCCAAAGTTGTGAGAGTATAGGTCATGTATTTTTACCCCTACAGTTACGGGATCGTGTTAGGGTTATTGATGTCCTTGTGGTACCATCAATTCCTCATGGATTGATCCTCGGAGTTGACTTTTGGAGTCAGATGGGGATTATCCCTGATTTATATACCGGGGAATGGTGTTTTCGTTCGGAACAATTCATGGAGGATATTAAAATAAATGGCATCCAGGACATTGACAGCTTGACCAATACCCAACGAGAGGCCCTCGATGTAGTCATCAATAGAGCATTTACTGCTATGGGGGATCGATTGGGCTGCACACACTTAGTGGAGCACGTGATTCACACTACCTCTGTCCCAATCAAACAGCGTTATTACCCGATCTCCCCTGCCTTACAGAAAATCGTGAATGCTGAGTTGGACGATATGTTAAAGCAAGACATAATCGAACCTTCTTCTTCGCCATGGTCATCCCCTATAGTCATGGTTAAAAAAGGTGACGGTAGATGGAGATTTTGCGTCAATTACAAACGGTTAAATGCCGTTAGTACTCCGGACGCATACCCGATCCCCTACGTGAGTGCAATTTTGGACAAATTGAGGGATGCACATTACCTCACAACTTTGGACATCAAGTCGGCCTACTGGCAGATACCAGTTGCCGCCGAGTCTAGACCCTTAACTGCGTTCACAGTCCCTAACCGTGGTTTATACCAATTCAAGCGCATGCCGTTCGGGTTACACTCCGCCCCTGCTACCTGGCAGAGATTGTTGGATCGAGCTCTGGGAGTGGATCTCGAAGGGTATACGTTTGCCTACTTGGATGACATAATCATCGCCACTTCCACGTTCGAAAAGCATCTCGAAGTACTTGGTGAGGTTCTGAAGCGTCTACATGCCGCTGGCCTCACTCTCAATAGAGACAAGTGTGTGTTTTGTGCTCCTGAGCTCCGTTATTTGGGCTACGTAGTAAATGCGTCTGGGCTCCTAGTTGATCCAGAGAAAGTTGACGCCATTCTGCGCATCCCAACGCCTCGTACCGTTTCGGAAGTGAGAAGGGTAGTAGGGCTAGCGTCATGGTATCGCCGATTCATACCCTCCTTCTCGACCGTCGTATCACCCTTAACTAAATTGACCCAAAAGAATAGACCATTCGTTTGGGACAATGAATGTGAACTAGCACTGAATGCCGTTAAACAGCACCTCGTGTCTGCTCCGATCTTGGCATGTCCAGACTTCAACCTTCCTTTCATCATCGAGACGGATGCATCGGATTATGGCTTAGGGGCGATTTTATCTCAGAAACATCCTGAGGGGGAAAAAGTGATAAGTTACTTAAGTCGGTCATTGACGAAAAATGAAAGAAAATTCTCAACAACCGAATAGGAATGTTTGGCAGTGCTGTTTGCAGTAGAAAAGTTACGACCCTATATTGAAGGAAGTAAATTCACCGTAATAACAGACCATTATAGCTTGAAATGGCTTTTCAACATAAAGGATCCGGTAGGGCGCATTGCGAGGTGGGCATTAAGGATGCAACAATACGATTTTGACGTACAACATCGAAGTGGTAAGGACCACTGTGTCCCTGATGCACTCTCTCGAGCGGTCCCTATGGTAGACCTTTTAGACAGCGCAGATGATGGACCCACAATCACTTCAGACCGATGGTATCGTGAAATGGTCCAGAGAGTCACGAAATTTCCCACTAAATACCCTCTATGGATGTTGGACAATGGGAAGCTTTATCGGAAGGTCAAGTCCCAATACCCTAACCTGTCTCCGAATGAATGGTTGGTTGTGGTCCCTCGTGATCAACGTGTGGATATAATCCGAACAAATCACGATCCTCCGACGTGTGGTCATTCTGGTGTTGCCAAAACGACTGCGAGGATAACTCAGACATATTATTGGCCAAAACTACGGGTAGATGTCGCTCGTTATGTCCGCAAATGTGACACTTGCCTCCGGACGAAACCTGAGCAAAAATCGCCAATTGGACAGATGCTTTCGGCTCAAATAACTGCATCTCGACCATGGGAACTAGTTAGTTCCGATCTCGTTGGAACCCTCCCAAGGTCAACCGCGGGATACAGTTTTATACTCACAGTGATGGACTGTTTCAGTAAATTCATTTTGCTTTATCCCCTCCGATCAGCCACCGCCTCTCAAGTCACCAAAATCCTTGAAGATCATGTCATATTGGTGTATGGAGCCCCACGGAAAATAATTGTTGATAATGGCGTTCAATTTCGTAGCAATCTCTTTAGGAACCTCATGACGAAATATAACGTTCACATAGGATTCACTGCCAACTACCACCCGCAGGCTAATCCTGTAGAGAGGACCCATCGGGTTATCAAAACAATGCTAAGTTCATACGTTACCGACAATCATAAACAGTGGGACCAGTATTTGGCAAAAGTTGGATTTGCTATACGTTCGGCAAAACATGAGGTCACAGGTGTGACGCCTAACCTAATTACCTTTGGTCGCGAAGTCAACCTCAATAATGTGGATATCGACAACCCAAATTTAAATCAAACGGTGGATGGTGATGCACGAGTTTGTTCGTTGAATTCACTATTCAAAGATGTTCAGAAAAAGCTTCAGAAAGCATACGAAAAGAGTAGGATCCCCTATAATCTTCGACATCGCAATGAACCCTTCACACTGAATCAAAAAGTTTGGAAACGCAATCATGTGTTGTCAGATGCTTCCAAAAATTTTACCTCGAAGTTGGCACCAAAATTTTCGGGGCCCTTCACAATAGTTCGGATAGCTTCGCCGTGGTCCTACGAGCTTGCTGACGAGAAGAACAAAATCCTAGGTGTATGGAATGCCAAGGACCTCAAAGCTCATCCTCCTGATGATCACTGATTCGGTCCTCTCATGATTGGGTGTAGATAAGTGTGCGTGTGAGTGTGAATGTGTATAGGAATAAGCATTACAGTTATAAGTTTCGTCGAAACTTATTTCGAGGGAAGGGTGGTGTGTTACAGGTTTATTCTTCTATATCATGAGAACCTCAAAAATTATACTAAAACACTAAAACATAACGTTGAAATAGTTTATTTTCTTAAATCCTACCAGCTCACAGAATTACTTCACTCAACAAATGACTAGCTTAGCGTTATCATAGTAAGTAGGTACATGAACTGCATGATCCGTGCATGGAGCTTGTGGTGTAGAACAAAAACCTGAAACAAAGTATGAATGTAATAGTGATTGAAACTGTTGATATTTAACTCACCTAACTTACGATCTTCCTCGTATACCTCTGATTAGTGGTCGTTCCAGTTTTGTGGGTGCTCTTCTTTGCTTGTCTGGTATGACTGGTCCTTGATAGGTGTTGTTTGTTGTTGATCTCTTGATATCAGCTTCTTCGTTAACAGAACAAGAATATGGAAACATTCAACTACCTTAGCAGTTGAAATCTTCTTGGGGAACACACCCTTCAGCCCTTTTTCATGGTATCTGAACCTGAATTTCTTGCCATTAGACGAAACAGAAATTTGCAGGAAACTCCAGAATAATCATATCTATTTACTTCTTGAAGTTGATAGAAATCGAAATGGATACCTGAAAAATATAAGTTATTTAAACAATTAAATAAAAATAATAATATCAAAACATAACCTATTTGATCAGATGATTGCTGTCACTGTATCTGTCCGTAAGTTCGTCTGGGTATTCTGTGTCACTTTATCGTGACGTGCTGTCACTTGGGTCATGGATGGTTAACCAAACGAAAGTAACCAAGGTGAATTCTTCTGGCTGCGACTGGCTCGAGACTGCTCCGGTACGTCACTGCGGATTACCCCTGCACTACACTTGACATATGTCACAAACTTCATCGACAGTGATACCACTTTCGGACTGAAAAATTCCTACTTTTCTACTTGGCGGGTTCGAAAGAAAAAAAAAGTCTTTTTCCTGGTATCCATGTGGATCGTGGGATAAGAAATCGCAATTTGCGGATAATTAATCCAAGTTTCCGGAAATCGTGGAGGAAATAATAGTTGTGGACACAGGAGCAACTTCTCATAGTAAGAGGATATAATTTCTCACAGTTCCGGAATTTCCTACCTCTAATAGAAAACACTTTGAGGCCACCCAACACCTTCAGGTATGTCTCACTATCAGTCAATACTTTCTGCTGGAACTCATTGTCGATTATCTTCAGGCACAGTAATCATTTTTATTTGTAGGCCTCATAAGTAATGAGTCATAAGTCTCATAGCTGATTTCATAGTACCTATAGTTCCCTGGTTGAGTTAAGGATGGTTCTTGAGGTACTCTGACTCACCATTAAGTACTTCCATCAGGAACTGAGTACGAATGATTGTATTTATCTGACAGGAGTCAGGCATCAGATGAATTGTAGTAGCTGCCATCTGACAACTTTGATCCCTGCTGCTGGCCCTCTGGATGACTAAGATAAGCCCTAGATTTTAGACCTCATATTCAAGCACTCATATAATTATAGGAATTCACTTTCAAACAACATGAAAGATACCTAGTGGTACTTGTCATGAGCTTGTTGTTAAACATGCAACCCAGGCCTGTAGGTTGTGCAACTAGGATTAGTTGTAGAAATTCTGCAGAAACATGTTCTACTACAGGGTTTACAGAGGCCATGTTTATAACAGTTAAAGTGGTACTGATTGGGTTAACCAATGTATTGTAGGTAGTGATATCATTCCCTGGGTTATAGCGCTATCACCCCAAAACTTTATTGACCATTATTTCTTTTGTTTATACTTACCAAAGCTTTAGTATTTGATATAAATCACCACTACTTCTGGTGAATCCTATGTGTTCGGACATGGAATATTAAAACCCACAGGTTTTTATATTATATAACAAGATACACTGTTTTGGATCAAATAATAAAGCACACTGTTGTTTGTATCTTCCATACTTCTCAATTGTAGAATTATTTCATTCCCACTCCCTTCTTCACTGAGCCAGGGTCTGTTCCTCCTTGAAGGTCTTATAAATAACTGCTACTCCTTTCCTCCTGTCAGAACTTCTGATAGAAGAAAAGAACATAGCACAACGTGCACTGCGGTATTGCTTTATCACCTTGTCTATATATATCTGTTATTCCCATTTTTGTTATAAATTGATTATAAGGGATGTACTGAAGAGTTGATTTCAGACAGTCCCTAGTTGTGATATAAAATATTGCTAATTGATGGTTTTCATTGAGATCAAGGCAAAATTCTAGTGGAATTTGTATTTTTCAAGTTTTCTTATTATTAAATCTATATATTCACCCTACTTTTGGCATTGAACGTACCCACCCCATTGTCCCGCTGAACTACCAGTGTTTGGTTTCTACAGTCTCAAACTAGGCACTTAAAACACTATATTTTGTAGCAAAACTTTTGAGAATTAAAACACCAAGTAAATCTCAGGCAGGTTAACAGCCAATTCAGGGGTAGAATCATAACTAAATTTTATCACTTATTACCCCCTGACATTTGCAATGTTACAATGTTTTCTTATTCTGGAAGAGTTTTTTGTTGAGAATCTGAAAACGGTCATTACCTTCCACTTCAAGAAATAATCGGTCAGCATCAATTGGCATAGTTTTCACTCACTTAGTTTCAAGTTGAGTTTTTTTATAGGTTTCTTCTCCTCTTGATGGGATTCACAAAATATTCTGGGTTTCAACAATAGCCGACAGGTGATGAACCGAATTGAGTGCAATAGATGAATTAATACATCCTGCAGTATCACGAGTGGTATCAATATTTACAACAGCTCTCAAAGCTGATGATGTTGTAGTAAGTCTGATACGATGGCTACTGAATGATTCAATGTTGACGTCACTGTCGTGCAATATTTTTTTCCACAACCATGAACTGTGGAAGTTTTCTGAATTTCTGTCTTCACCTATAGACAAGAAATGAATGTCATATAGAGGTCCGATATTATCAGCATGAAACATGGAATTATCTCATTCAGAAATGCTATGAGATTTCGTTCTATATCAACTTTTCATCTAATCAACATGCAATATTTCTTTCAATAGAGTGAGTGAACTTTCAATCTCCTGAAATGAAGAAAATTTTAGTTTAGAGCGGTCATTGCACCAGTTGGAAGAATATGTGAGTCAGCATGATAATTATATTTTCTCTGATGAAACTAAATCAAATTCTTCCTGAGTGAAATGTGTATGTACACTTATCAATCTCAATTTACCAACATTAGTGATATAGTGACCCACTTCCAAATGAGAAGATATATTCAATACAGCTCATGAAACGAAGAAAGAAATATCTTGTCTACAAGAAATATTTCTTCGCATAGATATTGTATGACAATTTCATTCCTTTAGACTCAAGCATAATCATCAGCTTGGTTCGGAATGATATATTTTTTCACCGTGCTTTGATTCCCTCAGGTTTTTGACCACTTTCATTATGTTCTTCAATTGGTTCAAATTGGTACATGGAACAATCAGAAGTTGCTGTCTTATTCGACTTCAGTACCCCTAGTTTCAGACCAATTTATATTTCATCACGATATGATATGGTGCTCTGAATAACCTTTTCATCTCAATGCACGTTGCTTATCTCTATCTCTCCTTAAATCAGAGAAAAGCTCATGTGCCATATATGTACCTGAGCTGTTTGACTTAAAATTAGATATGGATTTTCAGATCACAGAGTTCGGAGATCTTTGCACTATTTACTTCATTTTATGTTCGAATTCCTCGATTATATAACGGAAGTTTTTGTGAACACTCGCGAAACTGTCAGAACGTGGAGAAAAGCTTCGCACAGAAAATTCTTGCATTCCTAGATTAATGGTATAAGGACGAAATCGGCACTGATAGTGAATATCGATGTTGTTTTCGGGATCATTCATGGTTCGCTCACTCCAGGAAATACATCGATCTGCCACATCAAAAACTGCAGAAAATACATCGATCTTCCCCATCAAAAACTGGTGTTGTTGGATTCAATGATATCTGAGAGGATACTGCAAAATATATTTTCGAAATTTTCGAAGTCAAGCAGCTCTCATTTTCGACGAATATGAGTCTTGATAATTCAGCATAGAACGTTTTCAACTCATGATTCCTTTTTCATTTTTTTTTCATGTTCTGGTTCTCACGAAATCATCTATGCGAAAAGGAATATCCTGTAATGATCAGAGAACATCGTGATGACCGAGGGAAATAAGGTGGTGTTTTTCTCAAATTTCTGGAGGATATATGCCTTGGAAAACACCTCCCTTGGCAAAGTATTCCAGAGCCTCGCTGTTCGTTTGATGAACCAGTCTTTGGAAAGAGATGTTCTGCAGGTCTCAAAAGAAACCACGAAGAGGTGCGAAGCCTTAACTCGACAAGTTAATCTCGCGGGGACGGCCAAGGGAAGAACAATTGTTGATATTTCAGAAGAGCACCGTCCATTGAAATATTTATGAAACCGAGCCAGATCGCCAACTCCTCTACGGTGTTCCAGAAAAGTGAGTGAGTTGGTGAGCGAGGCATCACCCACGAGACGAATTGCCCTTTTTTGGACAGAATCCAACAGTTTCAGGGTATGTTGGGGTGCTGCATTCCAAATATGAAAACAGTATTCCAGGAGAGGTCTGATCTGTGCCTTATAGATCATGAGCAGCTGACTGGAAGTGGAATAGCTCCTGGCTCGAAACAGAAAACCAAGTTTTTGGGATGCACTTTCAGCAAGTGATCTCACGTGATTTTCCCAAGAGAGGTTATTGCTGATAATAATACCAAGCATCGAAATGGATGTCTTCGAAGGTATGGTTACTACTGAAAAGCTTATGTTGGGCACAGTGCATGAGATCGGCTTTTCTAGAGAAAAGGTATGCTTTTGTTTTGTTCGCATTGAGATTCACCAAATTATTGGATCCTTATTCGAGAATTGTTGCCAAGTCCATATTTATGGTTTCAACATTTCTCCCTCGCTCGTTTCTGGTTTTCCTAGCTGGTATTGAAGCCCTGGAAGTTGAGGCGGTATGGAGGGTACTATCATCCGCGAAGATCTGTACAAGAAGTGTTTGCGAACGAATAGTACTTAGCTTCGGAAATAGTCAATTTTTCATCCAGATAATAGTAGGTGAGTACGTATGTAACTTGTTGTAGAGGACGACAAAAATATCGAAACTATCTTTTCCATAGATTGAAAACAGTGAGCGATAAACACTTGTGGTACGCATACAGGGTGGAATTTATTATTATTCTCGATTGATATTACGGATTCTTCATGATTTTCTCCTAGGAATCTTCTTTTCTTTTTGTTGTAGATGGTAAATAACAACTATCATGACTCTGCCTTCAGTGATTGTAACAACTACTAGTCAGTGATATTCATCGAACATACGAATGAACATGAGAGGCTCCTGATCAACTTGCGACATAATTATGGAAATAGAAAATCTGTTTAGTTGTGAAACCGTGTGGTTTCGGGCTCTTCCGCCAAAATATGAAAATTAACTCTCGCAATTTTTAGTTTAGACCCTCTTGCAAAATTATTGGTAATCTTCATGCACTCGTACAATAATAGCCAGAGATATAACTGTCATATCGATAATTACATCAATATCAGCTTCAGTCAGCTACAAAATCGATTGAGCTAGTTCCATTTCCTATCTTTTTCGAATAAAATTAATAAAATTATAAATAGAGCTCGTTCACTATTATAAAATCACAGAGCTATTGCATGTTTTATATTTCCAAGTTAGCCAACGAAATGCCTTACCTCACTCATCATGATTTCATGAACAGAGCGGTTGATCACTTCACAAAGCGTTTTGCAAGCTTTATACAGGCTTATATAAGCACAGCATCACCCTGATCTATTCAGTCAAACCCGAAATTAACAGAATTGGGCCACTAACTTGACATTGTAATGGTGAAAACTATATTAGTTCAGATCAAACAAATGATTATATTATAACTCCAAATCAGTTATAAAAAGGTGAAGAACAGCATTCGGGTACACGAAAAAGTGTTATCGAAGTGAGATTGCATCCTGATGTCGAGTATTTTCTCTCTCGTTGAAATAAGATAGATACATACTCACGTTCAAGGAGAGTATACAGAGAAGGAGTGCTAGATCCCTATCTTCCAATGTATTCCCTAAAATGTGACGTCATGCTGATGCCTTTCGCATCTCTTTTGTTTTCTGTGATCATGCCGTGATCCTATTGGTCGAAATAATACACAAAATATAAACAAACATGGCTGAAATATTTAGCAAACGCGCGCTAATGTTACATCTTTCAAAGCTTTCCAAGGTTTCTTTGTGTGATTTGAGTGATTTGTGAGAAATTGTTCATGTTTTTTATTTATGAGTGATCACTCATCAGCTATCAACCATCGAATTACAGATTATAGAAAGAGGAAAGAGACTTTCGAAGCCTCCTAACCATTGTGAATTTGAGTGCATACAGAGAATTTTTACAGCCTGTGAAGTACTTTGCAAAGAACAACTTCATTGTGAGTATTGATTGTGATCCTTGTACATGAATACACATACCTACAGTTGTATATTTCTGACAGATTAACCAATAAAATGCCTGGAATATGCTGTGCTGTTTATGGCCTATTCCAAAACTGCAGGTGCTGGTATTATTTTTCATAGATTTCCTGGTTTTGTTACCATCAGACAAGAATGGATAACCAGATGTAGCAGTAAAACAACGTTCAATCCAGATTCAAGTAGAATGTGTTCTTGTTATTTCACAATAGAAGATTATGAAAGAGACTTGAAGAATGAATTATTAGGTAAAGATTGCATTTCTCACAAAACTATATGCTTGACTTACAGATAACAGTTGTATCTATCATGCATTTTGTTACAGGTTCACCCTTGAAGAGGATTTTGAAAAAAACTGCGATTCCCATACTGGAACTGGCAGAAATTCAAGAAAACTATGATGCAGGGCAGACACAAGACCATTCCGAAAAATTATTGGAAGTAGTCTGAAATGATACTGGCCAAGAACAAATACATCAAGTCCATTAAAGTCCAATCATCATCAAATGTGAACAGAATTTCATCAACTTTATACTATCTAGGTTATAGACAATTTGGGGAAAAGTACAAGAATATGTAAACAATGATTCAATGCCAGAAGATACAAATAGAAAAGATACATCTTTAATGAAGCTCTTGACATAAGTCAGCACTTGAAAATTTGTAAAAAGGAAAGTTACTCTATATGAAAAATCAGTATTTTTATTTTTCACAAGTCAAAACATTACTTAGTTTCAGATTAGCAATGCAGCTATTGAACAAAATCTGGCAGATAATTATTTTTATGATCAAATTGCTTGAAATGTATCCTACAATGGTCATACCTACTCAAGAAAATTGTTATTGATAGGAAATTTGGCCCTATTTTATCAAAACATAATAACTTTGTTTCAGATTAGCCATAGAGCTTATAGGTTTTCAAATTTCAATATACAAAAACAGATACTTTGAAATACTTACAGAAGTTGTTACCTTCTCAATTATTTCCAATATAAGCAAATGCTCCACACTATTACTGTTCCCACTGAATAAAATGAATTGATTTCAAGTCTTGTTTTTATTCCCCTATAGACCAATAAGGAAATTAAAGTTTTTTCAGAAAATCAAATTTATAATTTTCAAATTTAATCACAATACTCATTACAATTAGTGAAATGATAATGTAACATATTCTTGAAACATTCTTTACAAATCATCATCCATAATATATTTCTTTGAATCTTACTATTGTACTACTAGCTATACAACTTCAAGGAAAATAATACACTGAAAAAATTGGGTGTCTTCCAATTTTACTAAGGTCCTCCTCCACAAAATGTGTATGTTTTTCCTCTTGTATCACTATTCATGTATTGAGTAATTACACAGTTCCACAAATTTCTCTGAACCATTTATTTACCTGAAAATTTAATTAATTTAAAATAATTGAGCTGAATTTTGATTTTTTTTACAATCATTTCATCCTCAAAAATAACTCCATCTGGAGGAATATTGTGAGACAAATTGATTAACTTTTAAAGGAAAGTAGGAATCCTCAGTTTTCTCCAGATTTTGATAATTTTTAAAAGGTTAAAATGTGACATGTTTCCAACTTCAGCTAGAGGAATCTACAATTTTATATGTTAAAATACTTATGTACTACAATCATATTCAACTTACAGGTAGGGAAAGTTGTAGCTTCCTTGATGCTTGACAAATTTATTTCTTAAGCTTTCCTGGAAAAACCAGTTTATTTTCCAAGTATTCTTCCTATCATGTGAAAGTAAACCTTAAATAATTCAAAGTGAGTATCAGATGATAATTATGTCAAAAATTCAATTACCAGTTATTTTCATTTATCTCCTTTTTTCCATATTGCCAATCACTGTGGATATTCAATAGTAACTTTTAATGCATATTTTCCATAAAATACTCTAATATAGCCTTGCAACATGGTTTCAATTAACAATTAATGGAGATTTAAATGTATCCACTCAGAATATTAAACATTATCTCTGAACCCTCTTCTTTCTTTTCTATTTTCTACTTCAGATCTGTACAGCTCACATTTAGTCTTCATTTCTGAAATTTCAAAAGATCATTGCTGAGCTGTGATGAACCAGTAATACAACAAAAATAACACCACCTGTTTATGGGGAAGATATGTTTGAAAAATCCTGAGACATCCCTGCTTGCCAAGTACCTTTATGCTTTAGAATGTGTAGGCTGTCCAAGAGCTAATGTTTGCAAACATAAGTTTTATATACCTACCTATTATGTGTTTGCTATTGCTTCATCTACTTTACATATTTAATGACCATCAGCTTTCAATACATCTTCCTCTGTCAAAGATCTATTTCTAGTTCACTGAAACATGAGAGCAAAGATGAAATTATACTATGAAGAGAAATATTTGTTTAACATACCTGCTTAGCATTCTCAATGATCCCAAGTCTACTGATATCATCACTATCATCAGTTGATGAAATGGACCGTATTTTTTCCATGTGATATTCTTCGGTTTCCCATTATTATTGAGAGTATCTGAAACAACCAAAAACTTCAATGAATGATAAATGCATTTTCGTAATTTGTGCAACAAAAATATTACATTACATAATAATTATTTGAATCACTAACCTGTGAGCCTGTGAGACCATTCAATGATTACCTTCCAATTACACCCAGAGTTGATTATTCTAGTTCATGTCCCTCAATTTCATTATTTGAGATATTTTATAAATACAATAAAAATAATTTCCCAATTTGACGGCCATATTGCGATCAATGTGATGACGTAGTTCTGATACCCTATCACGTGACCACGGCAGAAGATTTTGCGGGATCTGGCAATCCTTCTAGAGTTTATAATCCTTGACTCACGTTTACATGATCATGCTAGAGATGCTCCTTTTTAACCACAACCCCCGGGGCAGCCAAGCAATTTCAATCAATGTGCGCCCGACCGATCAATCACTGATCGGCTCTGATTGAATCACATGTTCACAGTCGATGTTCAACAGTCGATGTTCATGATGTTCAAATTGTGAATAACTAAAAGACTTGGACTCATCACATTTGGCAAGCAGAAGGTTATTTAGGAGGTACAATTTCTATGACGGCAGTAGTAGTGGTATTCGACTCAAATTATTACTGGTGAGCCTATAGTATATTGTGCAACGAGTGGGAAAAGTTCAACCTTTCTCACGAGTGTGGAAGTTTGTGGCACGAGCTTGAAAGGCGAGCGACGCAAACACTCGAGTGAGGAAAGTACTTTTCCCCACATGTTGCACACTAAACTTTTTCTACAACTGTACATATTTGAAGATCAGTGTAAGTCAATATTAGTTTTATTGTTATATAGCAGGACTAACATAATTTCAAAGTCTCCTTCCTCTCAGCAGTTGAATTATTGATTCAAAATGATTATAATTATTTGTGAAATTTTCACAATTTTGTATGGTCAAGGTTTTCTGTTAACGTCAGTCGAATAATTCATTCAAAATTATAACTAATTGTGAATTTCCTACAATTTTGTTTGGTCAAACCAGGTTAGTCATTGTTTCTGAGTAAAGTTTTTGTCATATTGATTGTAGTAGTTGAGGTTTAAAGTTGATTATTCATATACGGTGGTGCAATTTCTGTCACCATTTCAGTAAATAGTTCGAGTGGTTCATCAATAGAGTTGACGATTTGATTGGCAACATCCATATAATTTTCGACAATGTCCTCGACGTATCCTTCTGTCACGGTACTGGATTGCCATCCTCCTTGGCGCTTCAAGGTTAATATGTCAACTCCTGCGTATACTAAATTTGTTGCTGAACGTCTGGAGCAGTGTCCTGTATATAAATGGGAATTTTCCAATTTTGAAAAAAAAATTGAAAAAATTGCAATTCTCTTAGCCATACGACCAAATTTGTTAATGCCGACTACCTGTCTTGTACATTCTCCGTTCTGGTAATTAAGGAAGAAACGTCTTTCTGGCAAATCATTCGGTCTGAGAGCAGCATAATTTTTATATATATAAAAAAATTCTCCCGTGAAAGTGAACGTTCTTGGCTTTTTTGTTTTGTTGTTATCTACTTTCACCAATGAAGCCGAATTTAAATCCTCTAAATCATCGATGTTTGATTTCCATAGTTCGTCCCTACGACATGCTCCTGCTACACCAATGGCCATTGCAACCTACAAATAAAAATATCAGGATGTAGAATATTCTGGGTATAAATAAAAAAAAAATTGTCTAGGCCGAGTATTGAACCCGGGCCGCCTGTTAGCCAAACGGAGACGAAGCCTTTTTCAAATTCACGTTGAAATAATAAAGTACATACCGATCTAACACAATTTGAAATATAATTTTTATTGATCAAATTATTTTTATCTACTCTGACTACATCCACTAACTATAAAGAGCTGTTAATCCGAAGAAAAGGTCGGAAGAAATTCGAAAAATACTTCCTTTTAAATAATAAACTCAGCTTCATTAGTAGATATTCCTTGTTTGGAGTTTCGTTTGAAAATCTCTGCAATTGGTGGGCTGTTGATGTGTACTTGATCATTAATACTTGGATGTATTAATGTCATGTTTCAATCTGGATGGTACCCCGCAACATCGAATATTGTGACCAAAGTGAAGACGCCTTCAAAGTTTTCGACATTTCTTCAAAGTATTCAAAAATTACACTATCCGAAAAAGATTTAATTTTCGTATATCATCCCCATTCTATGAATTTTCCATATGCCAATTTATACTCCTTTCGTGAAATTTCCGGCAACATACCTAATGTTACTATCGTAGCTGCCTCCAAAATTTCTGGTGGAGTATTGTCAAAATCGTCACTACTTTCATCAGTATCCATATTATTTACCTATCACTCGTACGAATAATTATGTATATTATGTCTCACTAAAACGATGTATTCGATGGAAATTGCTACTTTTTATCAAAACACGACTGGTAACTAACTCAAGAATACGAAAAACTTCTGTTGACAGTTGTTTGTGACAACGGTGAAAACTATTCAATACTGAACAGCAGCCAACTAAGTTTTTGTCGATTCTAGTTGATTCTCCATATTAAATGTATGTTGTGTTGGCTAAGTGCCGTGAGAAGAAATATTCCTCACAGTATAAGCAATACATGGTTTTGAAACTAAGTGAGCTATGAGAAATTTGTTACTTTCCATAGCATTTGTAGAAAATAGTATATTGTGCAACAAGTAGGGAAAGTTCAACTCTTCTCATCAGGAGTGTGAAAGTTCGTGGCACTAACCTGAAGGGCGAGTTATGCAAACACACGAGTCATAAAAGTACTTTTCCCCACATGTTGCACACTATTCTCTTCCTACAACTCTACTAATTCAAAGAATCCAAAGTAATGTAAATATTGCTATTAATTTCATAATGTCGCACTATGCCACATTAGATATTGTGATCAAAGAGTAGACGCCTTTCCTAGTTCCTCAAAGTACCTATTTGGAAAAAGTACACTTTTCGAAAAAGATTTCTTTTCTGTTTTTTTTTTACTTTCATCATACATTTTTCGTATATGCCAAATCATAGTTTTTTCTTGAAATTTCCGTAAACAAATCCAACTTCCGCAGCTTCTTCCATCATCTCTGTCTCTGGCGGTGTATTGATCGAAATCGTCGCATCTCGGCATATACATCATATAATTCATTATGAGATGTTGGAACAATATTTGATGGAAAATGCGATTTCTATCAAAAGCACTAATGAGAACTACCTAAAAGAATTCAAAAAACTTTTTCTGTCAGTTGTGACAACTGTTCAAAGCTGAACAGCAGCCAAGTTTTGGTCAATTTTTGTTGATTCTCCATGGAAATATATGTGGTGTTGGCAGAGTACAGTGAGAAAAAATATTTTTCACAGAATGGACGATACATGGTTTTGAAACTAAGCTATGAGGAATGCGCTACTTTCCATAGCAGTGGTAGAAGAAAGTTCTTGTTTTCACCAACTCCATTATACTCATTGCAGCATATTTTCGAAACTTGTAGTTTTTGGGAGCAAGTAACCAAATGTTCGAGGGTGTCTAGGATATATGGCACTATAGAACGACCCTGGGTGATCAATTTTCATCTCACTGTTCATCGATAGGTATGAGGCATTACCTAGTGCTGTCTCATAACAAAAATATCGTTGATTCATTGTCCATACATGAAATTCTCAGTCAGAAACACGTGAAAAAAGTGAATAAGACTTAGTTTATGTTGAAAAAGTAAGAGTACGAATGGTGACTATCGCTAGTTTCTCCGAATGCTGTGAAAGGAAGTGACAATCCTTGAAATATTGGTTACGACTGCCAGTAGCGAGTCCTAAAAACCAAATTAGAGTGAAATCGGGTTCAAATTGAGAAGAGCAAGACTCATATTCCAAAGCTATGATACTTGTTTACCCAACATTTCTCACCCATCTGATAATCGGAAGTTGTTTCTTAATCACCATATGATATTTCCATTCATCTTTATTTGAAGAAGAGTATTCTGGATCTCTTCAATAATCAAGGCTTTGTAACTCAGATATACAAGTGGCAGAAGTGTCAGGGAGAATAGCAATTATAGCAAATTTACTCTGGAATACGACCTTATGCCGGTTTGTTTGAAAGCTGTGATATAAAGTAACAACGACTATGAATCCCAAATTTCATCAGCGACTTCTTGAATCAACATAATTCCAATATCAGGAAATTCAGAGAAGTGTCAAAGTTCTAATCTGCAGAATAGCTAATGTTTCATTTCAACATTTTGTTCTCCATTCACATAAACAAACAACATTTCCTTAATTAGGCTATTCATTTTGACCTTCCTCAAATACACTTGCAGGGTACCAAACAGTGATGCGGTTGCTCGAGGAATGTCCTTTTCTTCGTTGGCCTCAAGATCCTGTGTCAGGACTCATTTGCAGCGACCTCAAATAAATTTGGCGTGTGAAGTTTGCAACCAATTCATAATTAGCTGCTTCAACTTGCTGTTTTGCCGTCTGTTGAGCTCTAGTTGAGCTCTCATTATAGAGAAATGTTTGCGTCTGCTTCATGTATTCAGAATGGAAAATTGCCTATACAGGGTATGTCACGACAAGCTTACAGATTAGATTAGAGAATCAGTCAGGAGAAATTCATGAAAATATGCATGCTTATATTTTGGAATACGCTCTTCTCATCTGAATTAATTTCAGCAATTCAGTGTTGCCGCGTATATCAAAAAGTAGCAACAACATGGTAATTTCAGATAGAATACCCTGCATTCTCAGATTCTTCCTAAAGAGCTGATTCCATCAATGTATCAAACTTGGGGTCTATCGTAGATGATTACAAAGATATAGGGTGTTCAAAATCGAGATTTTTCATTTTTAGGATTTGTTTGTGTCGAGACTATTCATTATCGGCCAAAACGACTCACATATGTCCCTATATTGAATCTCGATTAACTATTTACTGATATTTAATCCGAACAGATACAGGGTGATCAGAATTCCGAATTTTGAACTATCCTTCATCTGTTCTGATTGAATATCATTGACTCATAAGTCAAGTCAAGATAGGGACATGTGAGCCGATTTGACCGATAATTAATTGTTTCGACACAAGAAAAATCCTCAAGGTGGAAAATCTCGATTCTGAACACCCGATATAGACCCCAAATATAATATATCCATCAAATCAGCTTTTCGGGGAGGATTTGAAATACAGTTGAATTTATGGTGTTCTATTTGAAATAGCAATGTTGCTTTTACTTTCTAGTAAAAGCGGCAACACTGCATTGCCAAAAATATTTCTAATGGAGAGAACGTGTTCTGAGATATGAGCATGCACATTTTCATGGATTTTTCCCGACTGATTTTTGATATAAAGATAGTTTGAGCTCGTCGTGACACACCTTGTATATCGATTTTTGATGATGAATCTCCATAGTGCAGGAGCATATTCCGAAATAGATATTCACCCCATTCTTTTGAAATATCTACCTATTATGCTGTCGATTCATTCGTATGTGAATTTCACCACATTGTTTTTTGATTACATCATCATTCGTGTCGGTATAAATACTCACATAAAATTAATATTTGATATTGAACCTAAGCTAACCAATTTTAAGACATCACAGGATGTTTTAAGAAGAAGGAAAGTCTAATGAAACATAAAGAAACAATGAATTATTGAAATTCGAATCGATGGAATATTTTCAAAAACTGTGTGTTTTCACTCAATTGATTATTCATGTTGCCATTTGGTGAGCTCTTGTTGACCTGACTCTAAATACAGAGAAATATTTGCTACTGTTCCATGTATTTCGAATTTGGAATTCTCCATGAATTGTTGTTTCGATAATCATTATATAGAGCTACTGATGAATCTGATGAATCGTAATATCTTCAGAAAACTCACAAACATTTTCAAATATGGATATTCCATTTTCGTCGGATTTTTTGGAAAATCTATCATTTATATTGTCGATCCATTAGTATATGAATTTGACTACAGTGTTTCTTGATTAGTCTTCATCAATTGTGTCGTTATAAACATTTCGAATGGATATTTGATATTGGACTTGAACTGAACAATCTTATGACAATAACAGGATGCTTCCACAATAAATAAAATGGAGGTAGATTTATGGAACATACTGACACAATGAATTTTGAAAATTTGAATAGAACGAAAGGTTTCAAGAACAGTGTATCTTCACTCAATTGGTCATCTTCTCACCAACAAAAAATGTCCGAAATTATGCCATTAGGGCTTTATGTTGCTTCATCTGCACATCAATATTCAATGTATTTCTAAAATATACCCATCGACAAAAATGCATGGCTCATGTCGTTTTATCTTCTCGATTCATGACAACTATATGAAATTTTCTTTTTTTTTTGTTGCAGGTGAGACAGAATCCAGATATAAGTATAACAAGTGAGTATTTCTGTTAACGTTTTCAAAGTCGTGTGGCCATTCATTTATCACATGAAAAAACATCTGATTAAAAATCATTCGAGATCTGTTACAATACAGTGTGATTGTTCAACATGGAGAATGTGATACCTGTTCAGTATCTCATTGAAACACGTGTTTCTCGCAATCATGAATATTGAAAAGTTTTGGAGCATCGGCTGGGGATAGTCCTGCACGATTCGCTGTTGCGTTCCAATTAACAGTGCTGCTCCTGAAGTGGCGTATGGAGTAAGTAACAAAGCCTACACAGAACACGCAGAAATATATGATGATGTGGTTGTGAGCATCAGAGAAGGAGTAGGACGGTGTGGAAAAACTACCAGCTGAGCGTGAAAGCGGGCCAGCTGCTTAAGTAGACCTTGGTCTCGGGGGTTAACGAGGATAGTTAGCAGGCCTGCCACTGCGCATATGGTAGTGAGTACATTACTAGCCTACAAAACACAGCTGAAAAACTCTGAAAAGAGAGCTGATGGGCGGTGCCTGAAAAGGATGTTAGCCAGCTCTCTTGAGCGAACCACATCAGTCATTGAAAACACTTGGGGTTTGCAAAAAGGTCCCATTGGGGACTAGTTGCTGACGTGGAAACGTCCCCCACCAGTACCAGTACCAGTATCAGTAGGTTCATTGATATTCAACTGTAGCAGTATGCGTTTTTATTTCCATATACGTTTTCGAATGTTTTCGATACTCTGCATCCTCATCAATTCGAAGTTTCGATTCGAGATAAATTCTGAGCGTTTTTTTGATTATGAAAAGTTTTCGCGAAATATCACGTCAGCTGTAGATAACTCGAATAAAGATATCACGCACCTACATACAGGGAAGGTTTCATTCGGTTTCGCCCTTTTTCCAATTCCCAACATTCCATGATATATTGACTCCTACCATTCAATAATATAGAAATAAACAAATACTGAATAATACTCAAGATCATCTTAACGACATTTCAATATGATCAAACGATCAATAAGTCTATTGGTACATGGCCCAGACATTTATTTGTCCATCCTCAGCCTAATCGAAATTTGCTTCATTAATTGGAAATGACAAACGTTTGAGTACATCCTTATATTAATGAGGGTTGAAAGAAATAGTTCAATCTTTACAAGAGCAGAAGGGAACCTAACATACCTCAAACGAGAATTATTGGGGAAACCACTGAAAAGACCACCACAATGTGCACAACAGCAACCTCTTCCTCATTCTCAGGACACAATTGATGTAGAAATTTCGGATTAGTCTGCGGATAATATTCATATCCGAAACATGTTACAATGAATTTGATTGTTTGATCATATCGAAATGTCGTGGAGATGATTCCGAGTATTATTCACTAGTTACTACTTCACTCCACTTTGGGAAACCACAGACTTCTACTGTTACGGCCTTTGTTTCTGGGGCCCTTACTTTGGCGCTCTGTTCAGGACAGAGACTACTCTGGTATTTGACGGGGAGAGGGGGTCCCGAGCGCCAGATTGTTTTTGAGGTAGTTTACTCTACCTGCTCTGCATACAATATTTTTATACAGAGGCGAAAAGTAGCAACAGTGGAGGAAGGCGGTACATGAGGTATACCAACCTCGGTACCTACAGTATGAACCAGAGGTCAATGTTATTGAATCGACCTGGAATCAATAAGGAGCCAAGGGAGTGTAGGCTTCAATTCAAAACCCTGGGTACAGCCTGGAATACTGGTTGTTATTTGTAGTCGGGATACCGACATGAATCAGAGCAAAATATCTCTCGGGACTCTGGAATTTTTAGGTTAGGTTTGTGAAATTATTTATTCACCCTTTTTCATAAAGTCTACCTGAAGTATCGGACAGATTCAGAACAGATTCTGTTCATCTTTTTTTTTTTCATCGCTTTCCGAATTATTCAATATCCGAGTTTTAGTGAAGTTAATTATCTTTTCCATTTATGTCAAAATTTCATGAACCATAGACCACCGCCTGACGGGACACAAAGCACAGGGACACGGATGCACAGGACATGATTTCTCAAGGAGGAGAAGAAGAAGAAGAAGAAGAATTGACCACCCGCTTGTCAGTGTCAGCCGTCAGTCAATAATAATAATCAGCAATTTGACAAATGAAAATTCTGAAAATTATTAAATGAATCATTGGAACTATTCGGAACTGAAAACAATGACAACAGCAAGAGAACCAAGAACTTGAAAAGCAAGTCGAGCAGGTATTGAAGCGTAGAGCTTAGAGAGCGATCCCTCAGCCGTCTTCAGTATTTATACTTTCCATCGACCTCCGCCCAAGGCCAGCTCAATCCTAGATTCTTATTGGTCGGAAACCTCAACTGTGCCAGCAGGTACTTTCATCCAAAAGCACATGTTCTCAAACTCACAAAAATGCGGAAAAAATTATATGCATCCTCATATGGGCACAGAAAAAGAATCTACTACCCTTGCTCATGCTACTGAATGAATTTGGTTGGAAAATATCCAATAACAAAAAAGTTATGACCACGTAAACATCCATAATTTCAACTGATAAATAATTCATCCAAATTTCATATTATAAGCAGAGGGTTGGAAAATATTGAAGTATTTAGGGTTGTAATTATGTTTATCTGAGTTAACTATCAGGAAAAGCTAGCTTTGGGAAGTCAGGAATCAGCATTACTCAGCTCTCTCAGGTTTTCAGGTTTCGAGCTCTCGAACAAATGAAATTCAACTGGAATCAGTTTCAGGTTCCTTAGATATTAATCAAAACCAGTCCAGTAATGAAGCTGGTGGAAAACACTCCATTACACTATCAAAGATTATGAATTAACAGTTCAATCTTGTGTTTATACGTTGTGTTCTGGAATAACGTCCATATATAACTGAATTGTTGATCATTTATTGCTCCTCGTATGAATGTGTATGTTTAAAATTTTTCATTTATTTGGTTCTATTCCGGAAAATAACTGAGTTGGAGGACTATGTATACCTAGTTGAAATGACCATATCAACAAACAACAACGATATTTCCACTGAAAATCGAATCACCCTATAGTTCAGCATGAAATATCACCGTTCACATCTGGTCCAAAAAAAAAGTGAGATAATTGTCACAGGAACTAGAATTTCCCATTTCATTATTCAGCTTTTCATAAAATATATCATAGTCCACCTCGTTTTTGACTACGTCTGCTTGCATAACGTCCCCGTCCACTGATAATATAAAAAAGTTGATACAAGAGATAGATATGATGCGTCGCAATAAATCGATAAATGACATACTTCACATGGAATAATAATCACACTTGAAGAGGCTGGAAGTTGGCTCATTTGTTCGAATTTCATGAATATTGAAATAGATCTAATGATTTTATTTCAATTCCACAGAATTATGCTTCTCGATTTCAAGTGTTCTATTGGAAGTTTTGGGTATTAAAATTTTTTGATAAAATAATAATTGAAACTTCGATAAAACTATCCCAAACTTTGATTATATACCTACATGAAATAGTTAGTTGAGAATTGAAGCACGTATCATAATTTGTTCAAGAATAGCTATTTGTGTATTTAGAGCGCAAAGTGATAGATTGCCGCTCGACAAAGAAAGTTACCGCGCGATGCGGAGCGGAGCGCAGTAATCTTTGGAGAGCGGCAATAACACTTTGTGCTCGAAATACACACAAGATTTCTTTACTAACGCAGCTTTTGGTAATAACTGCCCTGAAAGTATGAGCGGTTGAAATAGTTAAAAAAGTTTTTATCCATATTATTCCATAAGTCCAAGGGAAACAAAAAAAATTGAAATAACTGACGAGCCAGGAAAAAAATGTCGGGCCTACCGAGAATTGAAACTGGACCACCAGCGTGGCAACCTGAGCTTCAGACCTCTGAGCCATCATAGTACGATAAACTCTGCAATCAAATTGAACATTACTCATCGATGCAATGAAATAAAGATACACTGTCTTTCTGATGACAACAAAGAGTTTAAATATGAAGTATAATTCATCGTTTTCAACAGATATGCCTCATCGGGAGCTTTTTGTAAAAATTTGTTGGTATATATATATATATATATCTACAAGGGTTCACTTGGCCTCCGGTCTATACTTGGCCTACCAAAACTCCGGCGTATATACAGTGTATATAAATGCATACTTCCTCATATCAACCGGACTTCTATTACATCTGTAGGTCAGTTGACATCCGGTGTATATATTTTATACGTTTCATGTGTATTAATGTTACATGGCTTCTTTTCGCACAAGAATGAGGTTCACTGAGCGTCCGAGCGGTGTTGTCAATAATTATTTTAACCGGAGATATACTTAAGTTAATCCTTCCAGTAAGTAAGGACAATCGCAGTGAATCAATTCAGCAGGACACCATCTCTGATAGTACCTCTGAGAATATTCAGAATCGTATCAAATTAGGTGACATGTTAGTATTTATGTGTTCACAAGAGAGTAGGTTCGCAACCCTGCACCGGAGCAAGCTTTTTTCAATTTCCTTCCTATTATATACCTCCCAGAAATATTCTCAGAATATCTAGAACAGACCACTTTGTATATTCTCATATCGTCCCTAGAATATTCGTATAATATTCTCAGAATATTCAAATAATGAGCTTTGGATATTTTGAGAATATTCCGAGAATGTTCAGAGGATGTTGAATTCAGTCCACTTCAGATGTCTATACAATGTGCATAGAATATTTTAAGTGTATTGTGGAAATATTCTGAGAACATTCAAATGTTCCATCATGTGCTCCTATAAATATTCCATGAATGTACTCGTGCTATCTGGGCTGTGATACTATTGTGGATATCTTTATTGAATTTGGTTCACGTCTTCAATGCATCAATATGCATTTTCTGATGTACAAAGTTTTAATATTTCTACCAGTGGCTTCTGTAAGGGTTGTGAATTTAATATTTTTTGGTAAAAAAATGGTACTCCAAATTTGATCTCATGATTTTATTTTAATGTATATGAAAAATTGCCAGAGTAGGTTATAGAACACAAACTAGTTAAACAGTGTGTTACAATTTGGTCTACCCCAACCGTGCACTTCCGTATTCCTATGCCGATTTGGATGTTTTTTTCTTCTCATGATAATATATACTACTCAAAATTGTCTACTTTGTCGAGCAGAAAAAATTATCAATGACAATTTATCAGCCTACGACGATCACAAGAACTCCAACAATATTGAAAAAAAAACGGATTAGTCATTTTTTTAAATCATATGATGATGGCAATCGATTCGCAATAGTCACAAATACTCCTATATCAATTTTCAATTCAATATCTCACACGGAGTGTTTTTTATGAACGTTACAATTTTTTAATAATTGCATTTTTCAAGTCACTGTGTACAATAATGCTTATGAGAATTTGAATGATACCAGGCATGATGGTAGTCGAGATTAGATCATTTGGCTACAAAGTGAGATGAATAATGAATAAAATCACTAGAGATTTAGATTTTTTATGAATTTCCCACCTCTTGCTCCACTAATTTGCAATGTTCTATTACTCAAGTCGCAAAACTCTAAGATTTGCAAAATAATTACACGATACTAGCTGTCAAATTTGTTTGTGAAAAGCGAAGCGTAATTCAACGCAAATTCACATAATTTCCAAATACTATACGATTCATGAGAATTAAACAGTAAGCAGTAACAAAAAAAATTGTATTTTTTTGCGATTGAACACTTTACAACCAATGAACATTATCACCGTCATTCCAGGTACCAATCATCATTCAAATTATTATGAGAATTATTGTACACGGTGACTTGAAAAATGCCATAATTTATAAATTGTAACGTTAATAAGAAAACACTCCTCATGAGATATTGGATTGAAAATTGATATGGAAGTATTTGTGACTATAGTCTGAATCGATTGCTCCTATCAAAATTATAGTGAGAAAATGCCTAATCCGTTTGCTTCGATTTTGCTAGAGTTTTTGTGATCGTAGTAGGCTAAGAAATTTTGATTGATGATTTTTTTCTGCTCGACAAAGTAGACAATTTTCAGTAGTATATTATGAGAAGAAAATATCCAAATCGCCTTAGGAATAAGGAAGTACAGGGGTGGGTGGTTTGAATTTCAACACACTGTTTATAGCCTATATTCTGGTAGTTTGTCACAAATATTGAAGTATTACAAAGTACCTAAAAATTTTTTTTCTGGATATTCTTGATTTTGTTTCGTCCGACACATGGTTTTCTCTCAAAATTAAAATCGTTTCACTTTTAAAATTCTTGTGGGGTAAATAGATATTGTATGATAATCTCCTCTTCTTTCTAATTATTGAGATAGGAAGATGTTGCTGGCCATTGCTGAGGTCCTTCGCGACCTATCCAACGATCAAGATAAACTATATGAAAGATTCCAAACAATTACATTCAAATGAGCAGCTGATCCATCCATCGTGCATGTATCTTTTTCGATTCCTCAACGCAATTGATACATTTTCAAGCAACACAGATAGTTTTTCTCCGAGAAAATGCAAATATGACCGTCGATACAAAAGTCCCCCCATCAGACTTGTAGCAATTTGAATTGAAAGATTTTCATTTCAAGCAAAAACCATGCGTCTAACGGAATTAGATCACATAAAATTTGCTCATAAAATGATGAGAATTCCAAAAATGATTTTTTATGAGAAAGCAGTGGCGTACCATTTTTTTTCTCCTAGAATAGAAAAACTTACTGGTGAGAATAATGAAATTTTTTGTGCATCAAAAAGTGCATCTTGATGATGTATTGAAGAGGTGTAGCAAATTTCATGGAGATATCTACAATACTATCACAGTCGTTATTGTTCTAAGAAAAAGTTGTTCTAAAATTGTTCTATCTGTCATTCGGTTGCCCCCTTACGAGCAACCCTCAGAAGTCTTCGAAAGTCTTGTGCGAGCAAGGAATGACGGGGGCCTTACCTTCTAACGTGTGATCCCAAACACTTTCTTAGGCCATCAATAAAAGTCTGCGTTCGTGGGACTCGAACCCACGATCGATACCTCGACGTGAATCGATATTGAAGTATCGAAGCACTGAGGTACGCCGAAATCCTTATCACCCTGTATCTCAAATCAGGACGTACACGACATATCTTCTCATAAAGATTTTTCTTGAAATGGATCTGAGAATCTCCCTCTCAAATATAGCATGTCATTGAAGAACACCCTGTATAGCTTCGAATTGTAGACATTCATCATGTTCGAAGATAAACACTCACTTATACGTTCATAGTTGTCCTCAAGATATTTATTCAAAGTCCAATAATTTGAATCATAGATGAATGTCCATTGGACGTGAATGAATATGTAGTTCATTTTGACGCTTCAAAAAATTGAAGGAATATGTTTCAAATGAAAACAAAATAATGAACAAATTGAGTTCCTGATGATAAAAATCGAAAAAGTGTATTCCATTCTCATTCAAAGTAACTTTTTTCTGCAATCGGCTTGACGTTTCTCTTACTGACACGATAAAATGATTTGAATGTATGTTGCTAGGCAACACTTTCAGTGTCTAGGAGCTAGAGCTGAAGTTTAACTCCTAGGAACTAAAAAAGTGTCGGATGATAGCTGATATATGATAGCTGCTTTGACATTGACATGCGCAAGTGATTCAAAATAGTGGTAACTTCACTCATATTTTATTAATTAGATAAGTATCAATTATTCGCACAAAAGTCGCAAAATTTGCAAATATCGCTTGTCAAACAAAGTATCACATTCGATCATAATAAAACAATGTAGGTACTATTTCATTATAGGAACCTATAGGTTTTTTGACTTCCCAGGAAAACTTTACAAGGTGAATCCATGATATCTCTATAAATATAAATAATGAAACAATGATGTCATATAATCTCCTTGCCTTTTCTACCATTTCTCTTGTTCTGTTGCGAAAACTGTACATTGTTATTTCACATTAATTGATTACAACTCTTGGATACAACTGTGGAGTCTTACCTAGTCATTATGAAGAGACGAATAAGTGGAAAACCCACAAATCGAAAATTTGCTCACATCTCGGCGTTGCCAAACTTACGGAGGCTGGGTGAACCGCTGAAGATATAGTTTTTATACATATCGGATATACACGTGAATACCCCAGCGCACCTCAACGTCAAAAGGCCACACTAAAATTTATACGCTTGACCAAATATGGGTGAGTTGGACTCCGACGTTTTTTTGTCTCAGGGTGTTGGAAACCACATTTACATGGTATTGTGATAGATAACATGGGGTGGTCACCGGGCGTCCGTATATCGGACGCCCAGTGACCCCGGAGTCCCGGTGAACCGGAAAATTAACATGGCTGGAGGCTCAGTTGCACCGTAAAGATATATATATATATATCTTCAGCGGTGAATGTTTTGGATTTTTGTCGCTTCATATCCAATAGATTGTTGCTAGAGAAATCCGATAAGTTTCAGATACTTATTGATTTCGATATCATCTTCAACATTCAAGCATGTATACGTACCATCTACCATCGAATATATGAACCAATGAGTTGATGACTTCAAAGTCTTTGATTTTTTACCAAAATAAGCCAGTAAAACGTTTTCTGAACACATATTCATCATCTCGAAGTGGCACCAATTCATGAATGTATCATATTGTAATTCATATTTTTTTCTTGATTTATCTGGTAAGAGATTCAAACTCTTGCGCTTTATGCTATATCAGGAGGTTCGATGATTCACTGTCACTATTTTCCATCATAAAAGAATTGGGAGTTTTCAAGAATAGATGAGTAAAGGTTTAAGAGATGTGCGAGCGTTTTTTCAATATTTCCGCTCACGAGCGCAAATGCTGTCAAAAAATGACATTTCTGGGAAAACGTCAACTTTGTGCTGGAATTTGAAAGCGTCAAAGGCTACTTTGTTAAGCGTTTGTAGGAAAAATCATATTCATCATCAATCAGCATTAACTGGAAGTTAGTACCAAACAGTTTTTCTGGTGTAGCTACCATTCGTTTCAATATTGCATACATTTCGTAAAAATAAGAAAAAAATCATATACATATGATATGCAATAAAACGCACGAATTCGAGTCACAGGTCCAGAATTCTGGTAGAAACAACTTTCATGAACTTCCTTGGAATTTGAACAAACATGCCTATTTCCAGCCGCTAATTAAAAAAAAAATAGACTTTTTGACATGTAGCGAAAGTCACGTCACTTGAATCTAGTCGGCCATTTTTTTTATATATCTCTATTGCAAAACTCAACACACAAGTCGAATTTCGAAATAAATTATGATTGGACGTTTATCCCTCATGATGTCAACTTTATTGAAGACATTGAATATGACTGTGCACGAAGTTCGTTGATGAAATTTATCTAATTAAATTACAAAAGTTCCGAAATTTTTTGGTACTCAATATGGTTCGTTCGTTCGGAAAGTTTTCTGAAAGAAACTTCTTTGAATAAACTAATATGATCAGAACTGACTAAAGTTCAATATAAACCTATAAGATTGATAATATATTATTCGGCTATCTGGTAAATGAGTTTTCTTTATGAAAATATAACATGATTGGAATCAGCTCATATTTCCGAGGACAAAATAGCTTTATTAGAGCATGTTCATACTATTGAGCTGACGATTGGTCTCTGTGAATATTTGCTTTGTATAATGAATTCTAAAGATTTTGCAAGTCTAAGGTAGTTGTATTTTTTTTTCGAATTTCATATCTTCTTCTCTTGATTTGTGTAGGATGTTTCCATCCATGACTATGTGGTTTACTGCCATTAATGCTCATCACTTTTTTTGATGAAGACTGGTGATTTGATGATTACCTCTTCTGATGATGTTTCATGTTATTGAATTTCATATCTGAATAAATAATGAATAATAATAATAATTATAATTTTCTTCATCCACAGATGTTACATGTACACAAATATTTCCTGCGATTTGTGAGTGATGAATAAATGAATATTGATCAGAGATCATCCTACGAAGTATTAAAATACTTGTTTGTAGGTATACAATATAAGCTTGAATTAAATTAGAATATAAATAACAAAATAAATACAAATATGAACAAATTAGTGAACACTTATTTTGACAATTTCCTTCTGTTTTATATTCCTTATAACTTACAAATTACCTATAAAGATAGTTAATTATCTATAATAGCGGAAATGCATAGATCATTATTATACTTGAATCGATATGAAACTGTAAGTTCAAGAAACAATAAATTATTGATTGATTAGTTGATTGATTACTTGAATCGTAAATCAGCAGAATTTTTTTTTTCAATTATTTGTATGGGTTACACAGAAGTTTTCGAGAAAAGAGTTAATATTTTCATATATCTATTATTTCATTTACTGCCAATCTGGATATTTCTGATACATATTTTTCCAATTTCTTTCTATAAAATTTTAGTTGTTTCTCATCTCTCAGGCTTTCGAGTAAACTATTGTAAATTTTTGGTCCCAAGTAACTGTAACCCCTTTGGCCTATTGATTTATTCATGAATGGAACAATACATACATTTTGTCTTCTGGTGCCATACTGGTAAGATTTATTTATTAGTTCTTGTTTGTGTACGAACTGATTTGTGGCAATACTTATAAAATATTGTTTGACGTCAAAAATTTGTGTTTCTGAATAGAGTAGTTCTGATGGATACCGTGAATTTTTTTTGTACATTATTTTCATCAAGCGTTTTTGAATGACTTCTACTTTATTCAGGTACATATTCAAAGCTCCTCCCCAACCAATAATGCCATATGTGATATGAGGCTCAAAAAGTGTGTGATATAACATTCTTAGTTGATTTCCTTCAAACATAGTAGAACATTGTTTTATATTGTATACTACACACCTTAGTTTATTCAAAAGATGATTCACATGCTGATCCCATCTCGGATGGTTGTCTATCATGTTTCTTGAATCCAAACGTATTTACAAAAAAAACGACTAAATTAAAACGTACTCTATATCATAGCTCTATAGTAGATCAGCTTTCTAATGTTAGGGACTCAAAAACTTTTTGGAGTACAATAAATAAATTCCGAGGCGTTCAATCGCGGTCAAATTTGCCTGGGAATCATTTTATGAAAACATATATCCACCTAAATTAGATCTCGAAATATTGTACTTTGATGTCTTGCATCCCTACTTGGATACTCCTATTTCTTCTGATGGAGTGTATCAGGTTCTCAACAAATGTAAAAATTATAAGAGCTCTGAAACGGACAATATCACATACGAGTTTCTCAAAAATTTACCTAATAACTGGATTCTTCATTTAACGACAATGTTCAATGGAATAATGGAAACCAGAGTGCTTCCCAAATGCTGAGGAAATGTTAAGATGAGTATGCTTCACAAAAAAGGACCTGTTGATGATCCAGTTAATTATAGAGGGATTGCTCTTATGAATTGTCTTTCAAAAGTGTTCACGCAGATCCTACTATTTCGTCTCGAAAACTGGACAGAAGACAACGATATTCTCCCAGAATGCCAGTCTGGCTTCAGAAAAGGACGAGGATGTATTGATAATGTTTTTGTTTTGACTTATCTTGTTCAGCTTCAACTTCGTTTGAAATCACGAAAAGTATTTTCTGTTTTCGTAGATTTCAAACGAGCCTTTGATTCAGTGAATCATGAATTACTGTGGCATAAACTTTAAAATTCAGGTGTCAGTTCCAAATTAATTCAAATAATCAAAAATCTTTATGAAAATGCAGTCATGACTGTAAAAGAATCCGATGGACAATCTAAGCCATTTTACATTATCCAGGGTGTTTTACAGGGTGAATCACTAAGTCCTTTACTTTTTGCATTATTCCTTTCTGATATTGAGAAATATTTCATCAGTAAAGGTGCTCAGGGTATTAACATTGATAACTTCAATGATATACGAATGCTCCTTAACGCGGATGATCTTGTCATTTTAGGGTACTCTGAGACCGACATAGCAAGAAAACTCAGAATCCTGGAGGAATATACTGCAGAAAATAAGTTGGAGATTAATGTTGCTAAAACCAAAATCATGCGTATTTCCAAGGGTGCTTTCAGGACCGATAATCTTGGTTACAAATTCTATTTCAATAACCTTGACATGAAAAGAAATTGTAGTTCTCTTCAGAATGTGCATTCGTTTTTCGTCTTGGATAATATCACTCCATTCGCTGCTAGAACCATCGCTGATTACATATGGAATATTCTCAAATTAAGAGCATTTGCGAGAAACGAATAGCTATAATAGCTATCTTTTTATTTATTTTATAAGGTTCCACTCATTTTTCCCCCTATTTTTTATATTAATATTCGTTTTTTTTTTCTCGCTCTTGTCATAGTTACTAAGAATTCTCATTATACTTTGTATCCAAAGAATTTTTGGTATCCAAACTGTATTTTTGTTTTTTTTTCTGTGTTTAATTAAGGCTTAAATGTACCCGAATTCTTGCTATAGAACTGTAATGTTTCTGAAAGCAATAAAGTATCTATCTATCTATCTATCTATCTTGTCTATTATGATGCCCAAGTATTTCATAGAGGTAGTGGATTTGATTTGAAGATCATCCTGTAGTTGTAAATTATTATAATCTGGGAGGTGCGGTGAATAACAGCAGAAAGGAAAAAAATATGTTTTCTTGAAATTTATTGATAACAGTTTATTATCAAACCACTTTTTAATCAACGGAAGATCACTCTCAATTTTAGTTTTTAGGTCTGGCCATGTTTTATCTTCGTAAAAAATGGCGGTATCATCAGCAAAGCTTATAATGTCGCCTTTAGATTCAACTCGGAATAAATTATTTAAATATATTGTAAACAGTACTGGCCCCAAGACTGTTCCCTGAGGTACACCACATGAAATAATTTGTTTTTTACTATATGATTCCTGTATTCTTACTTGTTGGGTTCTATTTGTGAGATATGAATTAAATAGATCAGATGCTGTATCTCTTATAACCATGTTCATTTGATATCCTTCATTTCAATATAATATGTAATTGATGTATCTCATTATATTATGTCTCTCAATATGTGAACAAGAACATACAGCATGATTGATTCTGCTAATAAACAAATGATACAATCTTCATTTGTAGAGCATAAGGGCATCGACTTGATCATTCACCCAAATGAGAACTTAATTCAGAACTATCGATTTCTTCAGATATAGGGGATCTTCTTCATTTTCTTAATGTTTTGTAGAATCACTAACCGACTACATTGCTGATGATGCAAACCATATTGTAACGTTATTCATAATAGTTTTAATCCATTTCATGACGGCCTGTATGTCAAAAGATGTCTTATGACAATGGGACAATTTCGCAAGGAAAAGGAAAATGGAATCAAACATCTGCTCCACCTACTTCAGAAAATCAGAGGATATTTTTGTTGTTTGTTCAATGGCAGGGGTTTTATGAATGGCCAGATCAAGATGGTGCATCCTTAACCTCAATGCGTTGGATATACATGTAATCCTCTGATCAAGTTTTGCTAAATGAATCAGTATGTTCGATTGCGATCCTTCCAAAATTCTTTATCCGATCATCATTTATTGTTGCAGTTGAATTTTATATGTTACCGATTCATCCAACATCGTTTTATGAAATTCTATTCGAGTGGAAAGTATTGAGGCCACCTTGCATAAAATTCATTATTTCTGGAAATAAAAATCTGCATGTATATCAGCTTTCCGCCCGATTGGAATATTTGTTCACGGTATAGCTCTCATCAACTGAACAATTTGATTGGCTCATGTATACAGTGGATTGTTTTTCGCTACAATCGTGTCGAATGGAAATTTCCTAGCGTGAGGTTGACAGAAAAATGATGAAGAATAAATTGATTGAAACTTTTGTTTAGTCATTCGAACAAATGCAGTTTTTGTCTGCCGACCCGCATGTTTTTCATTTCACCCTGTTTTACAGGGCTTCCATATTAGAACTCACTATTTCGCATATCTCGTGATCAAAATTTTCGGAAGGAATTCGTCGAATTAGGTATTGAGGGGAAAGTAGAATATGAGTGGTATCGACTGAATGCTTCGTTCATTCCCTTAACCCACAGCCACCCCTACTTTATAGTTTCTAATAGCACATTCTACTTCGAGATGCGTACATAAGGTCATGATGGAGATATGTAGGGAAGTGAGAAAGGTCTTGAAATGGAATTTTTCTAAGAGGTATCTGAAGCAGTTATCCAGAATACTTATATTTGCCTGTGAGTATTTGAATAGCTATTTAAGAATTCTTCAAGGATTTTTTATACATTGCCCTATCAATGTTTTCGCAACATCAAGAAGTTTTTCAGTTTGAGTTCATCAATGATTTCAAGCAAAGTTCAAGTAACCATTGGTTCCAAGTGACCCTTCGTGAAATGGTGGAAAGGTGTCGAATCTGGAATGATTGCTGATAATTTTGAATGTCTTCTTCTGCAAATCCACTGCCTAGGAAATCGTCGATCCTACCATCCTCCAATTGGTAAAACACATGGTGGTGGAGCATCATTCAATCAACCAACCGACAAGATTGTGATCTTCGACACTTTTGAGATATGTTCCAAAAAATCGATAGCGAGGTAGCCTAATACCTGAGCTTAATCAAGGATCCTTTTTTGAGAGAATTGTATTGCAATCGATAACTTCTTCCAGATCCTCTCACTAGAGGTATGATGCATTTATTGTTGACTAAATTCTTGTCATAATACATTTGATTGACTATTTCAATTATCTTAAGATTCTCACATATCCTGACCGATCACCAGCGAAATGTATGTATCCATATACGGTGTGACCAAAACAAGGATTAACGGCATGAGGATCCTGGTAACCGTAAGAGTTACACAGAATGTCAAATGAGCAAGGAGTTGGGCGATTGAGGTTATCAGGGGAATTTTGAAAAATCCAAAGGCACTTTCTGATTGTCACATTTTCACCTCTGCGAAATAGCATTCACAACATTTCCTTGGAACGTTTCGTGTTCAAGTAGCCATCATCAACTTTGATTTTTTTCATGGCACCGAAAGGAGTAGATAGCATTTTTTGATGCTAATTTTATGATGAGCAGCTCGGAGCACAAGAAATAATTAGGGATGGGTGAGGGGAATCATCCTCATGACAACTGGCAAATTGAGACTGAGGTTGTTAAGGATGAGCTTTGATGTTCAGAGTCATTGTCATACTCACTGTCAGTAAGTAGATCGAAGGAATAGTAATTTTCCTAACAAGTGCGGAAAGTGATTCTTTCCCGCACGTGACTGCCGTTGACACGAACGACGCGAAGCGGAGTTCGGGCAAGCAGTCGAGTGCGGGAAAGACACTTTCCGCATGAGTTAGGAACAATATTTTTTCTACAAGCGTAGGAAATTGATTGTATCGTTCAATTAATTATTCAAGCAAATAGGAACAACTAACAAGAGATATATATTCTCTATCTATTAATTTTTAGTAATAGCTATTGTGAACTTACAGTTTGACGCATTATGTTGGTTCATTGCGGAAGCCAGCAGGCCCATTAGGAGTTTGGTCTCTAGGTTCCAGACACTTCTATGGAATGATGAGCCAAAAATACCTATTCTCCATTCGGTTTTTTCATTTCTTTATTGTTGCACAATTCAATTAAACGCGTGTATAGCTTCTCATACCTTTCTTAAGACTTCGTTGGTGATATTAACGCATCTGTATCAAATCCCTATAGCTAGAAGTTTTTGATCACATTGTGGCATTTCCACTGAATCGAAAATGACAGTAACGCTGTGTCTGTCACTTCGACAATTTCAAACTTATTGGAGGTTTGATTGGCATGACAAATTGACGTTTGCCGTCAGATCAATCCAAATCTATAGGGGGATTTTTATAATAATCCATTTTTATTTCTCAATATTTCTTAATTTTTACAATAAATAGTGCAATTTGATGGATGATTCTGAACATACAAACTTAAAACTGCAACAAACAATCTTAAACTTTTATATTCCATCACCAACCATTTATATTACTAGCGATTATATCATATCTTTGTTTTCCCGCACTAGTGCGGGAAAAAATTTCCCGCACTAGTGTGGGAAAATTTTCCTGTACTGTTGCGGGAAAATGACACTTTCCAAACTAAATTGCGTGCGGGTATGGGGTGAATCACGCACGCTTGTAGAAAAATAATTTTTCAGGATGTGTAAAGAGATACAGATTTTCAATCATGAAATTTGACGAATTCCAACCTATTTAGCAAGATAACACATCGTGATAACACTATAACGCAGTTCAACTTCCTATAGTTCCTCAACAAATTCTTCTTTTTCGGAAAAAAAATGATATGTCCTTGAATATCAGGTATCCGTAGACGACTAACGATTCAGATGGATCATATGTTCACAGGTGAGTGAGATCACTCATTGTGGTGAAAAAACATGACAAATATGGTAAATGAAGCAGAGATTGAACTGAAAATTGTTCTGAAATTGTTCTATCCGTCATTCGCTTGCCCCCTCACGAGCAACCCTCAGAAGTCTTCGCGTCTTGTGCGAGCAAGGAATGACGGGGGGCCTTACCTTTCAACGTGTGATCCCAAACACTTTCTTGGGCCATCAGGGAATTTTCTGCAACTCAAATGATAGGGACTTTTATGACACTGAAATATCAACCTTCCAGGATTTGGATGATTATCTTCTGAATTCCATCTTTCAACTATGATCTTATTTCATTTCAAATCTATAGGATTACATTTTCCAAACAGAAAGAGTGATTTGAAAGGGTGGACAGGTCACGTTGAAAACGTTGATCTTTCACTTTCATCAGACGTCATTTCGTGATAAAATGTTACATTCACCATTCATTCTAACTATTATAAATATGAAATTCTAATGAACTCCACTTGTGATAGCAACAAAAATTGATATCAGATAAGTACTATGAAAAGAGATTCAAATTTGTGAGAATTGTATATAAAAAAGACCTATAATTGACAACTATATCTAAAAATGAAATACTACAAAGTTGAGAGAATTATTATATCGAAGAATTACAAACTTAATCTAGAAATTTAAGTCTAGTAAAGCAAGAGAATCATATCAAAGTATTGATAACTATATCTGATAACTGAATTTGAAAATGGTTTGCTAGGAAAGTGAGGAAATTATATCAAAACATCGATAGTTAGTGGAAATCAATCTGGATATGGATAGGCTAGGAGAAGATAAATCAAAGCATATAAAAAAAAAACGTCTATATGGAGTCAAAGAGAGAAGATTAATTGCTATTTATCTAGAAGAATTGGTGACCGACATCGTTTGAAGGTTTGCACTTTGAGAACGGCGACCATTACAATAGCTGTTAGCTCTATTCACAGTATCCCGAAATGTGGTGAAACGAAAACACCCAGTACAACTGATTGATCAATGTTCTAGCAAAAAAACACTACTGAGAAGATTTCTTAGTTCTTCGGGAATTCGCCGATACTTTCATCAAAATTAGGCAATAACGGAACTAGATATTTATCAGGCCTAGAAAAAACTGCATCCTGATTGAATATTATTAGTATTACAATGAAATGTTCAGATAATTCACTAGTATAAGAGACAAGTTATATAAAATGCATGGCAATGCCACTATTATATGAAATATAGAGTGGAGTCTCTTTCATCATTTAATTCCAATACATGTGCAGACCAATGAATTCACGTTATATGAATGCAAATAGGCTTCTGGTCAGTGAAATAAAAACATTCTTGTGAGGGAAATCATGAGATTATGATGATTTGCTGAATCATCAGAACATCGGAACATCTGAAAATCATAAGAACAGACATGCCATTCCACGCATATCCTGCAGGAGCAGAAAATCCGACATTAAAACTCCTGTTCCTGTTATAGGACTGCAGATAATTGACAGCTCATCTTTTATAGTGATTGAAAGTCAGGAATGTTCAGAATAAACCTGTCTGAAAAACAAACTCAAGCATTATTTTCCAATCAACAATCCTATCAATTCCCGATAGAATGCATTTTTCTTTTGTATATTCGACTTTTTTTTTTCTGGAATCAATACCCTTTCATCTGATAAAAAAAATAGACGATGATGGTCAGTCTATACCAACTCAACAAAACAAATATTTCGACATTGAAAATGGAGACAATAACATAGATCGACCCTGCTTACACAATATTCAATTTTGTTCCTCTATTATCAACCAGGAGAATGGATGAAAACGGAATTAGTAATTCTCAGTTTCATCCAAAATAATTTAGAAACGGTTGAGATTTTTCGAAATTGCCGAACATCATATCGAAGAGGTTCAAATCACCTATATACCTACCGTTTATGAAATAGCATAAGTCCTGCCATCAGTGAAAGAAATTGATTTTTCATCATGACAATTTACTGCAGTTGACTCGCATTATTCAATCTGGCCCACTCAATGAAAATTCAATTTCATTTGACACATGCTGGCTCTCTACCACGCCAAAAGCTGATGAATTAAACACACACGAAGTGCTGCCTGCCAATAATGATCAAGCGAATATTTTTCATGCAAGCGTTGGTCAGCACTATTTGTTACTGATGATGTGGGGAAGACCACTCGGAAATGCGATCCGACCAAAATTCTTCCGATCAATAAATCATGATTCACATATATTTCGTACAACTATTCGGATCTTAAGCGAATGTGAATTAGCATGTTCCATTCGATATTTCATAAAGCCATTGATATAAAGGTATAGAGCCGTGTCGTATCAGTTTCAAACTGTGAGTTCCTTTCTCTGACATCCTGCTATTCTGTATGGTTGCATTGTGATTGAGACTAATACGTCACACCAACCAAACCAATGAATTTGACACTATATCAAATGGCACAGAAACTGTGTTCCGAAATAAACATATTGTAATTGATTTTTGTATGCTCGACCAGAAGTGAAGTAGCACTCCACCACCCAATTTTGACGGCGTGAAGTGGCACTTCTTTGCCTGGCGTGAAGATAACTCGTAATCAGCATCTCTGTAAGATTAAGGACATCTTTGTTGCTGTTATGATGGTTCAATATCTATGGTTTATATATATAATGATATGATGCAAGGAAAACAAGGATTTGTTGCATCAACAAATTATTTATGCTTGAATTATTTTTGTTGGACTAAGCAATTTTTTGTTAAATCAACCAGATACATGATCATTTCATGAAAGCAACTTGTTCAAATCAAGAATGTAGTCTAATTGAATCAAAAGTATAATATCAATTCCATCAAAAAAATATATCGTTCTATCAAAAACAAATTATGTTGATTCAAAATAATGTCGATGTTGATTCAATTATAAACATTTTGTTGATTTGATCAAATAATGATCATTTTGATAGGAATATATCTTTGGAACAACATACAAGTTTTCTTATTCCGATGTAGCGATGAACTTGTTTCGAACGGATCATTCTCTTGAATAGAGCAACGAAATATGTAATATCAATGAAATATTTTGTTCATTCTACATCAACTTAAATTTTCGCTCCTAGATGGCGATCATTTCGTCTCGTCTATGCCTGCCTCGAATTCATAATATACGTGAAGCCTGATTCTTCGTGTTTGGAATATCAACTAGATGAATCGAAGTTTGGATGATTAGCAATCCTAAATAGTTTTCCATCAGCTGAAGGAAAGTAGAGACGGATGATCTATGCTAGAAGTCGACTTGTTTTCTAGTTCTGTTTATTCTATTGATGTGAAATTTCAGAAAATTCCCGAATATTGAATTTGGTTCAACAAAACAATTTGTCGAATGGATATATAGTTTCTCTTGAATCAACACAATATTTCATTGAATTAACCAAATATCTTATTGAATCAAACAAATATTTCATTGAATCAACCAAATATTTCTTTGAATCAACCAAATATTTCGTTGAATAAACTAAATATTTGATTGAAGCAATATCTTATTATTGTGAATCAATTGAAATGACTGTTTAAGCCAATTCAATCTCTCCAAAACTATTCATGAATGCGCTTGATTGAAGAAGATCCAGAGTTCATGCAAGACATTTTCACTTGATTCAAACTTCAAATTCGCTCTGAAACAAGATATAGATTCACTCATTTCAAGATTATATTTTGTCATGCATATATGACAGTTTCATTTGCTCCATTAAATTAAATTTTGCTTGTTTCAACAATTCCTTTTTTTCCGTGTGATCGAACACCAAATAAGAGATCAAATTGACGAAAAATGTATATATAGTTCTACTCTCATTTCGAGAAATTGACTGGGTAAACCATGGTTATAGTAACGTTGATGCCAATAATGTTGTTCCTCACTGCAACCATGAACTATCGTTTTTGAGCGGTAAAGAGGTGTTCACCAGGAAAAATCGAATTTTCAGGTCGTGCATGGAATGTTGAAGGTATTCCAGGCGTAACTTGGTTTTATTCTTCTTGGCGTGTTACTTACACGCTCTTCAATAGTAATTCACCTATCAAGTGCGGAAAGTGACACTTTTCTGCACGCGATTGCAGGCCGAACGACGCGTTAGCGGAGTTTGACCATCATTCAGTTGACATAAACTGTTTTCTGAATGAAAAACTGGGGGTATTCATCTCATTAATAATCTCGATATGCAAATCTGCAATGAAAAATCAAGACTATTCGAATTTAGGTTTTGTGTTGAGCATATGCGAACCTATATTCAAGAAGGATCATACTCTCATAAAAAAATTGTTCTATCATTTCAATAACATTTCATCTATCACCATAGCTGCGGACATTGTAGAGCACTCTAAGTATACTATAATATTGTATTCAGATACCGTTTGTTCCCTTGTTCCTTGGGACAGCTCGAAGGGTTGATAAGGCTGCCAATTTTCCACAACCTAACAAACGGGTTCATCTGACAGCAAATAAGAATACACTCTGGTTGGGTATATCATCATGAATAAATAACTAATATCAGAGATAATCGGTGATTCCCACTGACTACCACTATCTTCCAGTTATTGAACTTGATATCGGGAAGTTATAACTCATCTTCGATATCGCAAGCATTTATCGTGTTCAGGCCGGTACCTGGTATATACTCTGTGATATTATTTACAGTTATTATTCTTATTATTTTACTGATTAACCTTCTTTTGATATTCATGAAACGAACGAATGTTTCACAGTACATGCGCACATCAACACTAAATCAACACTATTAGTGTGGATAATCGTTAGCTAATACTATCGTGTTGACAAAGTGTAATATGTCACTATGATTTCCAACGCGACTCATGATTCACCCTGATAGATTTAATAACCTGCTAGGCCTCAACAGACATTCGAAGTGTTGAATTACAGTGTAGATTCACTCTACATTTTGACTCTAGAAAGTTAACACGAAACCCAAATCATTTAACACGAATGAATTATCGACTATGTGGAAAACTAGATCGGAATTGGAATGAGAATTACTGTATTTGTTCAATATTGGAGTGGAGTATAGTTGGATTCAGAAAATCATCCTGAATCCTCTCAACGACTCCGCTTGTTTGTCACGGATAACTAGAATAACAGGACCGAATTTATTAGTAGGTTTGATGAATTTTTTCACATATTCAAGAAAACTGTGGAAAGAAAGTGAAGTGTGGTATCAAATTATTCGTATGAAGATGATATTCCGCCAAAAACCGATGAACAATCGTTTTTATATTGAAAAAGATCAAATTGATTGAAAAAAAAAAAAATTTCACCCCCCAGTGGTGACGTGGTTTTACATTCAATTTTTTTTTGTGATGAAAGAATATATACTATCAAAATATAGTCAGCTTTTATGATTCTGCTCGAAGGAAACATAACTGAAAATTAGATTATATCAATAAAAAAATATGATTCCTTTCAACATCCTCTTCAACCGTCATACATATTTTCATGGGATGTAGAAGTCTTCGTTGTTCTGCTTCTGATATGGATGATTTCTGTTAGGAATAATATTTCATTCGTATACCTCTTGTTGAATACGCTCGATTTCTCATAAAATGAATTGAAATGAGAAATATCTATGTAGCAGATTTGTTACTTCACTTGTGACGTCGGTGTGACAGTCCGAAACCAATAACTAACTTCCTGCTAACGCTAGCGCTGTCTGGTTCACATTGCGCCAAGAAACCCAGAAAAGGTTGAGCTAGAGGAAATCAGTAAAGAGGGCATTGCGCGATAGCCCCAAATTTCAAAAAAAGCATTTCTGGTCGGTCTGAGAGACCGCAGGTCATTACTGCAGGGTCAAGACAATCAGAAACCACAATGTTATATTTTCCCTATGTTAATTGATCGAGTGTGAAGGTGTTACTGAAAACGATATAGCCACTGCACCAAGCATCAACCAAAAAATGTCACTGCGTGAAAAAATGGTGACATGAGGAAGCAATCGACACAGAGTACCCGATGTTTGACCTCTTGTATTGTTCAGAAAATTCCACGCAAAAAAATATATAGTACGACTCAAAGAAGTTCTAACAGGTTTTTAAGAGAATGTTGGCCCTAATTTGCATAACATCCGGCACATCTACCTCTTTGTGATCTGTAGAATTGAATTGAAATTGCTGGTCCTGGTATCAACATGCATCGATTTGACGCCGTTCTTCAACGTGTTGATAATAGAAAATGATATTGCATGGTTCTAAGAATGAAAGAAGAAGAGATATTCATCATTGGGAAAAAGAATAGGATCGATATATTTTTGTTTTCATTACAGTTGTGGAGAGAATCAAAGAAATCATGTTTAGACAGGACAGACATGTCTCTGTAGACTAGAAAGATTTGTTCATACTTTTCGCTGGGAGGCTATCGGAAATCAAGTAATTGCCCCATATGTGATCATTGGCCAAACAATCATCACATAATGATATATCCACTGAACTCGTTTCGTTTCGACCCTCTGCTCCCAGATTTTCTGCTAATCCTTCGACATGTTTATGATAATAATCTCGCTCTCAAAGGAACATGCTCCAAGTAAGCGTTCCACGTGAGTTTCTTATCGAGGATTATACCTAGTGGTTGTTCATGGGGAATATGCATTAAGCGACCGCCTGATATATCCACTCAAAACCCTTTCAAGAACTTCCAGCAAGCAAGACTGAAGGTTAATTGAATTTTCCGATCGAGGATGTGTCTCTATGCTGCCGACTTTTGGTATGTATATCATTTTTGCCGTCAAATAACTGCGTTGGTTGTAACTTTGCTAGCTTTATACATTCCGAGAAGGAGATTCGAGGGACTGGAGGTATTCATCTGCTCATTCAACTGCTGGTGCTGTGACAACTTCGTTTTTGTTTGTTCTAGGACGATTGCGTCAATACTTTTTTCTATGTATATTGCAACACTTCGATTCGTCTCTGTTAAGGGCCTGTGGCCTGAACTTGTTTTACCTCCTTCATTTTACTAAGTTTTGTTCTCGACAAACAGTCTGTTATTGTTTTTGCCAATAAGAAAACGGTCTAATTTGAGCATTATTGATGATTTCTTTGATTAAGTTCCAGAAGTTGAATAAAAAAATATTATACAGGGTATTTCAGAATAGGCGCGACAAACTCCATTACTTAATTTCTCGTTATATTTCGAGGAATGAAGTTCATATTCACATATAATATGTCCCAAATTGCTACCTCTTCGAGATACAGGGTTTTATTATCCCCATGAAAAATCGTGTTTCATTGATTACCTGATTGTCGTTTGATCGATTTCATTGAAATTTTGTGGCCTTGTTGATAGTAACAAGGAACTTCTTCTGGTTCAACTAGATTCGGAATTATATTTCTAGTAGCATCACAGTCGTTTGATTTATCTATATATATATATATATATATGGTGAAAACGCCACTGGTTTTTCAGAATTCCATATTCTATGTTGCTTAGTTCTTGAGAAAACATCTATTGGGATCAATCGATATCCCCAATTAAAATCATTTTGAAATTTTGGGGCGTTGTCTGTCTCCAACCTTACTGAATTTTGAGACGAAGAAAGCTCATACAGAGAGATTATCAACTGAAAAAATCGATAATATCAATTTCAACATCCTATATATCTCAGAAAAGAAGCAAGTTGAGAAACATGTTTATACAATATTTATTTCCCTGAATATCACAAGGAACAACTCAAATCGCCATTACTATCAACATCTCCTCCGAGGGTGATGAATTGATAGATATCCTTACGAAATATATGAGCCCTATATTAAGCCTGTGAATATAGAATGAGACCTAAAAAGCATGAAATTCCAACCATGCGATGACATCGTCAGAATACCTTCGTATTCCGTTCCCGAGTTCATTAGTCGCTGAAACTTCATGAAAAAATTCCCCGGTTGACGTACAGTTGATAATGAGAATGGGTGATTGCGTAATTATTCACGAGTAGAACTAAGGAAATTATAGAGACAGAGTTAATGAAAATTATAGTACAAGGCGTTTCAAGCAAAAACAGACAGAGTAGAAGGAGCGATGAGTAATTTTCTCCCTACATTCTATAGATTCTGATGAGTGATCATCAATCAAAGCGCTTTGTGCATTTCAGGATGATAATTATATCAACAGTGATTACTATCGACAGGTTTTTGAGATATTCACCATGAAATCATTGTGAAGTATCGGTTTAAACCAAATCTAGTCGACAACCATTTGTTAACCCACTGTAGTATGCTACTTATTGGAGTTGACTCCTCATTATACACGTAAGATACAATAAACACTAATATCCAACTTATATGTGAGGTAAGACTTGTCTCTACTCTTCATGAATGAATGATGATGAATTCGACCTTATATCGTTTAAAAATATAGAACTGGATTAGTCACTCAAAAAGTATAGTATAAGTCGAGTCAGATTTTTTTCTTGGCGGGTGCTGCACGGCTATCGTGATTTGTTGTTTTCCTCAAGAACTTTATGAACTCCACTGCCATTCGAATGATTATTTTCTGGGTCTCAGTGTAAATAATAATCCACATCATTGCATGATGGCACAACTTCCAGAAGTTTCATTACCCATTAGTGGATTTGAAACATCGAATGAATTGAAATCGTTAAGAACTACACTCACTATGCCATGAAGTCTGAGTTAGAACTTCTGAGAGCCTCAGAAGCTATACCGTCATCAGGAGGCTCCATTATACTCCGCACGGGCTCAAGATTGCCATCACTAGGCCATCAAGAGCTGTGGTGCCACCAAGGGCTCGAAGGCCATCAGAGTGCTCAACTTTGATATCATTTTTGGTTGAAAGTGGTTTCATGTGTTCCGCTGCTTCACCTCCTTCGTATGGGCGATTTGAATTTTTTTCATATAATTTTGAGCCCACGAAAAGAAATTCATGTAATGTTCGTGGAACATCGTGCGTACCTAGGGTGGACAAAGAAAGGAGGCAGGTGTTGGTATTTTTTTTACTTTTGGAGGATCTGAGTTCTTGGGAATACTTCCATTGGCAAAGAATTCCAAAGATTCGTTGTTTTAAGAAAGAGCAAGTTTCGGAAAAGAGTTGTTCGAAATCTTTCAAGGTTAACGACAGAGAGATTCTCGACTGGGCTCGTCAAGTTCATCTGAGTGGTATTGTTAGTGATGGAATTATGACAGAGATTTCTGTGGATCATTTCCCGTAAAAGTATCTATAGAAAAGTGAATGATCGCCAGCTTTCCTACTGTGTTTTGATTGGATTAAATAGTTGGTGAGTGTGGCATCGCTCATCAGTAGACTGACTCTTTCGTGTATGGGATCTAGGAGCATAAGCGTATGTTTGGGTGAAGAACTCCATAGATAAAAACAATATCATGAATCTGGCTGTATCTAAACTGTGTAGATCATGAGAACATGTTGTGGTGTGAAGTAGATTTCCGCACGGGACGAGAAAACGAATATTTGTGAAACAGAGTATTGCTGATGGTGATACCGAGCATGAGAGTATTGATGATGGTAATAGCGAGCAAAGCAATAGTGGTCTTGAAGATACCAGACATTGTTATATTAGACATGCTGGGTTCCGCCTTCATAGAGAAAATACAGGCTTGCGTATTGGTGGCGTACTAGTGAATTTGACTGGATTGTTGGATCCTGAGGCTGTGATTTCCGCGAGATCTTCCATAATATCATTGGTCTGCCTTCTTCTCAAGTTCTTATTTTCCTGGAGGAGAGAAATGGAATTCTAGAAGAGAATGCAAGCTGTGGAAGAGGCAAGTACTTGCTCCTGATAGAATGCCAGAATTGATGATTGATAATGAAACGTCTTCAGTTATGGCAACTAGTCGTTGGCGCTATTTCAATAAGTTACATGGGTGAATATGATCAGACACTAGACAACATTCATCAGTTTTTTCGTTAATTTTACACACATATATAGAAACTTGAATTTCTTGGTAATTTCATATAAGTGCTTCTAAAGTCGATAGAAGTATAACTCATCAAAACAAATCAACATGCAAGTTTTATTGGAATTATATATACTCAAAAAGTGATAGAAAACTTCTTTCAAACTTTGACACATTGTATATCTTGGAAATCAATTACGCTTTGTATAAACAGCGTGTCTCATTTCAAACGGCCCCCCCTCTATATATCAGCTATCAGTCGTGCGATCTTTACCAAATCTCTATCGGTATGAATAAACATCAATATGACCAGTTCATCTAAGACAAACATCATTTTAGACAGTGTCGTGCATTTTAATTTAGATTAAGTAATAGAGGTCAGTTTCTATTAAATCATATTAGGCATTTTTTCATACGAAAACTGACCTCATAATATCGTTCTTTATGGTTTTAATGCCACATATGTTAATTTTCATGAGACGCATATAAAGGGTTTCAAAAAAACAGGCACATCTAAACAGCATTTGTGCGAACGTAATAATTATTTACTCGAAAACGGTGAGTTCAACATAAAAAAGTATAACTTGTTTTTCCTTCCAAATCATGATTTTTCACCTACCAGAGCCATTGAACGTTCCAAAATTCGTAGTTGATTTGAAGTCACTATTTATTCGAGACTGAAAATTAAAAAAATAAAGCAAATCCTGTTAATTCGGAATGAGGTGATTTTTTGCATACAGGGATTCGAAAGCATAAGAAATAATAATATGAGGTTAGATTTTCTGTAAAAATATGCCTAATATGATTTTATGAAAAAAACGACCCCTTTTCAGTTCAATAAAAACGCACGGCACTGTCCAAAATAATGTGCATCTCTGTGAAAGTGATCATATTGATGGTTATTCATACCACACCAGATTTGGTTGAAATTGCATTGAATAACTGAGTTCAAAGTGAGACACACTGTATACAAATGATAATATAGGTGTACGTGTATTGAAAACATCACTCCAATGACGTTGCAGTAACGTATCTATGACGTCTAAAAATCACGTCGGTGTGCCGTATCAATTTGGTGAGCTTGGTCATTCAGAAATTTTTTCAATAATTTTCTATTTACATTTTTGTTTCGTGACAATTACATTTCGCCGACACAAACTACTTAATTTTGTAACGTGAGTAATATGACGAATTCATTACGTCATACGACGTCAACTCCAGACGTCAACTTTGACTGACTTGAATAGACGTCACTGGAACTTAATCTGGTTGCCTGGGATCACAGTTTTGAAAGCATCAACAGACTCAAATTCCGTAGTATTACGAATTGAAGATCCAATCTTTCTAGGGCTCCGGTAACAATATTTCCAGCATGATCAGGGAAAGTGAGTTGATAATCAAACATAACACCAAGATCTTCAGTTTTCAACATACGGGATATAATGGTATCATCTGTATAGTGGCGATTTTATTTATATTCAATTGATTCGACCTCTTGCGAAAAAGTCATAACCCTGCATTTGTTGATATTCCCAAAACCATAGTCGATCACAACTCAGAATCAGAAGTCACAACTGTATTAAACAAAGCGAATTTACGGCGCACGAATTCACAGACCGACTCAACCGACGTAATTATGATAATTGTCACGTCTCAGGCAGCACAAAGAGGTCCCAAAGATATCTCGAAGATGTCCTCCTGAGAAATTGTGATGTCCTTTGTAACTTCTTGAAGAGATCGCCGAGAGCGCTATATCTTATTCAAATGTCCACCGCATAGAATGAGCTTAGTGGGGTCTTAGAGATATCCCACGCATTCTCATACAATGCCCACAGGCGAGCACTTCGGGATATTTGCATTAATCGCCAATTGCGAGGTCTCTAAGTGATCGCGACCACGAGCGACCACAATGTGGAAAGTGTCTTTTCCGCACTCGACTGCTTGCCCGAACTCCGCTTCGCTTCGTTCGTGTCAACGGCAGCCGCGTGCGGGAAAGAATCACTATCCGCACTTGTTAGGAAAATTACTATAATGCCATTTGATACAGTTTCTTCATTTTTCAATCATCTTGACAAATAAGCAAGACATTGCTTGTGAACACTAACTTCGAAATACTGGTATTCGAAAGTCGAATTAATATTTTGTACACTGATGAAAACCAACTCGATATTTAAGTATAAAAATTAATTTATTATTCGGGTTATATTTGGGATTACTTCAGGAGCTCGCAATGGGATATTCTCGTTCATGTTACGTATAGAATATTCTTGGGTTCTCGCAGAGAAAAATACTTATTTATTTCCTGTCAGAGATAACTTTAGGAATTCGCAATAATGAGGAATATTTCAAATCGGAGGCGAGATCTCCGCGATTTCCTTCGGACGACTCCAAACAGTATTTTCTATGGTGACAGCATAGCGAGATCTTTGGCACCTAGCGGGAAGATTCTGCATTCTGATCCTGAAAAAAAACACTAAGAGATATCGCGGAGAGTTCCGTGTTACTTGGGGTGGTTTACGCGGAGTGTGCCAGTTTGCTGAAAAAATTCTAGCTCGTTCTATTTCTATACACATTCGTCAATAATCGTTATCCATTCCACAAATAAGAGTAATTCGATAACAAGTTACTGTACCAAATATAACTGAAATTCACTCGTATGTATCATGTATCATAGGTTGAGACATCATTGTCATTACAAGATAGCCAATCGACAAATTTCCATGTACATCTCGCGAATTGTTGATAACTAGTAATTATAAATTATTCATCTTGAGGTTTTCCAGGGGTGGTATCGATATCCTGGGATGAACCGACGAGTATAACATACAATGATGTGTGAATAGTGACCAATGAGACATTCTAATATTTGTTTCATATTCGTTTAGAGTTTGTAACCACCTTTTAGTGAAATTTATTTACTAATAAAAAAAAGGTGAAACTCGAATGGTTACAGGCACGGTAGCTCTTATGTCTGGTGGCAAAAGGGTGGGTTGACTTCAGTATTTTAGACTTTTTTAAAATATATATATATATATTCCGGTAGGCGCCACCCAGTTTGATTTATTGGAACTGGGAAAATGTAGTTATGCAAATTTCATAAATATTAGGAGATATAGTGAGGTATTTGAACTGCTGGAAAAAATATGAATAAGAACAAGATAGGTGAACTTTGAGGCCACTTTTAATTCTGGTAAAGATTCCTTCAAACTGACAAGGGTATAAATATGACCACCATTACCAGGTGAGTTATAAACATTCATAAAGCACAACTTATGTGCTACCTTCATAAAATGCTAGCAAATCAATTTACATAACAGATAATCTCATGGACATACCTTCACTTATTCAAACGTATACCCCCTTCTTATATTGGCCAATATAGTCTGAGTTCACACTGTGTCTGGAGAATAGTACTACCTCATAACTTGTGAATATCTACCTAATATTATTACTCTACAGTCTACATGTATGAAGAAATCTCAATGATATATTATAATGCGAAAAAATTAATTGAGTGAAGAATATGTAATTCTAATTAACCTGAGTGAAAAATATGTAATTATAGTTAACCAAGTGAAAACAAAAAAAAAATGAATTTGACTCAATGGTTGGATCTGACCTTTACTCGGAACATCCTGGAATCTTCCAATGGGAATCCTTGACAAAACTACTGGCCTCAGAAGTTATCTCTTACCATTATTAGCTGAAAAATGTGGATTTTAACATCCTGGAATGAACCCAAACAGCAGGGCATGATGATAGGAGCCACGTGAGGCATTAATTCACGTGTCCTTTCGGTCTCCAGCTGGTGTCCACATTAGCTGCAAAGGAGTGCCCCTCGTGCCACGTCTCTCGAAAACCCACCAGGGTGAATATAGAGGAACAACCTCACCAAAATCCTCTGGAACCAAAAGAATGACGAGGCTGGAGAAACTGGAGAAACAGGCGAAACGGACGAATCCGCCGAAACGGACGGCTCTTCCTTCAGCCACCTGCAATGGCTGCCTGGATGATGAAGACCAACAAATCTACAAAATAAAACCCCAAAACCTGTAGTGAAATAACCCCTTGAATTTACCCAAAGATGTCTTACCTTCCCGAAGGAATGGCCCACAGAAAAAAGGTGGAGATGATCACTCCCCAGAGGTTGGAAAACCAAGAAATGCCGATAAATTTCGACATCGTGGAGCAGTACTCACGAAAGCCCAAAAAAGAAGAAGGCGTAACAGGAAATATTTTCACATATCCTGTGCAGAGCGTTCTTGATAATTATTATGAAAAAACAGTTGTAAGTCAAATACGAATCTGCGCAATGACATGAGACAGAAAAATTTGACAATCACATCTAGGTTGCCAGATCAAACATTCGGGAATAATCCACTGTTGCCAGCCCTCTCAGACCTATTCTGACGACAGAACCGTACTAAACTGCACGGAGCGAGCTAATTGTACTGAACGGATTGGAATGAATAACCCAAACGAAAACGATGCACTAGTGGATTGTTATTACTCCGTCAGGGCGTCATCTTGGAACATACCAAAATTTTACACAGTTGACCCCCATCACATGCTGTCTACTGTTCGAATTCTAGGCCAACAATGTTTACAATAATTCTGACATGACTGCAAAATTTCCTTTTGTTAACTGAATGAAGAAAATAAACGATCAAAAGACAACCAAAAACAAAACATATTTTCCACCAGGGAATACCCTGTTATCATTCAGTGATGAAAATGGTCTTATTTGGATTAAGCAAAGAAAGGTAGCAATAACAATACAGAGTGTTAAATATCAAAAGGCAAAAATTCTTGTTACATTCACCCCCCTTCGACAATAAAAAAAAAGGACATGTTCATGGACATTTTTTATTTTTCAATGTTAGACCTCAAGTTCATTTTCGTACTCAACTAAGTTTGTTTCGAGCGCTCAAAACCCTACCTACTTATGTGCTACTTAATGTAAACTAAGTGAACTAACTTAAGATTTACTAAATGCTAAGCTAACTTAACTAAAATGTACAAGGAATTTTTGCAGCTACAGAGTATCAACCATTATCAGGTCGATCGCCATCGTCACTTTCCGATCCCATTTCCTCATCAACGGATACATCAGACATTGAACCATGATATGCTTTAAGATCCTGTATATGCCACATACCTGCATTGGTACCATCCTCATTTTTGAGAATATAAACGAGTTTTGATTTTTTCTTATGTACTGTGCAGAGTACATAACGAGGCGCTAATTTCTGGGCGAAATTATTAGCAGCATTAGATAAAACCTTATTTCTTTTCCAAACTTTATCCCCAACGAAAAACTCTTTTTCCCTACGTCTCAAGTTATAATATTTACAGTTCCTTTTATAAGCCAAATTCAATTCATTTTGAACTTCATGAAATATTTCTGATAAATTTCCTAAGTTTTGTGCCCATCTATCCCTATCACATAAACCTAAATCCGTTTCACATTTTCCATAATAATTCCCTGAACATGGTACCTCGCGCCCAGAGTTCAAAAATGCGGGACTATACCCCGTCACCTCATGAACAGAAGTTCTCATAGAATAAGCAATTTTTGGAAGTTCTTTATCCCAAGATTTGTGGTTTCCATTGATATAAATCCTAATGGCAGTACAAATGGTACGGTTTGCTCTTTCTACATAATTTGACTGTGGATGATAATAAGGGGTATATGAAATATTGGAATTATAGTCCTCAACTAGTTTCTTTATTGCTTTGCTAATCAACTGTCTACCGTTGTCACACACAATGTTCTGAGGCACACCATATACTAAAAATACTTCTTCTTCTAGAAATTTAATGATACTACTTGATGTGGCATTACGAAGTGCGCATATAAGTGGATACTTGGTAAACCAATCCGAAACTACTAGTATATACTGAAATCCTTTAGAGCTTCTAGGAAGTGGACCCATCAAATCTAAAGCAATGACTTGCCAGGGGAAACGAACCTTACGTTCAGCTCCCATCAGCCCAAATTTAGAATAATTCGGAGATTTCTGAGAGGCACAAATCTTACAATGCTTCACATACTTGTTAACATCTTGGCGCATCTTTGGCCAGTAATAGGTAAGACTCACTCTTGAAAAGGTTTTATAATAACCAGCATGTGAAGCAGTGCTGGAATCATGATTTAAAGAAATGATTTTCCTACGTTGACTCTTTGGGACTAGAAGTTTCCAATCAGAGATATTTGTATCTAATGGGACTTTGGAAGGTATCAATTTATAGACAAAATTATTCCTGACTGTCCATTGAGGATAGTTCTCAGGATTACTTAAAATTTTCAAACGAATATTTTCATAAAATGAATCTAATTGGTTCAAGTCAATGTCTAGAGAAAAACAATTATCTGGATCTTCTAGAGCCAAAATTTGTTCGGATGTAGACGTTTCAATATCATCATCTACAGGGCTTCTAGACAAAGCATCAGGTACGACCATCAATCGTCCTTTTCGATGACATATCTCAAAATCAAATTGGCTTAAACGGAAACTCCAACGAGATAATCTACCGGTAGGATTTTTCATATTGAAAAGATATTTTAAAGATGCATGATCGGTTATTAAAGTGAATCGTACCCCTTCTATGTATGCTCTGAAACGTTCACACGCAAAAATACAGGCTAGACATTCTTTCTCAGTAGTTCCGTAGTTTTTCTCGTATTTAGTGAGACTTCTAGAAGCAAAAGCAATGACTCGTTCCTGACCATTTTGAATTTGTGTTAAAACACACCCTAGCCCACTGTCCGATGCATCACATTGCAAAGTAAACGGTAAGTTAAAATCGGCGCTTGATAATATAGGTGCAGACACCAGAGCTTGTTTAACCCTTCCGAATGCTTGTTCAGCCTCTTGGGTCCAGTTGACTTTTTGTCCCTTCTTCCTATTTTTCAAGAGGTCATTAATCGGAGCCATCAGAGAAGAGAAATTTGGTATGAACCGGCGGTACCAACTACATAAACCTGTGAATCTCTTGACTTCCGTTGTGTTTCTTGGTTGAGGAAATTGTACCATAGCCGAAACTTTCATTGGATCGGTTCGAAGGCCAAATTTATCTACTACAAAACCAAGATATTTAAGTGATGATCGAAAAAAGGTACATTTGTCAATATTAACTGTTAAATTTGCTTCGCTCAAGCGTCTTGCGACTTCATGTAATGTTTTGATGTGTCCTTCAAAAGTTGAATTTATAATGATTATATCATCCAAATATACAAAAGCGTTTGGCTCCATTTCTGGTCCAAAAATAGCATCCATTAATCTCTGTTGACACTGGGCTGCATTGCAAAGCCCGAACGGCATTACCTTAAATTGGTACAACCCTCTTCCAGCCACAGAGAAAGCAGTTTTTTCCTTTGACTCATCGTCAAGAGGTATCTGCCAGAATGCGCTACGTAAATCCACAGAAGATATGTAGTTAGCACCCCCCAGGAGTGATAAAATTCTATCAACAACAGGTAGTGGATAGCTATCTTTTTTGGTTAGTGAATTCAACTTTCTCCCATCAAAACATAGCCGATATTCACCATTATCTTTTTTTACTAACAGCACTGGTGAAGACCATTCACTATTAGACTTTTCAACAACATCTAACTCTAACATTTTGTCTAACTCCTTATTCAAATGTGTGAGCATATAGGGCGACATGAGATATTGGCACAGCTTAACAGGCCTAGCATCAGCTGTTTCTATGTGATATACAATTTTATTAGTTCTTCCTAATTTTCCATTACCAGAAAGTTCTTTGAATTTGGAAATAACACCTTCAACTGCAAATTTTTGATCTGGGGACAAATCTCTTGAAGCTTGAACTTTATCAGTAGTGATAGCATCGTCATTATCAGATCCGACTGTAGCGATTTCGACTTCAGCATCACCTCTGACCACCCAAGTATTATCATGAAAGTCAATTTTAAGTTTGAATTGTCGACAAAAATCACTTCCCATAATGAAAGAATAATTTAGAGAAGGCACCACCAACAATTTTATAATCTGACATTTATTCTCGATACAGATAGGAATATCAACCGAACCAGTAGCACTTTGCTTAACTCCATCAGCAGTTACAACAAAGTTATGACAAGACTTATTGATTTTTAAATTCAAACTTTCCAAAAATGTAATTCCTTTCTTTCCAATGGTACTACTATTTGCACCAGAATCTAACAAAGCTATTATATTTTGACCAAAAATATTAACTGACACATATGGTCTATTATCCAATTCTTTTTTTACAAAAATAGGCGATATACTGCTCCTCAATTCCCCAAAATAATTCTTCACAAATTCTAAAAGCTTGCGTTGCTCATCATTAAAAGATTTCTCTATAGGTCTGGCCTGAAATTCAGAAGATAAAACCCGGCCAACATGGTCTATCTCCTGGGAGCGTTTCCCGAACAATCCCCACATTCATTTTTATTAACATTAGGTTTACCGCACCCATAGCAAAATTTAGTTCTTTGCTTTAAACAATGCCTGAAGTGGTGATTCTCAAGATTACAATTATAGCAAACAAATGTTCTCCTTGTAGGATTACTATTACTGGCACTGGTAGAAGGTTCCACAGGAGTGTGAGAACTTCTTGGAGTTGACCTAATATTTTGAAAATTTGAAGTTGTGGAATTTGAATTCCTGAAATTTGGATTCCTAAATTGAGAATTTGAGTTTCTAAAACCTGAGCTTTGAGAATGTACCCTTGGAAAATTTGACTGTTGTGAAGATGAAGCTTGGGAATTTGAATTACGATGATTCTGGTTTCTTTGAAATCTGGAATTTTGAAAACTTCGACTTTGATAACTACGATCAGTTCTACGATTAGGTTTAATATTGAGCTCTTTAAAAACTTCCTCTAAGGCCTTTACATCCTTAATTAATTCTTCCACAGTAGTGTACTTATTCAGAGCAAGTCTCACAACAAATTCAATTTTCAAATTTTTTTGAAGCCATTTAATTTTTGTAGATACTGCTGTAGGAGAACTTAATCGATTAAAAAGCTGTTCCATGACTGCAACAAATATAACTACAGGCTCATCATCAAATTGCTTCCGATGCTTTATTGTTTCCCAAACTTCCTCATCATAGTCCTTGCTCAAAAAGTCTTGTTGTAGCCTTTTAGTGAGAGAGTCCCAGTCTTTAACTAACTTAGCATCCTTAACATGGCGAAGCCATAATAAAGCTTCCCCAGAAAATAAGTCAATTGCTGCCTCATACAGCTGTTGCTTTGTGACATGCCTAGCCTCTGCTAATTCATCAACACGCTCTAAAAATGATTTCTTACCTAATGATTTTTTAGACCCATCAAATTTAATGTCCCACTTATAAACTGAAACTGGTTTAGTGACAGGAGGAATAACGATATTAGGTTGAAATTGAACTGATGTGCTGGGCGTAGCAGGTGTCGGTACACTTGCTGCAGCAGCGGCTGCGCGTTCAGCTTTTTCCTCTAAATCGCCCTCTAACGTCAGACAAGTTGCATAGGTTTCATTTTTATAAGTTAGTTGATCTGGTTTTGCAGGATCTACTACCATTCTCTTTAACCGCATCAAAACATGATTTAAACGAGATTTATAACGAGCATAAGCAGAGTCAGCAGCGGTGCTGTCAAAATCATTAATAAGTGTTGTTAGACTATCTAATGAATTATTTATCTGGGTTTGATCAGTATCAAACGCATAAGTCGGATCTTTCAAAGACAAAACTGAGATACCCTCTTTCTTTTCCTTCCTAACAGTTGTTGACAGAATTTTACGTTTCTCATTCATATCACGAGACGTGATAATTCCCCTAATCCGAAGCTCATAATTAAGTTCCTCTATTAATAGGTGTCCGGACCTAATGTCAGATTCCATGGTTCAATAGATGAAAAAAACTCCTTATAAATTGAAAAATATGTTTCCAAAAGAAACTCTAAGTTCCAAAAGGATTGCCTATCCCACACAGTTCATCCCAAAATGTTATCTTTAATCTCAAAAAATTTGTTTGGACCTATCAATATCGAGCCGAAAAATTTAGAACCTCCAGAGGAGTTCCCATCCAACCATCACAAATCAAAAAGTTCTTTGAAACTGTACAAAAAATATTTCCGAAATTTTAGGGTGATTGGTTGACAGTCTCAAGACCAAAGAGGAGTACCTATCTAGTTAATGAAAACCAGAAGAGTTCTCTTAAACTCTCAAGGTCTGGGAACTATCAACATCAGCCAGCAGAATCCAAAATTTAACTTCGATAAAGTTACAAAGTTGGTCTATGAAAGCTAAACTAAGGTCTCTTAAACTCCAGAAACTACTAAAACTTTCGACTCTTAATTGCTAATTTCCTTTTCCAAGAAAGTAAACATTTAGCCAATACCAGCTAGAAGAGCCCTCTTAAACTTCCAAAACTCTGAATTACTCACAAAAGTATGCTAATACTGGGGTCAGAATAATGTTCAACCTAAGGGAAAGTACAGATTATACCCAAGTTTCAGCAGTATGAAACTCAAAAAATTTTGACAATGTACACGAACTTCTTAAAAGATTCGGATTTAATCAAGTAGGTAGCTATGTGCTAATACATGGGTCAGAGATTTTCAACCAAAAGGGAACTCAACACATGCCCAAGTTTCAGCAGTATGAAACTCAGAAAAATATTTTTCAAAAAAAAATTTAATCGATCAGTAGTTCCTTGTACTACTGCAAGAGGAAATCAATTAGACCTGCAAAGCGTCAAACAAGCTGTGGGTCCCCACTGTATTATCAAAAAGGAAGAGCCGCCAAAGAAATTCCATGTACACTAAAGTAAATCCGCTTTTGATTTATTATATATCCCCAACACTCTGTATTATTATGTCAATCTTTGTTCAAAACTTATAAGTGGAAATGAAGATAATTTCCTGGTAGAAAATATGTTTCTCACCCAAAATTCCAATGATCCTGTAGTTGGATTCCAATCAGCTTGAAGTTGATTTCTGATCAGTATGAAGTTGAATTACAATCAGCTTGTCCTGATGAAGATATCTACAGTCAAGAGGTACTGACAATGCTCTGCACTACTGCTACAGTTGTTTACCACCTACTGAATTTGAATTCCAGAATATTCCTTCCTCAGGTAGTCAACTTTTCTTATTATAACCTAGTAAAAAAATACAGCCTATATACCACTAGAATATCATCCCAAAATGTAGTATGAAAATTGATAAGGTTTTGAAAAAACAAAAAATAATTTTTATATTATAGGACATCTATATTTTTCACTCAAAAATTTCGGAGCCCCACGCACTGGGCGTCAATTTACTGTAACCACCTTTTAGTGAAATTTATTTACTAATAAAAAAAAGGTGAAACTCGAATGGTTACAGGCACGGTAGCTCTTATGTCTGGTGGCAAAAGGGTGGGTTGACTTCAGTATTTCAGACTTTTTTAAAAAATATATATATATTCCGGTAGGCGCCACCCAGTTTGATTTATTGGAACTGGGAAAATGTAGTTATGCAAATTTCATAAATATTAGGAGATATAGTGAGGTATTTGAACTGCTGGAAAAAATATGAATAAGAACAAGATAGGTGAACTTTGAGGCCACTTTTAATTCTGGTAAAGATTCCTTCAAATTGACAAGGGTATAAATATGACCACCATTACCAGGTGAGTTATAAACATTCATAAAGCACAACTTATGTGCTACCTTCATAAAATGCTAGCAAATCAATTTACATAACAGATTATCTCATGGACATACCTTCACTTATTCAAACGTATACCCCTTTCTTATATTGGCCAATATAGTCTGAGTTCACACTGTGTCTGGAGAATAGTAGGTACTACCTCATAACTTGTGAATATCTACCTAATATTATTACTCTACAGTCTACATGTATGAAGAAATCTCAATGATATATTATAATGCGAAAAAATTAATTGAGTGAAGAATATGTAATTCTAATTAACCTGAGTGAAAAATATGTAATTATAGTTAACCAAGTGAAAACAAAAAAAAAATGAATTTGACTCAATGGTTGGATCTGACCTTTACTCGGAACATCCTGGAATCTTCCAATGGGAATCCTTGACAAAACTAATGGCCTCAGAAGTTATCTTCTACCATTATTAGCTAAAAAATGTGGATTTTAACATCCTGGAATGAACCCAAACAGCAGGGCATGATGATAGGAGCCACGTGAGGCATTAATTCACGTGCCCTTTCGGTCTCCAGCTGGTGTCCACATTAGCTGCAAAGGAGTGCCCCTCGTGCCACGTCTCTCGAAAACCCACCAGGATGAATATAGAGGGACAACCTCACCAAAATCCTCTGGAACCAAAAGAATGACGAGGCTGGAGAAACTGGAGAAACAGGCGAAACGGACGAATCCGTCGAAACGGACGGCTCTTCCTTCAGCCACCTGCAATGGCTGCCTGGATGATGAAGACCAACAAATCTATAAAATAAAACCCCAAAACCTGTAGTGAAATAACCCCTTGAATTTACCCAAAGATGTCTCACCTTCCCGAAGGAATGGCCCACAGAAAAAAGGTGGAGATGATCACTCCCCAGAGGTTGGAAAACCAAGAAATGCCGATTAATTTCGACATCGTGGAGCAGTACTCACGAAAGCCCAAAAAAGAAGAAGGCGTAACAGGAAATATTTTCACATATCCTGTGCAGAGCGTTCTTGATAATTATTATGAAAAAACAGTTGTAATTCAAATACGAATCTGCGCAATGACATGAGACAGAAAAATTTGACAATCACATCTAGGTTGCCAGATCAAACATTCGGGAATAATCCACTGTTGCCAGCCCTCTCAGACCTATTCTGACGACAGAACCGTACTAAACTGCACGGAGCGAGCTAATTGTACTGAACGGATTGGAATGAATAACCCAAACGAAAACGATGCACTAGTGGATTGTTATTACTCCGTCAGGGCAATGACGGCTAAATGGACTGTCTGACGAGTACTACATGACTGTCCAATCACTCAGTACAGTGTATTCTCCACCAGAGGGGTTTACTTGCCGTCCTTTGCGGAGAAGTCATTTGTTTAGCTCTTATTCGGTTGTTTTCCAATAACATAGGTTATATTGAATTATTATTATTTTATCAAGTGTCAAAACTGTGTCACTGTCAGGTCCCTGATGTGTTCTGTTGAATATCGATAAATTCCTTAACTTTTTCGGATTTTCATTCAATCAAGCATTCTTCTTTGTGTTTAGTTCTGGTAGTTTATTTATTCAGGTTTGCTAGTTGTGTCTTCATTATGTATTTACAGCCTTCTAGCGTATGAAATGAAATGTATCAATAATCGTATCAAATATGGGGTTTGCTTTTTCGTATCTCATACCCAGTGATAAACTCCACAGCAAGAATGGTCGAATTTTATTTTGGAAGACATTGGTAAGAATATGATTTTTCATGAAAGAGGAATGGAATTTAAGGTATGCTCTTTGAATCCCAGAGAATCATCAGTCTAGGCCAACATCAGGAGTTTTCTCGAGTGCCACAACTACAATTTGAGGTATTTTGTGTTCCTGCTTCCTGGCAAATATCACAGAATAATTATTCTATCAGAGATTTTCAAAAATTTTTTTCACTGCTGTGATAATTTTGTCACAAAAATTTAAATTAATTATTTGGCCTTAGTTTATGTATTATGTATGCCCATCTATCAATGAAATCCTGTATAGCTTTCTTGTGTTCTTGATAGAAGAATGAGATGGTATGTGAAATAAGGTAAAATGTTGTCACTGATACTAGCCCACTAACTATAGCTTCCCCAAGTAGATCTAAAAAGATGAAAAGAGTGCAAACTCAACTTTTGAAATGCATAATATAACTGTTTCTGTCTCCACAAAGTTTTGAAAATGGTTGAAAAATATGGATTGATAGATAGATAGATGATATGTATAGAAAGCATTTATTCAAGTAATATAATAGTTTTATGCTATAGACAGTCACCATAATAAACAATTTCCTTTTCCATTAAATTAGCTAATGATGAGCTCATATTCGAACTCAAAACATGCTTCTTCTCTGCTGATTTCTGAATAGATGATAGAAATTGTGGGATACACAATAATATATCATCTTCCTCTTTTATTTCCAGTGTCCAAAGGATCTCCAGGTAACCTAGCTTCATCCTCCAAAGTCAAGAACCCATATCCAAGCCGTTTTATATTCATTGTGGTGCCATCCCCAGAACCTATAAAGAAATGTTGCTATAGAACATTCAATGATTTTGAAGCTGGCATAGTTCTATCAATTTTACAATACAATTTATCTGTATATCTGATATGAAATATATAAGTATGAAATGATAAATTGATATTTAATTTGCTATTCATGGAGATACCTGATATTGTAGTTAAAATGCCTGATTATTTTTCTGAACTCTCACCTAATTAAACAATTGTTCACAAAGCTCACCTTATATAGTAACTATTCTGGTTATGCAGAGATAGCATCATCAGAATTGAATGTCTTCAGTCATCATTCAATCAAACCTCATGAAGAGCTGCTTCAACATTGTGTTGAGAAAATTCAGTATCTTCCTGAAAATACAAATTAAGAAATATCACTTGAGATCACAGATTTTGTGAAACAATATGAAATGGTGCAGTACATTTCACTTTCAGAATACAGAAGTATCTGATTATCAGGGCTACCATGGCTCTTATTAGGCAGTTAAAAATTCAATCAATGGAATAATTGAACATGTCCTTACCTATTCACGAATTGACGAAGATGATTTCCACTTGAATGACATTATTATTTATGCATATAATAGCGTTATTCGGCATGAACACTCCTAACCACTTCTTTTTGTTGGCCTTTTCACAGTTTTACTTTGTATCTCGAACAAAGCTCTCCAATCTCGAGTGACAATGAGTGACAGGCTGACAGTAAGAAAATTTGTCAACAAATAATGCAGGATCATGAATGCAGGTTATGTTGAGAAGCTCATTTGACACAGGAAATAGATGACGCCACTTGCCGTCCCTTCAAAGTTTCATTACAGGGCGATTTGCCGATTTTCGCTGAATGAACAGTCATGTATAACCCGTCAGACAGTCCATTTAGCCGTCATTGGTCAGGGCGTCATCTTGGAACATACCAAAATTTTACACAGTTGACCCCCATCACATGCTGTCTACTGTTCGAATTCTAGGCCAACAATGTTTACAATAATTCTGACATGACTGCGAAATTTCCTTTTGTTAACTGAATGAAGAAAATAAACGATCAAAAGACAACCAAAAACAAAGCATATTTTCCACCAGTATGAGGGAATACCCTGTTATCATTCAGTGATGAAAATGGTCTTATTTGGATTAAGCAAAGAAAAATAGCAATAACAATACAGAGTGTTAAATATCAAAAGGCAAAAATTCTTGTTACAAGTTGCTGTATTTCCATGATTCTCAATTCAAAGTCTTGTTTCTTGACTGTCATATTCGACTATATTGTATGGAATATTAACCAATATTATATGTTCAGAATAAGAAAATTGAGGGAACGAAATACGCATATCAAGAAATACTTAAAATTGCCATTTGGAGGAAGTGATTTATATTTAATTGTGTTCCTGAGATGATTCACTTATCTGGATTTCCATCATCGAGATCTTGATACTCTCACAGAAGAGCCCGAAACTCCCAAAGGATATATATGAGTTGATAATCTTTATTTATGGAATACACCGAAGGGCACAGGTAATTTCATCTCTTTATGAGAACATGAATTCAATATTTACACTCGCAGTTCTGTCGTTCTCAGAGACAATACGGAAGAACTCATTAAATCTCTTCGAGGCAGGCAACGAGCTTCTATTTCATTGACTTCGGGCTGTTTTCCACAGAGAAATCTGAAAATAAAATCTCTAGGATTATCTTCGCAGTCTAGAACTTAACTAACTTGTCTAGTCTACAAATTGGATATCACTACTTCCGAGAATTGTTTCTCTTATACTCCTAGGAAATGAAACCTCTCGTGAAGTTTAATCTCAAAATCCCACGTTTTCATTATGATATCTATCGGATCATAAACAGCTGATCAGGAATGATATTATAATATTTTATATGTCCCATCAAGATCAATCAGTCTGATTGAGCTAATAATACTATATGTCAAGAAGATGAGTTTGGTCATAGCAGGAATAATTTGATCAGAGAAGGGCTATACATAATGTCGATTGCACATTGTATATACAGGTTTTCTGATGAAGATCAAGACAGGAAATATCTCCAAACTCGAAAGGTGAAAAACTTGTAATTTTGGCATTGTGAATTGAGTGTTGAATGAAGAGTTTTACATAACTTCTGAACTTCATTGAAACTTTTCATCTTGAAGGTCTCAAATATGGATAATAATTGTTCAACAGCAGTTCCACACTGTACATTTCATGATGAATATCAATGAGACATCTCTATGAAATCAATACTGAAATATAAAAATGTTCCACTTCAAGCATTAACAATTTGTTTATCGATTTTGATATTTTTTTGAATAACCTTTGTTTTCAGGTTACGCTTTCGAAATGTGAGTGACCTTATTATAAGGCTATGGCCTAGGCAAATACTGATCCTACCAGGGGATCCAATTCTGAAATGAACTATTAGGGATCAGTGAAAAAATCTATTCTAGAATTTTATAAATTCCACTAACCAATTGTTCCCAATGCTATTTTGAGGAATAAAAAGGAAGATTTGAAAATGAGTGTTATGAGATATATATGATTCATCCAAGTCCATGGCATAGTGACGTATATAATGATAGGGAAATAGAAAAACCTTCTTTGCATTGAAGAAACAACAGTGAATTCCAAATATTCAGTTCCCTATCAACTTCGATTTGATCCTCTGATGATTCTCCTTCTTATGTCTAGCTCAGATCAATGAAAGCTCCTCAGATCTACATCATATAGATTTTCCTTTCTTCTAATAAGAGATATATAAAGTCGCTCATACCTGTGAAAGAACCATCAAATTCTCAGTTCGTTCTCCAAACCATGATCACTTCTTTCTGGCAATGCATTTTCAATAGCTTGATACATCACGCCCTTCATTAGTGTTCATGGGGAATTTTGCATCAATAATTTTTTTGATTTCTTAGCTCCTCCTTCGTTGTTTCTTTACCTCAACCTACAGTCTATCAGCAGACAACTGAAGAACAGTTACTATTGAAAAGGTAATACTAGTGAGCTATCTCTTCACCATGTTTTTATTCAAAATCTTCAAGTGGTTCTGAAGACTGGGAAGAATCCATGGCTCATCCTTATTGAAAAACGTCGAACGAATGAAAATTGACCAGTATTTTTATCCAGTGATTGGTTCATGGATTCAACTGGGTTAATGGTATTCAGTGGTACCTTTGATATATCACTGAAAACTATATTCAATCATGAAATCTGGAAAACGTAGATGTGAAATCTGTCAATTCGAGAGCGAATGAAAGGTCTAACGACTCCATACCTCAGATAAACGCTTCAGAAAAAGCTGATTGATTGTCAGAGCAATTTGTTCTTATAAAGAGGTTTTGGCATACTATGATGCTGTCAGGACAGGTTGTGATGTGGAGAGGATAACTGTTAGGTACTGACTTAGTGGACCAGAACATTAGTTCGATATTTCTCCAGACTAGTGAAATTCAATGGCCTTATTGGAATAGCGGAAATCACAAGCATATCCACCATCGATGATATGAAATGAGCTGATATATTCGCCATTATATATCTTTATACTCAATCGAATCTACTCTCAAGCAAAAATATTCAACAGTCCACGAATGGCGATACCAGAAGAAGATTCCTGACAGTAAATAATACTGTGAATATATTGAAAATCATCCCTCAACAATGTGTTAAATCAGGTGGGGCACGATAATTTTGTTGCTGAATATTATAGTCATCAGAATCATGTGCATTCGATCCATCATCCATCCAATAGAAACCAGCAGCAACCAGCTCTAACCAAGAATCAATTCAAGAACAAATAGCACCCTGTCTTCTGTGGATTCGAAAGTGAATACAACTATCGATAATTGCTCATCTTCGGCAAATTTTATTTATATAACGTACCGTACGTATGTGATGCTTCACTTCAATAACAGCAAATTGTCATGATTCTATATGTGTAAATTGTATACAAATCACCCTTATATCACACAGTTTTTATGATCTAAATATAACTCATAATATACTTACAGTTGAAGTAGATGGATCCTGTATTAAGCTTTCATCTTGAAATCCATTCATATCAGGTGAAATTAGTTTTTTTGACATATTTTATGAAATCTTATTCTAATCATTTCCGCTACATAGAATTTTGTCCGAATGACCTAGGATCCTAGTTGAAGTGTATGTAGGTATTTGTGATTTGATATCATTTTGTAATACTGAATTCATCTGATGAGAAATATCTACCTTATCTATCTGTGTAGTTCATTATCTATTAATTTTGGAACTGAATTGAGAATAATTTTCGAAATTCAATGTTAACATTGACATAGCATGTGTTTTACTAAGTTCACACTGTGTATTATGATGAATTGATATTTTCTTCAATACTCTCACTTTGAAAAGACTCCCCAACTTATGTCACTTCGAAGAAGTAGGATGATCTACCACTATACTTCTTTTCTTAGTGCTCACGTATTGGTTTTTCCCGAAATATTTCAAAAAATACCTTCATAAAAATTTACAATTAGAAAAAAATTCGGAATCGGCGACTTTCATATGATAATGATGATAATAATAATAAATGATTTCATCGAGTCAGCATAAATGTACAACAGGTATTATTATACATATATGTTTCTCAAACAGCAGAGTTCAATTCCACGATTAGATCGCAAATTAATTGCTCTTCCACTCAACCATAATAAGGAGTTTATCCATTGATATGAATGAGCTTCTTCCTAGTCTAAATATTTATATACATGTCCCTGGATAGTTATGATATCATTCTATAGATACAAAATATTCACACGAACCTTTATACAAGTTCTATTCTTTCAAATTGAATTTGGGGTTTTCAAACGAATACTTCTTCATTTGTTTCTTGAAGTTTGAAAGACTACAGCTATTGAATTTGAATGGAATGTTATTGAGGATTTGGGAGATTTGGAAAGCGAAAGAAGATCTGAACTGCACAGTTTCATGGATATGTAGATATAAATTAACAATCATAGTAGAATCTTGTGGAATACTTATCGTTTGTGGAGTTATTACATTTGCCATGGATTTCCAAGTAACGGTCGAGTCAATTCAAAATTTGGGAGGTTATGGGTAGGTCATACTTATACCCATCATGAAACGAATCGAAAATGGTCATGAAGTAGAACTTCGACATTACATCAATGAGATATAATGTGTTGATTGAGGTAGTCGTGGAGAAGGAATATTGATTTTCGAAACCTACAGGAAAATCATTACAAATACTCATAATAAATCCAGAACTATTACTTATAAATATAATACAGTTTGATAAAAACATACAGGCAGCAAAATTATGAATATATATTTTCAAGATACAATGTGAAATAATGTCGAGGATATGTTCAAGTACCTCATTAATCAGTGAAATCTCCATAGAAACTTCAATAATTCAACTTCAAGTAATGAATAGAAACGAACAAGAAGATATCCTGCTATCACTTAAATATGGGTTTTGGTTTCAATTTGTGTACCTTTTTGTACTCGAATGCAAGATACCCTGGATGGCAACTACGGCTGATGGAATATCGGAGAGATGTGAGTACCTTTCATAAACATACCATATTATCTATTAGCTATTACGAAATCCAATCATCCAGATAGATGGTGTCTCTTCAATATATGTTCAAAGAATCAATTCAAATTACGAAATGAGCTGCTGAATCATTTTTTTGAACAAGATAATGTTTTCGTTTTTGCTCATATGCTAGTGGAGGTAGGTATCGAATGATTGTTCGAAATTTTGGATGTTATGAGTTCCTGAAAATACTTCCATTGGAGAAGAAAATCAGAGCTTTTCTGTTCTATAGACGAACGAGTGCTGGTTAATTTTTTTTCGACATTTTTCAAGGTCGACAACAAAAGAGTGGGCTGACAAGGCTTGTTGAGTTCGTCGAGATTACTGATACTGGTACGAGACGTTTGCACGTCCCTAATGGGGGAGTCGTTAATCTATGCTTTCCGCAAGCCCCATAGTGTTTTTACAAATAGGTGATGTGATTCGCCCAAGAGAGCTGGCTAACACCCTTTTTCAGTTACCGCCGGCAGCTCTCTTTGAGAGTTTCTCGGATGTGTCTTGTAGGCTAGTGATGTATTCACTACCATAAACTGCAGTGGCAGGCCTGCCAGCTACCTCGTCAACCCCCGTTGCAGGAGACTTCCTATTAACATTGGCCAGCTGCTTTGTCAACCCCCGTTAAAGGAGGCTCACTTAGCAGCATTGACCCACTCTCACGCTCATTCTAGTTTTCCACACCCACCTACACACCTCATCCCACTCCTTCTCTGATGCTCACAACCACATTATTGTCATTTCTTTCTGTGTGTTTATTGTAGGCTTTGTTACTAACTCCATGCGCCACTTAAGGAGCAGCACTGTTGATAAAAACGCAACAGTGAATCGTGCATGACTATTCCCAGTCGATATTCCGGAACTTTTACAATATTTCATCCGTGAATTAAAGATGGTAAAATGTTCCTTGCTCTGGCTGGAAATCGAACTAACGATCTCACGTCGGGGTTAACTTCTATTATCTTTGATCAATGGCGGAATGTGGTGGTCTGGGCCATATTTCTCTCAGATTTAAATAATGATTTCGATCAACCGGCACAAATTAATAACAATAATCTCCCGTGATCATTTTATATCTGATATTTTTTCAAGAGTATTCACGCACTGAGAAAAACTGGTTAATTAAAACGTCTAGTTGGTATTTTTTGAGTACCGATAATTAAAAATATTTGTAATTTTATTGACAATGACAACGTATCCTTATTTCCTACAAATGACTTTTCTATTTTTCGCAAATTATTTGTCATCAATAAAAATACTATTTGTGACAGAATTATCACAGTGTTGTCTATTCAGTCGATTAAAATTTCATATTGGGGTTAAAAAACCTCATTCTGGGCTTACTAACAACAGCTGACTATTTGCCACAACTGATGACACATTTATCGCAAAAGGTTTATTATTATTCATAGCAGAAATTGTTTAGTCATAAAATAATTTTAGTTGTACTGCGTCGTTCGGGACCGCCTCGCGTCTCTTCGGGACTCACCGGCAAAAATTGCATCTTGCATCTGTTTGTCTTTTTGTTTCATCATTTAAACTTGTATCTTAATTGTGGATAGATCGCACGGTCGTCGAGCTTAGACAAAATAAATAAAATAATTGTCTAGTGTAGCCAAGAGCGTCGTGTTCTTGCTGGTTCACTGCTCTGTGTGTTTTCAAATCACTGTTTTGTGTTTTTTTGCACTTCGCGCTGAGCCATTTGGCATTTGGTTGGCAAAATAATAATTCGCAGTTTATTATCGTTATCTGTGCGTCACTAGTTATCAGGTTTAGGTACCTATTCACAATTCAGTTCAGTTTACGACGGGCGACGGTGAGAAACGTCCAACCGACATCACGTGTACACGGTGTATATTTATAATTCCCTCTCTTTTTGCTGAGCTGTGGCCTGTGCCACTTACGGTGTGTGATGTATTCCTGTTCACGATTCCATTGGAAATGGAAAGGAAAATGGCATACAAACTGTTATTATTAGAATGGGGCCTTGATTTTGATTGATATAAAACTATTAAGTTGCCAGAATAACTAAATTATATTTCAAACGTTACTGAATCACTTTTAATAGTGACTAGATTCCATTTCAGTCATAATTAAATATTTGATTTGCAACAACACACTCACTATTAACGTCAGAAGAAATGAGTAATTGCCCCAACTGGGATAATTTGTTGTGATAACAAACATATATTGAAACAGTACTAACAATCTAATTGTCATAACTATGTATCTTGATTGTGGGAAATGAAACTTGGTATTATTCCCTAAAAAGGCTTATTAGTTACCACAACAACGTCGTAGATGACTCAACTAAACTTTTCATTAGAGGCAAATAGGCGTTTCCAGAAAAACAGAATTAGTTATGGCAACAACTAATGCTTGCTGTCCCCTATCGTACTAAAAATTTTTTCTGTATTTACTAATTTTTTAGTAACGGCTACAAATTTTTTCCCTCAGTGCGATTTCCAGATTTCATCCGTTGGTAATGTATGATTGGATAATGTATCATATTTGTTGATAAAAATCGAGAGCCCATTAGAGGAGAACTAATCTACTTCACTCCAGAATTAGATTTTCCTCTAGTGGTCATTGTGAAAATTATTCAAGCACAACACTTCTCGATCAAAATTGTTCTTCTGTATCACGATTAGGGTTCACCATTTCGCTTTTAAAACTTTATTTGGGTGAATAGAGCATATCACGTGTAGATGGCAAGATTAATGGAGCACCTCCACCCATATTGCAAAAACATAATATATTTTTGCCCTCTAAAGATTGATTTGTCTACTCATCATAAGATATCTACATATATGCCTTGGTAATGCTGGACTACAAAATGTGTTTTTTAATCGTTTGTCACAAATCTGGTCCATAATTATTCGATGACATATCAAGAATGCGTCATCAAAGCTAGACATATCAATATCTTATGAGTTTACTTCTTCCAGAACGTTCTTTTATTCAAGAACTTCCCCAGATGTTGGTGACGATTTTGGTGGACCGCAATTGTAATGAAAGAATCAAAACTGCGCCAAGCCTGGATCTTTGAGTCATATATTGCTTCATTTGTCTGTATGTATACTAACGCGATTCATTCGAAATCAATCTTCCATGTTACTACAGTCATGTTTCTCCTGATACTGTAGCGCTTCGTTGCAAGACGTGAAACCCCGCTTACAGTTTTGGGTAGAAATGCAATGAATTCCGGAGTAGCGAGTGACTCTATCCACGATATCCAAATATTTTTCAGAGAAGAAGAGAATGCAATTCACAATATTCAACACTCAACAGGGGTGAAATTTGGGAGGCAGAAATAAAATCAACAGAATTTTATCTCGAACGATCCTGAGGTGAAACTCATTTCAACTTTCGAACATTTGACTTTTCTTCTAGCACACATAGGAGCCATACTCCCAGACTTCTTTGCCCATCATCATCAGATCTTTTGAATTCGAAGGCTCTCACACTATCACATTTTCTCATATAAGATTCTCTTGCAGCTTTTCTATAATGAATTGTCTCGGCTATAACTCAAAATCGTTGAGAAAATGTAGGAGCAATGCTGTGAACAACGTAACTACTCTTTAGGGAGATGGTAAATGGAATATTTCAATAGATTGCAACATTGTCCAGAATGGATGGAATTATCCAAAAATCCCGAAAATATGGAAGTTTCAGTGAAAGAGGCTGATGTACCAGCTCTTGAATGGGTTTTTGCAAGGATAGTTGAAATAAAACCAAAACCTGATAATAGAGTACAAGAAGTTGAAATCAACACAAATGAAGGATTGCATATCTGCACAACCTTAGTTGATGAAGAATACATCGAAACATAACTCCTAATAACTTGAAGGGATCCATCATTATAATTATCATATGAATTTCTCACAATGTTTGTCTGTTTCAAGATGGGTATAAGTACCTGGTTATCCAATAATTCTGAAGCCGTTCATGACATGGCCGCGTCTCTACTACGCATGCTCTCATTTGCCGTTCGCGCCACGAAAGGAAACACATAAATAATAGAACAATATTGATCTTTCAGGTCACTGAATTCTGTGAAAAAAACTCAGGTGATGCATTTCTCGTTGTCAACTTGAAATTTTTATGGCCTCTTTCTGACGAAATATTCATTTATTTATTTATTTAAAGAAGATTACAAACAGGTTCCTAGAGACATTATTACATGAATCTTAAATCTTTAAATTAGAATCGAAGTTAAGAACAACACAAGTTGCATTCTAAAAACTAAAACTAACACTTACGTGCAATAAGAGCACCAATTTGAATTTGAAGTTTTTGAAACAGGTAGAGAAGTGGACTACACTATGAGTAATAAGTTATAGTAATTCATACCTATTCAAGTTGAAAGAAGCTGAGTTGAACATATTTGACGTTTAGAATTTGAGATATATTCAGAGACCAATCATGGCATTGCGAATAGTCGTAGTTTTCTAGAGAAACAAAGTTCATAGTGAAAATATCGATGCACACTAGTTTATCAGAGATCTTGTTGTATAGTGTACACATACTATTATCAATTAGAATAGGACACTTGCTAGTAAGCAATAAAATGTGTTTTGGTCGAAGATTAGGTTTTGGGATACGTATTTTTATTTTGGACAATAGCATTACACTTTCAGTAATATTTGTTGATAGTTTGTAAACAAATGTCATCTTCTGTAGGAGCCTTCTGTTTTTCAATTCAGGAATGTTGAATTCTTCACGAAGTGGCTCGTAGAACGAACGATCGGGACATCATCGAAATTTTTTGTAATGTAGAAAGAATATGAATTCATTTTGAACTGTTTCAAGACGTTTTATGAGGTGTAGCTTTCCAGGGTCCCAGATTATGGACGCGAATTTTAATTTGCTGCGAAAACCTAACATTCGAGAAGCACTTCTTGATACATCGTTTATGTGTTTATCAAATTTCAATGTATTTTGAAACGTAACGCCCAAATCTTTTATATGAGTGAGTTTTTCTATGCTCTTGTTATCTATAAGATAGTTGAACTCATTAAAGTTATTTGACCTACGGAAAGTTATACTGAAACACTTATGAACATTCAGGTATAGTTTATTCTCAAATGTCCAGGCATGTAGCAAATTCGAGTCATTTTGTAATATATCATGATCCCCGCGATGTTCAATTTTTCGAAATATTTTACAGTCATCAGCGTATAGTAAACAGTCAGATGAAAGTTGCTGAGAAAGATCATTATTAAATAAGAGAGATGGAAGGGGGCCCAGGTTTGACCCTAATATTGTCATATTGTTTGTTGGAATTTCAAGAATAAATTCTAATTAATTAGTAAGTGTGGGCTGAAAGAACTCTGAGCTCATCTTCATCAATACCTACACTCTTGAATAGCAATGTCGTTCCGTATATGGAAATTACAGGAAAATTACTTGAAAACACGTTAAGAAGCCATATTATGTCGAACGTTTTCGAACGGAGGTTGTTGTATCAAGTTATCACTAAAAATTTAATTTTCATTTGAGTAAATACAGCCTACTGCAGTAGTATCGCACGCTGATTATGAAATACCCTGCATATTTCTCCATCCTTCATGTTTTCATATATTCAGAATTATTTCCATACTATATGAATAATTTTCACGGATTGCTGAATATGGCTAACTTTATAATCATTCTGCCCTTCCAGTACCTACATGAATTCGGATGTTTCCATACGATGTTCACGCTATCCAAGCTTGTTTTTAAAAATTTGAATAATGTTGAAGCATGGAAATCAATAGAGGGCTTCTTCTGTTCTGATATACCGGATGTCGTCTTCATTGCAATGAATGATAGGCGAAATATATCAGGAACTATCTCGTGAAATCTTCGAATCAAAATTAATTTGATCTCAACAGGAGTTTTCTTGAGGAAGGGGCTTTACAAGCATTCTGGATTTCTTGTATATAAATCGATTTTATTTCAGAGTAGGAATAGGCAGCAATCACTCTAATTAACCAAATACTTTTTTCGTGACTGCAGGCGCCTCGCTACTCCACAAACTGTATTTTTTTAGAAAGTCGCAAGTAGAGTATTTGCAGTTTGATAAATATTATGAATGAGTAGAAATTACATATTGATATGATAACTTCAATGGCAGATTATCAGATACTAAATATATAATTATATTATATATAATTATATGTTCATAGGAATGTTCAAATTCTATTTATAGAATGTAAAGATATCTAGAAAAGAATATCAAGAATATCTGGATGATTTAAAAAAGATGAGATTTTACTTAAGTTTTGTATTTTTCGTAAACTTTTATGAGTTTCAGATTAGTCGGTGGGAGGTTATATATTCTCGTTGCATAATAGAAAAAGGAATCTTTTGTGACTGCCGTTTTGAAGACTCCAGTTCTTATATTCAAATTGGTTGCGGATCTAATTCCTATATATGTCCCCGGTATTTTTCGCTGTTCGTGAAAGTGACGAAGTAAAAACTGAATAGCATACATTCCTCAAATATTCAAGTATTTTGTTTCTTTATATAGTAAGTCAGTGGAAAACAACCTGGCTTTGTTGGAAATCACTTTTAAAAGCTTATTTTGTGCTGTTTGCAGAGTGCTGAGTGTTCTTTTATAAGCCCCTCCCCAAGCTGTTATACAATACCTCATCTGAATGGAAATATGTTTAAGTGTTGAAATTGTCTCTATCTACGATGCATCCATTCAAAATATTATGATATTATTTTCACAAAATTTGAACCATCGATATTATTATTCATTATATCATCTCTATAATAAACTATTATTCAGGAATGTGGATACTTGAATTGATTTCCTTCACTTGTGAATGAATGGTGTGCAAATCCCCAACCTCAAGAACTGTATGTGTCTCCTCTTTTTTGTTCATCAGTGTCTGATTCTATGATGTCAATGATATCATATTGTTATTGATGCGAATTGATGGAAGTCGTTATCATCTTCATAACTCATCAACACAACATTCAGTTCTCAGTTGTACAATGTCAATGTAGATATCGAAATTAATATTTGTACATCATGAGGATGTATATCATCATTTTGTACATAAACTACACGAATATGATTGTCGATGGCGGGATATACTCAAAGTATTTCCACCATTTCCCACGTACTTTTTGATGAGTTGTCAACAATGATAACGATGTCATTGACTTTCTAGGGTTTCTCATTATCTGTCAATCACTTCTGTTAGGTGAGGAAGAGCATATAGAATGTCACCTATATCCATGCTTAAAATCGGTTCTGCGTAGGTAAAGGGGTATAAGACTGAATATATTGAAATTATGTTGAGTCTTCCAGAATACCTATCCAAAACAACATTTTCAATCATTGGGAAAATTATTATGAATCGAAGAACTCAGGTTTGTACCTATGTACAGGGTGATTCACCATAAATGTCCCCCCCTCTAGCTCACTTATTTTTGAACCGTTTTGAAAATTTGAAAGATTATCTGAAATGATTTTTCAGAATTTTTTTTCCAGTTGCATCAGAAAATACAGGGTGCTCGGAACGAACGATCTACAGAGTACTAATTGATTTTTTTAAATGGAACACCCTGTATTTTATTGTATTTTTAGATTCTTCCTGAACAGCTGATTTCATCAATGTATCACACTTGGGGTTTAGCGGGAATGATTACAGAGATATAGGGTGTTTAAAATCGAGATTTTCCAACTTTAGGATTTTTTGTGCCGAAACTATTCATTATTGGTCAAAACGGCTTCTATGTTCCCATCCCAACTTTTGATTTACTATCTGGTGAAATTTAATCGGAACATTTACAGGGTGGTTCAAGATTCAGAACTCTGGTCATCCTGTATCTGTTCCAATTATTAAATGTCAGTAGATAGTAAATCAAAAGTTAAGATACGGACATGAAAACCGCGTGACCGATAATGAATAGTTTCGTCACAAAAAAATCCTAAGGTTGAAAATCTTGATTTTGAACACCCTATATCTCTGTAATCAGTCCCGCTAGACCCCAATGTGATACATTGATCAAATCAGCTCTTCAGGGAGAATCTAAAAATACAATGAAGAATAGGGTGTTTCATTTAAAAAAATCAAATAGTACCATGTAGATCGTTTGTTCCGAGCACCCTGTATTTTCTGATCTAGCGGAAAAAAACTTTATCGAAAATCATTCAAGATGATATTTCAAATTTTAAAATCGGTTCAAAAATAACTGAGCTAGAGGGGGGGACATTTATGGTGAATCACCCTGTACCTATAAAATGTGTATACTTTTCGGTCTGAAGGGATAAACAGGGTGTCCCATGACGATTAGGACAGGAAATATTTCGGAACTCGAGAGTAATATAGGAAATTTTGATTTTGTGGTTGTGAATGGAGGCAATCGGTGCAGCTTTCTCGATAACATGTTAACCAATGAGCTTTCTTTTATTTATCACTTGACTTCATTTCCCAAATTATTGATGAGATCTTTCCTGTTCCTAGCGATAAATAGATTTCAACGAATGATCACAAAATTGTGGTCTGAAACGGCGAAGTTGAGAACTAGGCACTTCAGTATCGTTCGTCCCAAAGTTGTTTGGTTGCATTCTTCAATGAAATATAAATCATTTTCGTTTTAATCATGACGACTGATAAATGTCTGCCCAAATATATAGGGTCTTTCTGAACTCAAATCATCTGGCAACTGCTCGTTTCAGTAAAAGAATATATGTATGTATATCGTTCTTCCAAAACTACAGATATGGGGGTATACCCCTTCCTCCACACAGATGTCGAATTCAGCATCAGTGAATGGTGTGAATGGTGTTCCATCTTCCACCGTTAACTACTGCATCGAGAGTTTTTTCATTGATTCAAGCAGCCAATAGTCAATATTTATTGAAATAAAGCATTTACTTTCAAGTAAAAAGTATGAGCAAAAGGTAGAAGTTGAAGGTTTTGCTTCAATTCGTATTTATAATCTCTACCTCTTCCTTGCAAGAAAATGCTTAGGATAAATAAAGTAAAAGGTATAACCCTTACCGGAACTGGTGAAATTGACGAGGAGTCAGGAAATCAATAAACAAAGAAGAAGAAGGAGGAAACATACAGCGATTATGACAGGTTGAGACTTGTAGTGTGCAATCAACGCGTATATGTGTTCTGCGGCAGCATATAGTTTATTCATTCAATGCTTGATACCGTATCCATTTGCTGCTCTGTTGTAAAATCCGCTCAAGCACCTCATGAAATATTCTGGACACTGTTGGTTGTGTACATCCCAATTCTTCAGCAATTCCACCAACGACACCACATTATCCTCCTCGGATCTGAATAAAGTTCATAAATCTGATTCACGTGGCGTGAGTCTTGGTCTGTAGTATTTTCTTCACAAACAGAGCACTGGGATTACACAACCAAAGATCACTCACTCAAGCCCGTCCACACTCTTCAAAATATGCAAATGTGACGTTACAATGAGCTGTGTGATGGCTGGGCAGCTACTGAATAGAGTATGAAAAGTCGTTGTAATTCTAGATTCCTTCTTTCAGAAGCACATCCTTCTGTTTTTGAGCAAATGCTTCTTTTTATTGGAAGAAAAGAGTAAAACCTTTTGCTTTGAAGCGAACCCCTCGAAGCATAACCTTTTTCTTCAATTATTTTTATGCATATATCTTGAAGGAATTGCTTCACATCTTGAAAGTGAAATGTGATGTTCCTTTTTATGAATATGGACTATCATGCGGTGCTCCTGAAGGAATGAAGATACTATCGGGGTGTTTTCTTTCGAGAAATCAGCTTCGTTATCGTTATAACTGCTGACTTATACTTGATTTTCAATTGGAGGAAGGTTCGTTTTTTTCTATTGGTGTAGAAAATATGCTATAAAATCGTGTTATCACAATATTGAATGGACACTTCTTCAATTTATCATTTATCCGAAACGAAACTTGACAAGTAAATTTTTTTTCCTGTTATCATTTGTTGCGTGCCAGGAAGACGGTTAATATTACATCTTGAGATCGACGTCAGTCCTTTGTTCGCAATCCATCGCTTCACAGTGAAGTGAAGTGAACCTGTCCAAATAGTTGTTGAGAAAATCATCATGGAAACTCAAGAAAAACGACAGGGACGATCATGTGGCCAATATTCCTCACCATTCAGAATGGGATCATCTCATTTTGACATAAACCCACCAAAAACTCAGGATATCTCCTGTTCTATACGAATAATAGCTTCGTACGTCTAGAGCCTCATCCATTATGTATTGTTCGTTAGAACTCGAAGTGATGAACTCAGTTAATTATTCGGCAATTAATCTTCTTGAGTCTTCCACAAATCATTTTTGTTTCATCAAAAAATAATAGGGCGAATGGAGGTGTGGGCGAAGAGAATCAACTTCTTTTCACACTCTCAGTCATTTGGAGATGATTATTGTTCTTGAAATGACTCAGTTGTGGCATGTTATAGGAATGTGTAGAAGAATTTTTGTCTGCCGAGATGAAATTGATGAATGGTAATTGACAAACTGTCTTAGGCAAGCAATTATTTCTGCACTTTTGGATCATACTACTTGTGTGTATTTTCGAACTTTCCATATGTATCATAATTGTTGAATTGTCATTGCATTTTGCATGTGAATTGAAATTTTCTGTGACACGACATCTCATAGTTTCTGAAAACTTATTTTTCAGATATTTCCTTTAAACTACATTCTTCCCCTGAGTATATCGAATTCTGAATGTGACCTTCCTAGAAGAAAACGAGTGTTTTCAAAAGGTGATCCGTTCTAAGTTGAGAACGTTTACTTCTCAGAGCCATCAGATAACATAAAAGATAAAGTTCCTCTGAATCATAATTCTAGTGTCTATAGTATTTCTTGTTTTGATTATAATGCATAGTATGTTGGCAAAAGTAGTGAAAGGACTCCCATTTGAGATGAGTATAATACAAAGAGTCCTATGCAAACCAGGAACTAAATTCTGAACATGATTTTGATATGAATCAAGATTTAAAAATTTTACTTGTTTGTTATTGAATCTGTTGGGGATTTTGGAAACGAATTCTGATATGAACAATAATTTCAATATGATTGTATAAAATTTTCTAGAATTCATCATAGTCATGACTAGATTTGAGAAAAAGGCTTCCGTTACGAGTCTAGAAGCAAATCATGTAAAATTTGGGTTGAAGGTGTTTTATGAGGGATTCGACTCTACTGAATCCGAAAATGCTTGTTACCAACTCGAAATCTCGACCGGAAGTGAGATATCCAAGATGGCGGCCGATTTTTTCCAGTTTTTGCATATATCTTGAAAAATATGAAGTGAAGCACAAAGATTGTTCAATACAAGAAGATTCTACACTGAATTTTGGAGAAAAATTTCTTTACGAGTTCTTCCTGAAAATAAACAGTGGCGGAGATATGGTAGGGAAGAACGGAAGAACATTCCAATTTTTGAATATCTCGAAAATATAATTTTATATAATTGTGCCAATGGGATTATATATGTTAGAGACTCAGAAATATATCATGAAGAGATATGTACACTATGTATAAGATGATCTATGTACCTTATAACAATTATTTATACATATAAGTCAGGACAAGAAATCGGAAAAATCAAGTTTAAGAGGTGAAATGGATAACATTTGAGTAAAAAGTGTTTTCTGGTTAATTCGACCCTGCTGGAATCGAAAATGCAAGTTATTAACAAAAGAACCTAACCGGCAATGATATATTCGAGATGGCGTCAAAAACGGATATAAACATATTTTCTGCTTCCAATGACTAATGATCGTGATTCGAACATCAAACTATATGTTTTTGAGGACAATTTAGTCGCACATTCACCTTAAAGAAAACAGCAATTGGAATCTCAGAAAACGTTCAATTCAGGCAAAAATGACAATTATTTCTCTACTTAATTTGCAATCACTTGATCTCCCAGAGGGATTGACCCAAGACCTTCTAAAAGTGAACAAGCATCTCGTTTGGATACTTTCCCTGCTGCTTTTGTTGTGATGAAGAAAATTTTCGATGTGCTGTCACATCCAGTAAGAGCATAGAATGCCATAAGATTAGGGATTTGCTCAGGTGCCAATCTGTTACAGACATCATGGATTGGTAGGAATCTTTTGATCTCTTGCTGTACCACTCATGGTCCACACCGTCGAACATTTCATTTTAGACAAGTGGTGCAAGAAAAGCAAAATGACATCGGTATCCCTGACCGAAACAACAACATTTTTGGCTTCTGCCAGAACTGTATGAAGAACCATCATTGTGTCAGCTTCCTCATGTGTCGCTCTAAGGTGGTTGAGGTCACGATTCTTGACAGTTGATTCTATTCGAGACTCATCTTCGAATCCACCTGAGAGCACGACTTCAAGTGACCCAAAGTTGTGCTTCAAAGCTTCTTCTGGTAGAAACGATTCAGGATTCGCTTTGTTCTCAGTTATTGAGAGGAAGTTTTTCCAATCTCTGGGTTGAGAAACGTTACAGTTACTAATGACCCTGCGAACAGGAGCGAATTTCTTTCCCCTATTTTTCCTTCCTCCTTTTTTCACAGTCAATGGACGATATCGGTCAGAGATTATGTGAACATCTTTATAATTTGAGGTCATCTTCTGGATCCTGTTGAAATCATTGGATGAATCTCCAAAGAATGTTGCATCTAGTGCGAGCATGGAAGAAGTGATGGGCATTCTACTTGCTTTATTATTTCCTTCACTAGTGATGCTTTTTCCGCTGGCCTAAGATTACCACTCATAATAGCAAGGGAGGCCGTGACTCCACATAAATCATGTTTATGAGATATATACATCGTCATATTTTCAGTGTACACATTTTATTGTGAGTTTTCTGAGTCACTCACATACACATATAATTCCATTGCCATAATTAATATGAAAAACAAAATTTTTGAATATATTTCAAAATTGAAATTTTCTTTCCTTCCATACCTCCGTCACTGTTCATTTTGTGAAAAAACGTGTTGGAAATTTTTATCTCAAAATTCAATGTAGAATATTTTTGTATGAGACAATTTTTGCGCTAAACCTCATAGTTTTCAAGATATATGCTGAAAACTGCACAAAATAGACTGCCATCTTGAATATCTTATTTTCGGTCTGGATTTCGAGTTGAAAACAAGCATTTTTTAATTCAGCAGGATCGAATAACCTATGAAACACCTTCAACTCAAATGTTATATGATTTGCTTCTAGAACTTCACTTTTCTGATTTCTTCTATCCTGACTATCAAAAACCAGATTAAGTTTTATTTTGTTTTGTACCTGCTTTGGCCCCTTCATTCTCATTATTCATTTGCCTATATATCCGGATTTGCTACTTGACCAATCATTGTTGAAATTCCTTTCCTCTCGACAAACTCCTCATTGTCATTTCTGTTGGAATTATCTTCAACCTTACAACCACTTGATGATTTCACGTTCATCCCAGTGTTCAATTTGCTTCAGTTCTGTGCCCTATGTTAACTGTCATGATCTCGTGTCATTTGAGACAGTGACTTAGGTCGTTTATAAATTTAATTCCGTGTTTTTAACCTCAACACGTTTTAGGCTTCTGGCCATACCAATTCTAATTGATTTTTGGATTCCAGAGCGCTCTCTCAAGGGTTCTGCCTGTTTTGCAATCCAATATTGTTTTTTTTTCAGCATCTTCTCGTCAGGTTTTCCTTCTAGGATTTGACTTTTGGTTCCACAAGTGCGCGTTGTTAGGGCACGGGGCCCTTAATTTTTGATGAAAACCCATTTTACGTCATCCTCCTTATTTATTGACAGAACCACGACATCATAATGATAGACATCGGCATCCATTCCGGAAATTATGTTCACCTCCATGTAGGGAGGTGAACATAATTCCGAAACATGTCTCCTTGATTGATTCACATCAGTAATGTTGTAGTGGAGATGACTTCGAGCTATCCTTCCTCCTTTTTGAAAATTCCACTTCACGCTGAGCAAACATGTACTCCTACCAGAGATTATATTATTCTGTATTGATATGAATATTTGAATGTATAGGAGAAGTATGCTTGGATGAACTCTGATATCGATTAGCTTCATACTCCCGAAAAATTCTCGTATCATCGATTTGAGAATATTATCTTTCACAAACATGTTATATGATTTCATGCGAAAGTACTCATTTTTGGTATCGAAGCCTCCTCAGTAACCTGAAGTCCAGGTATTCAACTCATTCATTCATATACCTCAAACTCTTTATTTTTATGCAAACTAGTAATTTCATAGACCCCTGAACGCAGATGAAAATTGTAGGAAGAAGTTTATTCGAATAAAGTCATATAACCTGTTTGTGAGAGATGATTTTTGTATATCACTGATACTAACGATTTTTGAATGTTTCAAGCTCATTAGGATCGAAGTTTATACGAGTATACTCTCCCTATACATTTCAATGTTCATCTTAATACTGAATATATGGGTGAGTTGAATTTTCATATCATCATATGATCTGAGTTCACCAAAATTGACTAATGCAATTTCGTTCGATGGTAAAAAATGCTCACCTGGATTGTTCAATGTGGTTGCGTCGGGCTAGCCCTGGCTGGATACTGTCCTGGTTCACTTCAATGGGTTCACGAAAAAGTAAAACACTACAATTTTGAAGTTTGTTATGACTCAATGGGTTTATAATTTTCGAGAGGCCGGTAGCGATACACACATACGATGCTGAGTTGATAATAATTTTTTTGTCCATTTTCCGGCGTTGCCAGCTTCATCGCAAATTCTATCATATGGAGACGCGCTAAATAATTCTCATCCTAATTACTGAAGTTTGTCTCAATAGACTACTACCAATTATTATTATTTCGGATTATTTCTAAATTGATTGAGAAGCTATAAAACTAAACATTCTACCCACATAGGAAATGTGTAGCATTTCATAAATAACAAAAAACCAAAATATATATAATAAAGGTATCGGTGACAATGAAGGAAATAATATATAATATATCTGAATAAACGCCAAATTTAAAAACGACAGCGGACAAATTTTCACCGCGTTTCGTGTGAACGTGCCTTTTATCGTCTTCACAGTGACGACAAGAGTTACGCCATCATGCCATTCGCCAATCAAGTGAAGGTGATGGTTCAATTTTCATCAAGACCAAAGTATTTGTCGAAATGTCAACTTCTTGGAGATGCCATTTTCCACGCTGGTGCAATGTGTGTAAATATTCCTGCTGCCATCGGTCTCGAAACCTTTGATGAAAGTGAAGTAATGATTGCCATCTATTGGGGCGATTAACAGATAAATGGCCAACATCATAGTCTGGTATGGCATTCAATGGTTATGAGGACAAGAATCAACCAGGGGTCTAAGCAGCTAACTCATTTGAATCGGAGCTGAGGGGACATAATGGCCGAGAGTTCAATACTGCTTCTACCTGGATCAAAACTGTATTCAGTTCTTCGTACGTTGGAATTTGGTCTCCAACTGCTCGAGTGGGATGGGTTTCAACCGACTTGATGCCTGCCTTATGTAGGCCGTCAAAGTGTGGACTGGAAGGAGGGTTCAGGAGCCACTTAATGCGTTCATTTTCAGAACACGACTGCCTCATGTCTGACAGATACTTTTTGGCTGAAACAAAATTTGTACCAAAATTACTGTGAATTTCAGCACAACGACAACGACGAGCTATAAATGGTGTGAGGGCGCCCAGCCAGCACAAAGAGGTCCTAAAGATATCTTGAAGAAATCCTTTCAGGAAATTGTGATGCCTTTTGTAACTTCTTAGAGAGATCGCCGAGAGTGCTATATCTAGGCCAAATGTCCGCCACCTAGGCTGAGCTCAGGGAGGTCTTGAAGATATCGCACGCAGAAATTCTCATACAATGCCCTCAGGCGCGCACTTTGAGATATACGCTTCCATCGCCACTGGCGATAACTGAAAGTGCTCGCAATCATGAGCTGTTTGAGAAATTCGCATACATTGCTTTGTGACGAGGACATTGGGAGATTCGCATCAATTGCTTCTGTCGAGGTCTTTAAGTGCTCGCGACTACGAGCTGTTTGAGATTTTCGCACGCATCGCCTTGTGAAGAGAACTTTGGGAAATTCGCATCAATTACTAATAGCGAACTCTTCAAGTGCTCGCAACTATGAATTGTTCAAGAATCCGTGCACATCACCTTATAACGAGGCCTTTAAGAGCGATATTTGCATCAATCGCCACATGATCGCCACTAATATGGTAAGGTGTTCAATTTTTGAGAAGTCATTGGTTATCAGCAGTCTCCTGTCGGCGAAGTCTAACTAGCGCCAGCTATATTGTTTGGGGTGGAGTTAAATTTACTGGATATTTGTTTCAGCGAAAAAGATTGAGTTACCAAACTTAGAGTTAGATCAACGTAATGAGCTTTAATTATATATTATTCTATAGCAAGACATATTGATCAAGTAAACTTTATCACTTGAAAAAATCTCCGAGGAGTTGGCCGGGTATCCTTTAAAAAAAAGGTCGTCCGATATCTACCCACGAATTTGAGGTAGATATTTGATTCTCGATCCCACCTGAATTAGAACATTTTTGTCTTTTTCGTCAGAGCAGATAATTAATTTTCATTAATTCACTGCAACATTTGAAATAATCAAGAAGAAAATCTAGTATACAATTATTATTATCATAGATTAATGGCTCCCATCTCATGTTAATACTGGGTGTCCCAAGTTATCGTAAAGGTACCGGCAAAAACTTGCTTACTCGACAAGATGAACAAAAAATAGTATAAGATTGGACAGCCACCTGGTAGCAACTCCTCAATTTTCATTTAATGGACTCCCTGTATATTGTCATTGAAAATTGCCAATCATCCTATTTCGGGAATGAACGATAGCACATCGGTACTTTGTATTTTGTTCATTAATAACAACATTAACAATACAATTTTTTGACCTCATTTACGTTACATCGATTGAAAATTGCCCCTCCTCCCATGTTCGTAAAAACGTGCCACAATGAAATTAGATTAATTATTACACTAGGTAGGTACCGTCTGCAATGATTGATGTTCTGCAGTTCAAAATGGAATATCTGTCATTAATATTTTGAAACAAAAATGCAATCCATACTTCTTATTTGTGAACTTGAACACATGGGTGAAAGCAATTTGTCATTTGAGTAACGTAAAAAAGTCACAAAATGTTCATGTTTTTGTTGTTATCAAGAACAAAACACCAAGTATGTGCTATATCGTTATATTCCAAATAGATTGACACGCAATTTTCAGAGACAATATGCTACTAGATCAGTATCTACCATCCGGGGTCTGCCAAATATATCACATTCTTCATAAGCCATTAGGAAGGTTATTTAATGCCATTTAATGCAGTTTTTTAATGCTTTTGATATCTTGACAAATAGGCGAGATATTGCCTGTAAACGATAACTTGGGACACCCAGTATTTGAATTATAAAGGCTATTGAAAAAAAACAACTCAATATCTTTGTAGAAATATTCATTAATTATTCAGGTTATGTTTGTGATTACTTTAGGAGCTCGCAATGGGAAATTCTCGATCTTGTTACGTCCAGGATATCCTTGGGTGCTCGCAGAAAGAAATGCCTATTCATTTCCTGTTATAGATAACCTCAAGGATTCGCAATAATGAGGAATATATCAAATCTGAGGCGAGATCTCCGCGATTCCTTTCGGACGACTCCAGAGAGTATTTCCCATGGTGACGGCCTATAGTGATCTTTGATACCTCGCAGAAGGATTTCGCATTTTGATCCTAAAGATAACTACTTAGAGATATCGCGGAGAGTACTGTGTTACCTGGGCGGCTAGCAGAGCCTCTGTAGATGAGTCTGATGCAAGCTCGATAATATGCAATTCTTCTGTCGCAAAACATACTAAGAGAGATATGTAGAATTTCAAGATCTTGTCGCCTCTGATTTTGCTATGTCTAATAGAATACGGGCCACCATATAGTCAACCCCAACACATGAAAATGGTTCAATAGAAGATATTCTATTGAAGGGCTGATCGCCCAAATAACATTATCAGTTTTATTGTTAGCTACAGGAGGTTGTTACAGCCCATTTTAAAATGCCTTTTTGAAACTTTTATACTTTCATGAAATCATTAAAACAATTAAACAACCTTCTCAAAACATAAAGGGCCCACCTTTATAAATGCTGTCACAGCTTCTCTTGAAGCTTGTCATAAAACTAATAGGAATTTATTGTAGTATGCCTCAAAGCAATAATACAACCAATCAAAACACTTTCCTTTAAAGCCTTTTAGCACGAGTTCAAACATATATGTTTTAAAACGACATTTCTTATGCCAACATTAAAACTTATTGGCTAGAATTAAAACCTTTTCAGTTGCAGTAAGCATTTGTTAAGATAATATAGTCCGTAACGTGTCTTATGATAGTCTTTTTTCAAAACTAATTATAATACAAACATGTCAAAATGGAGAGAAAACAATAGATAGTTATAAAAGAGATTAAACATGGCGGTATGATATGATAATTCCCTACTGTATCAAATAGTAATTTTTGTGAAGATTGAGGCTGTAAAATGAAAACGATGACGACTTTTTTTACGAAAATATACCAGATATGCTTCAAAAATAGCAGCGCCCTAGAAATAATGTGTTTTTACCAGTTAGGATTGGATGTGAATTTTGATAACTTTTCAAAAAAGTTGACAAAACTGTGTGAATGTCTGCTGAATATGGGTGAGTCGTTTGAAAAATGTGGAAAAACAACATTTTCGACGGCAGTATCAATGCATCTTTTCTATTTTCCGCTTGAAATTTTTATTTCCATCAATGGCCGACATCTGTTTGTAGTAAATATGGCGCAAAATATAGGTATTTGAAACCAACTTTCTTTCTCTAATGCTGGATTAAAACCTATAGGTAATAATAAGGCATTTTATGAGACAATTTCCTCCTGTTGAAGTACTTATTGCATAGTCGAATCCATTCTTATGACTATATTTGCTCCTGGGTATGACAACATAGCTTCGAAAATGATAAGATTGATTTAAGAAGGTTCTAAGATAATGCCTTCATAAAACTATAAACCTCAAAGAATATCCTGGCTAGTGCTTATTGGCAGTGTTGCAAAGTGTAGAAGAACGTCATCAACATGATTAACATAACCCCACTCTTGTTTTTTACAGTGTTCACTTTGTAAAATTTGTGATTGGTTTAAAGTAGGAACCTAGTAGGAAACATAGACAAACTACACGCAGTGCAGTTCGCCTGATATTGTGTTGATTGCTCCATTCTCTCAAATTCATGCTCTACTCGCTATCTGACATAATTTGTGCAAAACTGTTGTCAATTTCCGCGCTTCCTAGTTTCCATTCAGAAGCACGATGATCAGAAGTATTTTCCATCACGTTCTGACTTCTTGATGGTCCTAATGAATTCTTGCTATTTGGTGGTTTCAGGTGGTATGAATTGAAAGACGCAGTGTTTGGAATTGCTTGGGCGTGAGACTTCTGATTTACTGTTGGTCTTACGACTTGATTTTTGATTCTTAATTAATTTTCTTTATTTTTTCGTTTGCAATTGCCATTTCTCTCAATTTCACACTATTTTTTTCATTGTGAGTTCATTTCAACGGAGTCGTTTTGTAGGCAAAAAAAATACGACCATTTATATTATGATATTTGGGCTCAACACGGTTCTGAATGAAACTTCATAAATCCTATAGATTTTATGATTGACTTCGATGAATTCATTTTGGCTTATAGGTTTTAATAATTACTTTTACATAGCTAGAATAATGCCAATAGGTTTTATTGTTGCCTCAGTCAAATCCTAATTGGCCTAGTGTAAATTCGGTTTTATGATTGCTTTATGACGTATTTTCATAGGATAAGTTCAGAACCTCTTGGTCAAATTCGAGACACTAATAAAACTTAAGAGTTTTCAGAGGGTTGGTAAGAGTAAATAGTTTTGATAAAGAATTTCAATGACTCTCACAGAGCTCTCTTAAAACCGAAGTGAGCTGAATGCCAAATTGTTTTATGCGATAGTTCTATCATAGTATCTCAAAGCCTTTTAATAAGATTATATGGACATGAAGGCCAATATGCTTTTTCCAGGGCATTCATAAAACGGTAGAACAAATTAGACATATCATTTGCGCTCACATAACCTCTTCAAAGTCTCATCGAAGCTATTAGGCATTTGAAATGTTACTTGGGCGGACATAGGAGGTTGCAAGGGTCGAGGATTCAAACGCCAACATTGATGACACTTGGACAAAATTCTACAGATAGCCCGTCTTGAAGCGATAACCCGAAACTAAAGCATCAATAGGTACTACATTATCCGGATGCCAGGGTGAAAATATATTTGGTGAATATTTCCGATTATTTAGAATGTTAGACGATGGTGACGAGGGAGAAGAGCAAGGTGTTTAGAGTCTGGAGATATATTAGCATGCCACAATCGTTTACCAACGCGCAACAGGTTAGATGAGAGATGACCTCTTCTTATGAGGGATATATCTAGAGAAACTGTTTGGTAGGTACTGCACAATTTCAACAAGTTTCATCAAAGCTTGATGGGTGTCCGTGATAGTTAAAATATAATTTCGTTTCCGATTAGAATTCTTCGGGTTGAATATGAGTCGCACGACATAGGCAGATATGCTTTTTATTTTTCCAGAAGACGAGAACTTGTTCAACTGAAGATCAACTATTGTGTCATCCTGAACGAGAGATGACAGATTCATGGTTCTTTCTTCCGCTGTTACATCAGGAGACGAGAGGGGGATGAGATCTCGAATCGGGAATTGGTCCATTGGAGACGATAACCAAGGTGGACCTGCCCACCATGAGGGATGATAAAGGAAATAATCCTCTGGAAGCACAATCTGCGGGGTTGTCCGCCGATTTTACATGATACAATTTTGGAGGGGGTATCTTGTCCTGAATTTTATCGACTCTGTTGCTCAAGAATGATCTCCATTCTAGAGCCGTCATAGAGTTGATCAGGCATATATTTCATTGAGTGTGATGGTTGAATCCAAGGACCGAGTGACCATAGCGACCAAATCAGATAAAAGAAGAGCGCCGCAATGTTTTGAACGAGAAAAGGATATTCTTCTGAGCGGGGCAACTTTTGATCGAGCACATACAAGAGCGGTGAAAATGTCATGGGCGTGCACCACCCGGAAATAAATAACGGCAGCGTACCCTTTTTCGAAGCGTCACAAAATCCTCGGAGATCAATGGAATCATAGAGATCGATTAGAATACGACAGGAATGTTTCAATAGAGATAGGCGAAGAAGTGGTTCCTTATACTCGGCCCAGCGATTCGATATATTTTGAGGAGAGGAATCATCCCAACCAAGACCTAGACACCTCAGTTGTTGGATGAGTAATTTCGCAGAGAATGTAATGGGAGATGAGAACTCAAGCATGTCAAACATTCGTGCACATTCAGATGAAAGTGCTCCTTTGGTCAGTTTAATATTTCGAAGTTCAACTAGAAATGAAAAGACGTCGGCCAAGGGATGCCATTGTGATTCCAGAATCTTGATAGCTTCATGGGATACTGATTCAAATGATGAATTTTGTGTCTGAATATGATCAGATGAAAGTTCAACTAACATCTTCGGATCATTGCTAGCCTATTTTCCGAATTCAAACTCTCCCTATTTCGCAATGTTAATACATTCTTTTCGGAGGCGAAGTACCCATTTTAGTGAGTCAGTTCTCACTACTGAGTTATCAACATATGTCGAAGTCTGTGGGACTAAAGATGCCAGAGGGAACATTTTGCCTCCATCAATGGCACGGTACGGTATGCCAAATATGACGCACAACTTGTACCATATATTTTCTGACGATATTCCGAGATCGTATCATTCGGAGAAAACCTCCAGTAAATCCGTTGATAATCACATTGGTCTGAAGTCACTGAGATTTTACGAAAAATTTGTTCCATATCACGTTGTAATTTGGGGCCAATGGGAAGGTTATCGTTCAAAGAACGTTCATTAGGGGAATGAGCTGAACCATGTTAGCCTATCTGGCCTCACAACGCAGTGATGAGGAATTTATTAGGTATTAGAGATCTGAGCACCTTCATAAATGAGTTCCATATGATCATTGTTCAGATTTTTGAGAATGAAATCGAAGTATGCTTCATACAAGGAAGGATTCCGAATGAGTCCTCACTCTTATGGATGGAATCTCCGTGAAGCCAGTGATAGAGAGTCATCAAAAATTGGATTTGATTCTCTGAAGGGTATTTTTTTTTTTCAATTGCATTACCTCGTTGGTCCTAGCACTGGGACCAAACGCCTAATAAGTCGAAACTTGTGCGGGATTAGGTAAGCATACAAACACAAACATCCATGGCCTAACTAGGATTCGAACCTATGTCTCGGTGAGTGTCCCCATAAGAACTCAGCGCATTTACGCTCTCGACCACCGAGCCGCCGATATATCTGCTACTATCATTTCCACAAACATTTTCTGAGTAGATTTCTTGGCAGAGAATTTCATCAAGGGATGAAAACTTCTGACGAGGAGAATCCTCAATTTCCCGGAAGGCCTTCAAAGTATCGTCAAGGTTAGATGGATTGCCATTAGAGCAAGAGCAGAGAAGCGAATAGACACAAGAGGAGTTTGATGAGTTTGAATGCCCCATCAAAACCCAACCGGAAGTGGTTTCGATGGCAGAAGGTTCCAAATTATCTCCGACCAAACGGCCACTAGATAATATATTTGAAAAGGCATCCGCACCAAGAAGCAAATCGGTGAGTCCAATGGTACTAAAACCTGGATCAGCCAGTTGGATATTTTTTATGCGAAGAAGTGAATCAATCGGGATATGGATATTAGGTAATGAGGAACATATTGTATCAGTTATGAGCGCATCATTTTCTAGAGAGATGATTCATCATAATGAAAGTGTAAGGTACATGTAACACCTCCATTTGCTTGAGTAGCTTCCACACCCCCAAGGCCATTGATTAGAAGTGAACTTCTGAACTTGGGTAAACTCAAACGATTTGCACATCTTTCACTTATGGAAGTAGACTCTGAACGGCAATCAAGTAGCAACCCAATCTTATGGAAATTTCCTCGAGTATCTACAACGGAGACAAATGCCGTTCAGAGCAACACTGTAGTTTGAGAATGGAAAGCAGAAAATCGTTCCTGCTGAAGCGTCGAGAGAGGTAATAGAGAGTTTTGAGAGAGTGTGGTCTGATAAGAAGGGTCGATAGATGATGTTTCATTATTGAAGCCCTCAAAATGAAGTGGGGAATGGTGTTTTCTAGAACAAGTTCTGCATTATACTTTGAAGGAGCAATCCCGTTTTGAATGACGTGATCCTAGACAGTTGACACACCTAACTTGGGGCGAGAGAGCTAACAACTTAGGACAAATATAAAATTGATTTTGATAAAGTGATATTCACCATACAGGACGTGGAAAGCATTCGCTACAAAATCAATTATAGCATGTACTTTTTAGAATTGGTTCTTCATCGCTACAGCATCAACTTCAAGTTAATCTTCAACGTGTGAGATCACTCTGATTATATGAATTCTATCTCGAGGTATAAAGTGAAATATCAGAGGAAATTCTCAGTTGACCGCTGAATTCAACAAATGCACAGTATATAAACCCTTTATGTAATGAATTTTCTAATGCCGCTTCACTTGGAGATTCCGGAAATCGAATGACATATATGAGGTTCCATTCGAGAACATTTCCGGGGACCTCATCATCACGAACGATGATCACCCAGTTCATCTGATATTCCCTTGGTATCGACTCAGAAGATTCCTCAGGAATCGATAGTTGGGCTGAAGTGAATTTATTCAGTAGGTACTTTTATCGCGAAACTGATTAGTTGGAATGATAATAATAATGCATTACCTCTTCAAATATGTGATGCTCTAATTTGAACATGGAATTCCACTCCAGAAACTGCATTACGTTCTGGAGACTCTCTTATGAGCAAAGCAAAGAAAGATATTCATCAACACAAAGAACTAGTTATGGAGTTCCTCAGGGCTCTAATTTTGGTGCACTTTCATTTCAATCATTCGCTAACAAATAAGGCTAATGGCGGATTGTTTGAACCAAAATATGGTGATAGGACCAAAGATGCCTCGTAGGATATAGCTGTGGAAAATGATACAGGGCGTTAGAGTTGACTATTTTTTCTTTCTCTTTATCTTATTCATAATTATACAGTTTGTTCTAGGAGGCGCCACGTGAATGATTTTTGACTATTAAATCGACTTATAACTTTGTTCAACAAAATGTTTCAGTGATTTCGATCAGGAAATATTATATAAACAGTATTCCTACGTAATATAGGTACTCCTGTTCAGAAACGATACTCTCATCCCTTCTAGAGAAATACGCAATTGAAGAGTTCAAAGTCTCGAATTTCGAATATTATCCAATTCATGGAGAGTGTACTCTGTACTGTTGGATGATTGTTCCTCCTAAATCACATATTTGGTCAGTGGATGAATTCTGAGGCTACCATTCACTTCTCTATAGATACATCCACAAGGAATGTTCCTCAGAAATCCTAGCTTAAATTCCATCACTAGCAATGTCAGTCAGACGTACTCAACAGGCCCAGTCTGCACATTCCTTCGTAGTTAATCTTGGAAAATGTCGAACAACACTTTTCTGCAACGCTCTGGAATTCTTTGCCAATGGAAGTATTCCCAAGAACTTATAACATTCACAAGTAGAAAAAACTATTTCAATACCTGCTTCCTTGCCCTATCCTTCCTGGGTACGCACGATGTTTCACGAACATTATAGGAATTAATCCTATGTAGAAGTCCATAATTTTCTCTAAGTGGAGTGTAGTGATCAGAGGATTAGAAAACACAAAATCATCTCCACAACGTTTGATAATCGAAAGATTATTCAGGGAAACATGTTTCGGACAAACCAAAGGTAAAAATGCAAGATTCAAAATCAATGAATATGAACATTCTGTAACTCTTTTGCACAATAACATGACTCATTCATATGCCAACATCAGTACGTCACTAAGAAGTGTCAAACTATAAGAGCATATCTTTCAACAACAATATTTAAGCATTATCATGTTGGGAACGAAAGCAGATACGTTATCGAATAGTCCAAATATAAGTGAATGTTTGATATTCCTTCAATATATGTATATTTCTTTTCTTCAAACATTGTTTCAAACAAAGTGTCACTAACAAGCTATCGAATTATTTCAAGAGGCTCCTTGATAGAAAAAATTCGTTGAACACAGTGACATTTTGAGGAGAATAATCTGATTCATCCTACTGCACATATATTGAGATAATACTTCTTAAATTTTCATAATATCGAAACGAATATTCTTATTCTTTCTTTCCGTTTAGTTCGATCATGTTTGACAATACATCCCTATTGAAATATTTATCTCCCACAGGAATGATCAATATAATGGATCACAACAACAATCCAATAATATATTAGACAAGGGCGTATCCTTGGTTTCTCTCGATTAACAGCGAAGTCCTTTGTGCTTGTCTGTGCACTTCACGAATGATAAAGCACTATAATATCGATAGAGGTATTCCATCATGGCATGACAACCATTTCTGAGATGATTGTTGAGTTCTGCATTATTTTATTACCAGACAATCAGATATTCTTTTTCTAAAGAATCTGCTGGGATGAGGTGAATAATTCCAAAGTCAATTTATCACATTATTTGTAATAGAACATCAAACATACAGGGTAATTCACATTCGAGGTATGACGTCCGAGACAGTGTTTCCAATATAACACTCCATAATATTAGTTGATGTTTGGTATCTTCATGAGAATCTGGTTTCAAAATATATCACACATAGTATTTGAACACAAAGCGTTCGTCAAATTTAGTGGTATGGTCATGTAGTAGATACAATTGTAAGAGATCAAAGAAATGAACGCTAGACAGAACGCTCAAATTTCATTTCATTCACCCAATGGTGACAATTATTGTGCGCTTGTTGACTGATATAAATTGATTTATTTCTAAAGTACCATAATATTTTTTCATTTTCAGGATGGACCAGAGTGAAGAGACAATACGACGAAAACAGTGTTTCAGACGGTGAAAGTGACGTTGAATCATTGATAATTGACCGTGGGCCTTACTTTGAGAGAGGTGTTTCGAAGAATGTCACTGCTCTCGTAGGAAAGACAACTTACCTCAGTTGCAGAATAAGGAATCTTGGCAATAGAACGGTGAGTAGAACTCATACTCTAATGATTATATGGGTTCATAGAACCACCTGATACCAAACAGAGAAGGAGACATATGTCAATAACTCATGATCTTCAGTAATTTGAGATAAATTCCAATACCTACCCATCCTCCTCCACATCCTTCCTAGGAATGCACGATGATCTTCATCGAACATTTCAGTGATTCCCTTGCGTGCGTTATCAGCGTAAGAAAAGGCATGTTTTTGTTGAAGTACGTCTTATCTGGAGCTATAGCATACTTTCATGTATCTCAGTTTGATGATTGTAACCTAATAAAAATCCAAAGAAGTCAAAATAATTATGGTCATCGAAATTGTAGTCGATTGGCCCTCATATTGAATCATGTGCGTTAAAGCCACTGAATGATTCTATTATGCTCATCTTCTTCGTGCACAATTTTGGGAAATCGGATAGTGTTGTGAATGAATAGTCAGTTCGTTAATGTGATATCTCCCTAACTGTTCATCTGATTCGAATGATTCTAGACCAATTCAACTGATTTTGACATCGTATTTATGAACCAACTAAGCAAAGTGATATCTCAACAATATTGCAGCAGTATTTCAATGTAATGTGTAATGTTACATCAGATATAGCCGCTATCTTACTGCAAGGTCGCAGCAACTACTGAAATGGACGTTCAGCAATATTATGAATGTGATGTTCGCAAATGAATCATTCCAGAAAAGTTATTGTAACATTGTGTATGAAGTACAGAAACATTTCATATTCAATGAATGAATGTAATCATATTGTAATATTTCAATCTTCTAATAATCGAAGAATCGTGTCAACTATTCCATGATTTGTAAGTCAATTTAGAAAATTTGAAAATGTTCCAGAACTAACGGTGCTAACGGCTTATAGGTACTGCACTGCATAAGAACCGTGAACAGAGGGAATGATTAAAAAATCGGATAATCAGGAATATACAAGTATTGTATACATGATTCTGGAAATATTGATATTCCAAGGTATGCTGAGAGTATCCTAATAATAACACTGGAGAGATGTTCTTAGAATGTTCCCTAGATTATATGAATATTTCTCAGGATTCAGAGAATATTCTGAAAAACAATATTTGAGGTTGTTTCAGAATGAATTGTGAGTGTGACCTCAAAGTTTTTGTACAACAGCTGGGTACAGTGAGATGAGAGATAAGATTTGTTCATTCGAGCAGAGATTATAGGTTTGTCCTATAACAATAAGGATCTATACGAATAATTATAATCATTCTGTTATTTAGTGTCGATCTAACGATCCGCTCAAATCAATAAACGATGTATGATTTTGATAAATTCATACCTAACCTAGAATAACTGATGACTTACCTAACCATTAACTGCGATTCGAAACGTTCCCAACTGCATGATTATCACAAATCGCCATATCTCCACTGTTCCTTATTTAGGTTCCAGAGTATATTATGTATTGGTATCATTTGCCAATCAATTGGACGTGAACAACAAAGTACCTGTTATCAAAGCCAAACACCAACAAAAATGGCGACTGAGATGCTGGCGTTTGTCGAATGCAAGTTCACGACTGCGCGTTGGCATTTCATAAAAATAAGTCTCCTGATTGATACACAATGAAGAATTTTGTATATTTCAGCTATATTACGTTGTTCTCCAGATATTATAGGTATTTCCTTTTGTGCGCTCCAAGCGAGAAAAAAAATCGAATTCGTGTTGCATTTCATGAGTTGTAGCTATTGTTAGTAGTAAGCTTATGTTATTTACAGACCCAATGCAGTATTAATCCTAATGCGACATCACAATAATTGAAGATTCACTGATAATTTCATACGTAACAATGCACTGATATTGTTAGTAGATAATCAATGTAATGTTGCATTTCTAATGAGAATGTATATAGTTGATGCAATATTGATATTGGAACCAAAATAGAAAGATCATTTTGTAACTAACAAACGATTTGTCGGTAGGTTTTTCTGTCATATTGTCAACACGGATATAGCAGCAAAATTGATACAATATTGTATTTTCATATTACGGAAGTGAGCTTTACAATATATTGTGCCAATATTTCGTAACATTGCATATCAAGTGGGAACTGTGCAGTAACAAGAATGAATAGAAAAATAATTTTCATGAGTTATCAATCGAATTAAAGCGCTGCACGGGTCAGCACCATATACGTATTAATAATCAATACGGATAATCTCTATCTGTTTCCATAGCGAAACATGAAGCCGATTTTAGAAGACAAATGACTATCCATAAGGAAAAGTTTTGAAACGATCAGACACATACTGCTTTGATTGAAAGGCTAGTAAACGTCATTGTCCACCGAAACGCATGTCTTTGATGACTACTATAATAGCGCATGGCGCATGCGTATCATGCCACCAAATCCTTATGGATATTCATTTGTTTCATATTTTTGGCTTCATCCTGGCACCCGTTATGATCCGTATTGTTTATTAATACGTATATGGTCAGCACCCATGGCAGCTTGACCCGCTCAGTTCACGCCTCTCTTTATGCAAGGCGACCGGCGCGCATATTCTTATGTTACCGACCGACACAACAAGTCGCTTCGGAAAGGCGAACGATTTCAGAAGTAACTTCAGGATTCCGTCGGTAACTTATGCTTGGATCAAGCAACACTATGTACAGTCATTATTTATTCATCATAATAGTTTTTTTCTGCGAATGTGAGGAAGGTGAATATCCTTTCTGCACAAGACCTAACTTGGCCGAAATGAACCTTCTTCCTGAAACAGTACATTATACATCAAGGGACAGAAATGCAAGATTTTTTCCAAGGTGGGGAATAGCATTCTGTTCTGAGGTGTATATACTATTTTTCACGCTTGCGAAGACACAAAAATTAGGGAAGAATGAAAATTTGGTCGAAATGTTTTGTCATAATTAGTAGTAGTATAGTTTGTGGAAATAGTATCTTGACAACATGCATCTTGTTGACAACCCATGGTGACAGCAACTATCAAACTGAAATTTATGGAAACAGCTTTGAGAATGGTTAACAGTTATGGAACAAGAAATCGAGGAAAAACCCAAGAAACTATTGATACTGCTTCTGAAGTGATTCTCAACTTGCTACCAGTGAGATCTGAAAATCTGGATGATGCAGCTTATACTCGCTTCAGAAAAGGATGTTCTGAAAAGAAAGCGCAGAGCTATGCGGAAAATGTGAAGTTGGAATAAACTCCCTAGGGAGAAACTATGTCACATTATCTCCATAAGAAATGATACGAGACTCCTGCCCCTCTTTTGTTATCAGAAAAACTAACTTCCATACTCCCGACGGCGTCAGAAGTATATTTTTCGGACAATTACTATTATAGAGAACAAAGGAGACAGATTTTTCGAATAGTTCAACTCAACAAGGCCTAATTGAACCATTTTTCTATACAATTTATATAACGAAAAACTTCTCGTGATTTCTTGAATTGAGAAAAAAACTCAATCTCGCGAGGACTGAACTCGAGTCCTTCAGTAGTGCGGCAGGCGAACGCTTAGCTCACTGTGACACGGCCTCACTTATGCTTCTTGCCACTGCCAGCAAACAGCGACATGCTCGTTACCAGTCGTTGAGTTACAGATATATCCACCTTTGTTACAGATAAGCTGAAAATTACTTCGGTAACTTATTATTACGTGTTCGGCTTCGCTCAGAAATCCGATTGTCGTTTTGTGTCTGTAACATATGAATATGCGACCGGCGCGGCCCTTTCAGCCTGCGCGTTCCCTCTAATCTATGATTGAACTCTCTTTATCCTCTTGCGTGGCTTGCTCGAATAACTTCTAGTAGTTCTAGTTTTATAGAAAGAAACTCCGAATATATTCTCACCCAAGGAATAAACACATCTTGAATTTTCCTGCATAATCAATGATGTCCTGTGTTTGAAGCTTGAATAAGCGGTCAAATTTTTCGATATTTAATTTCATTCAATTTTTATTTTATTGTCATTTATTTGTCTAAGATGATATGAATTCGATTGAGGGCTTTTTATAACAGCAGGTATATAGGTTTTCTACCATTCTACGAATTATCCAGAGGTGAGATCATCTAAACAAAAAATATCTAATAGTGATATCAGATTTTGATGGAAATAAAGATAGTTATAGATATTCACAATATGTTTTGCATTCTCATAACTATTCATTAAAATTATGACACCTAGGTAAAAACACACCTGTATGTGTCTTGAATGGAAATGTTCGGAATGTACATGAATATTTCAGTTGAAAATATTGAGGTGAACTATTCACATGTTTATATGACATGATTTGAAGTATACGATGAAACTAGAAGTATATACATTATCCCGAGCATTATCCCTAACAAATATTATACAATTTCGAATAAGCCTGGGAAATATGTATTCCAAAAATTCTTCTGGATCCATATTTTATATATATCTAGTTCACACAATTTTTGAAAAACTCACTGTTCGGCTCACCAACTACAATATGCATCTTAGATACAGCTCTAGTGTCATGACTATGATCGTTACGAATTTCTAGGGATTCATGATTCCTCAGGTGGCAACATACTGTATAAATGGATATATGAACATTCAATATTTGAAATGTTCTCATCAACTATTAAATAAGTTGAATACATCCTGTTTATTTTATGAACAATCTTCAATATTTTATTTTGTATAACATTTGAGGGCCTCAGTGCTGTGTCATACATGCCGCCCCATACTATAAGATTACATAACATAGAATAGATTTTACATAACTGTAATATTATGTTATAAGCAGGCTCATACTGAGAAACTGCTCAAGGTGGAAGAATTCATATATCATGAGTTTTTTTGATAAATATACATTACATGATAGTCCCATTTTGAGTTCTGGTCAATAATGATGCTCAAGGTTTTGGTAGTTTGAGTCTCTTGTATTGCAGAGGTTAGATTATCACACATAATTTCTTGCAAGTGGGGACGATCTGCGGATGTTTTAAAGTAGGCAATATAATTTGATCTATTTGCATTAAGTGACAATTTGTTAGTATCTAACCAGTTTCTGATGTGTTTAATTCCTGCTATCGCACGTCTCTTCACACCTTCCCAGTCTGTATCACTGAAAGTTAGTACAGTATCATCGAATACGATTTCATCAAATCGGTATTCCTTTTCCATAATGAATTAGAAAATAACTGAATTAATCTATAGTATAACTCTGCTCGCGTCACTCGAAACGCCCGTGTTATCCCTATGATAGCACACAACGTCTTAGGGACGTCCCGATTTGATACAATTCAAGTCCGAATGTCCCGAACAAAAAATAGGTGTCCTCGAGGCGTCCTTTCTCGTACATCTCTCCGAGCAAGGACGTCCACGGAATGTCCCAGCTGATACATCATTTCAAATGTCGTAGAAATAGCATTTCTTAGACGTCTTACGTGGAACATATTGTAGAATGTCCATGCAAGAACGTCCTTGGCATGTGGCCTATGGAATATACTTTTGAACGTTTTGATGGATATACCTTAGTAGAATATGTGAGTAGTATATACATGACTTCAGATCTCATATAATATTCCTCCTAGACAATCATGAAATGTCTCTGATAGTACATTCCTCCAAATTTCTCTGCACAGACGCCCTTGATGATTCCTGGATCGTACAACAATCGAAATGTCCCTTAGGGATATCCGTCGGATGTCCCAATTGGTACATAATTTGTACTCATCCAATGGCCTAGAAATAACGTCCTACGGACGTCCCAGTCGGTACTTCCAATATGTTGTCCCTGCGAGGACGTTAACTTACACTTCGCCGACGAATGATTGCTCGTAGGCTATAAATACTTCCCGTCAATTTCCTCCACGTAAGTCCATTGGACATCCTTGGGAAACATTTTCAGGATCTAATTGGGACCTTCTACGGACCATCAACTCAACTGGATCTCCTTATCAGTTATGCAAGATCTGGTTCTAAAGGGACCCAGGGGCATCCTATATAGACATCCAATCGATATTCTCTAGCGTTGCTGATAGGTTGTCCTACGGATGTCCTGAGGATGTCTTCCGTAGTGCTTGATGAGGAATACTGTAGGATTTAGTTATTCGTTAGTTGTCCCTGGGACATCCCACAAGGACGTCCCTGGTAGGTCCTCAAGTGAGACATTTGTGCGTCCCACAAACGTCCAATGGACGTCCACGGTACCAAATCCAAACGTCTTATGGACGTCATGAATGTCCAGACAGGACGTTCTAAGGATATCCATGGGACATGATTCTGTTATTACGGATATCTCCTGCTTGGTAGTGGCATGTAGTGAAATAAATCAGTTATTTTTGATAGACACTCCAATTTGTTTGTTTTATTGTTATTGAACGAAATTTGGTCTTATACAGAAGTGTTCATAACGAATGTGGGATTAGTATTCATTGATATCAACATTATATAGTTGAATTTATTGAAGAGAAAAGCATTTCATGCAATAGATTTCAATTTGCAGCAATTTCATGGGAATAGGAGTCTATTGGCGTAAACCAGGAAATATAACAATTCTCCTCTCAAGAGAATTCTTCTTCGTTTCTCAATGGTTCGAAAATTGAATTCCTTCAAAGTCGTTCAGTCGATCGTTTTGTTCTCGTATTTTGCAGTGAAAAAAATTCTGTTTCGCATTCTAGGTGAATTGAAGATCTTACCTGTGGTCTTTATTTAGTATAGTAACACAAAAGCTTCTGGAAGCTGGGTTGTCTCTCAGTGGTTGATTGTTGGAAAACTTTGAGATTATTTTGTATCGAATACAGCATCTCAAAATTATACAAGATGTGATTATGACAATAGCTGAGCAGTCATGGCCAGGATTGTGGTCAGGAAAAAATACTTCTCTGCGGAACTTCTATTCAGGATAGAATTCAGGTTCTCTTCCTAATCTTTGAGATTATGGAAAGCTGAGTTCAACTCATCGAGCAAAATTTCTCCAATGTGAATTGGTTGGAACTGTGGTAACTTTTTCATTCGTCTGAAAAATGTTTGCAGCATTCGATCGATTCATCAGAAAAATTGAAATTCGGAGTAACGCTCAGAGCTCTTTTCTCATCGGCCTGAGAGGAATATCATCCAATATCGGTAGTCGGGTCATCTTCATCATCCGAGCATTCCAGCTCTACATATGGGACGTTGGTACACAATTTGCCACCGCATGACTGGCAGAGGACAGAGCTGTGGAGCCCTCCCTTTCTGCACGCAAAGCTCCCAGGGCACTCTTTCTTGCATTTACATGAGATCTTCCACATAAGAGCAAGAGGTGCGGGATCAATGGTGGTGGAGATGGGGGTGAGTCCCTGAGAAGACGTTTCCCACCCCCAATCTGTAGGACCCAAGTTCACTCTTCGCCTCTTCTGAACTGGAAGGTAGCACCTTGCTGAAGTAACAAATGTCTCATACCTCAGGAAATTCAAAGTATCCTTCGTGATATCACTCTCATATAAAGCCACAAAACATTCGATACCTGCTTCTCTCACGGCTTGTGAGATGGAGTCTGTCCGGAGAAAGACTTTCACGTGCTCAGCAAGTGGTTCACTCTTGCTCAGGAGTGTGGTGAATTTGGTCTTTCCTTGGCCAAACGGCACTGAGGTAGTAACGCACCTGGTTAATGCGTGGGTGAATAGTACCGTCCCTGGTCATCGCTTAGAGTCCTGGTTGTTGTAGGAGTTCGTATAGAGAAATTACAGCAACCAGCTTCGCTCTTCGTGCTCTTGTGAAGGTAGACTGTTTTTGGTTATCAGCCGTTTTTGAGAGAACCGCTAGGCCTACAGATTATCAGTTAAGTCTCAAATGGAAGCTAATCGAATTGACTTCAACTTCATCTAACATAATATTCGACGTGGGAAGCATTTTTTTATAAGATAATTCACTGAATATAGGTGCCCATATTGAAGAAATTCCACTTTTTCGAAAAAATTGACCATTTCCGAAGAACTGTATTTTGGGAACCAAAAGCTGCTTAGAGCTCGCCTTGGCCTAGGCATGTAGCAAATTCAGTTATCTCCAAAAGTTTATGGGGTGACTATAGCAGTCTAACCCTATCTTCTCTGAGATATTGAGCAAACACTGAAATGAGTCCGAAAATTCTTCTTTGGGTATACTGTCGCTCGCACAGCACTTTGTGAATTGCAAATCTGGTTTTCCAATATTGCTTCAGGTACTTACAACATATAAAAAATTCAGAATGAATGGACCTTCTGCAAGCACGGATGTACATCTTGATTAGACTACTAATTGGGATGCCAGAAGTAAAGAGTTTACACTCGTTGGATATTGCGAATACTTAAAAAATACCGTTTACTTGATACAGAAAATACCACGCATGAACAGTGTTTCCTAGAACATGGTGAAGAAGATCATCGTAGAATTCCTATGGAATCCGGAACCAAATCTTATTCTTCAGAGACAGACCATGAAGAAAAAAGATATCCTCTGAGGGGTAGAGATAGTGAAGATTCTCCAGATTTCGTCTAGTATCATAGTAGCGTAGTAATTTCAGCAATGTATGTGGATGATTTTTTTTGTATTCAGTGACGATGAAGAGGAAGAGAATATTCTTGAGAAAGAATTGATGTCTAAGCTCGAAATTGAAGATTTGGAGAAGAAAAGGGGTGTTTGGAAATCTGAATTAATCGGGATACATCAGGAAGAATATATCTAGACCAAAGTAGATATATTGACAAGATTCCAAGAAAATTTGGTATGACGGACTGTAAACCGATCGGAAAGCCGATGGAAATAAATTTCAAATGCGATAGAACTGAAGATGATGAGAATAGGCTTGATGTGCCATATCAATGTTTAATTGGATCGCTAATGTAACTGGCAGTATGTTCAAAACCAGATATCGCGTATGTCATCAGTTTTCGCAGTCAGTTCAACACACAGTATACTCTAAAACATTGGTAGATATCAATGCAAACAGAACAAAAGCATGCTTTTTTTCTAGAAAAGCCGATCTCACTGTGCCCAACATAAGCTTGTCAAGAGTAACCATACCTTTGAAGACATCTATTTCGATGCTTGATATCTCTATCAGCAATAACCTTTCTTGAAAAATTCACGTGAGATCAATTCCAAAAACTTGGTTTTCTGATTCGGGTCAGGAGCTTTTTCACTTCCAGTCAGCTGCTTATGATCTATAAGGCACAGATCCGACCAGTCCTAGATACTGTTACCATATTTGGATTGCAGCACCCAGACATACCCTGAAACTGTTTGATTCTATCCAAAAAATTGCAATTCGTCTCGTGGGTGATACCTCGCTCACAAAATCTCTCACTTCTCTAGAACACCGTAGAAAAGTAGGCGATCTGGCTCCATCTACCTTATTTCTCTTGGTTCGCACGATGTTTCCTGAATATCACAGGATATCGCTTCACGTGAAAACCAGAACCAAAAATTGAGGTGGAGATTCATTGGATCGTCGATCTCACACTGGATTCGTTTTCATTCTGGCTGAAGGAGCTATTTCTTGGCAGAGCAAGTAGCAGCGAACCGTTGCACTTTCCAGTACAGAATCTGAGTATATGACTATGTCGGATGGAGCTGAAGAAGCGATATACTCACAAAGATTATTGTCCGAATTCATATCAATGAATGAAGACATGTTAATAACGCTATTTAATGACAATCAAAGTGCTCAGAAACTCAGCAGCAATCCTATATTGCATAGCCGTGTGAAGCATATAGATAATAATATAAGATATCATTCCATACGTGAAGCTGTGAAGGATGATCAAAAACGAATACTTACCAACAAAAAATATGACAGCGGATATCTTCACAAAGAGAATCAATGGCTTTAAACATCCTAAAATCATGGAGGAACTTGGATTACGCAAGATCGAGTAATGACTAATATATTTTGGTGAATGTAACCATTAGATCAAGAGAGGGTATCAGGAAATATTATCTTATGTGTTATCCTTTCACAACATATTGTATATTGAGTCGTGTTTGATCAGTTAATTGTCAGTAGTAATAACCCAAGGACATTGGTAAATGTTCGAAAAAAATTTATAACAGATTTCGAAAACTTGTTGCTTGGAAACAGACCGACGCCGTAGGCGGAGGTCTATTGCCTATAAGCAACAAGCTTGAGAAAGTTGTTATAGAATTTTTTGAGCATTTATCAATGTTCGAGGGTTATTCGGATAGAATTTTTTTTGATGATAATGCAGAAAAAAATAGGAACAGAAACAAAAACAATTCATTTGAATGTGCAACTAACAAAAGAACAATTAGAAAAATGTAATGAAGATCCAGCCGTGTTAGTTTCTATAATTGATGAAGATGCATTTCCACTACGCATTCTGTTAATAATTTTATTGTGATGTTCTTCGTCAATATTCAAGTAGGGTTTCATTGAGTTGGGATTGTATTGCCAGTAATTTTTATAAGCTCTTGCTCTTGTACACCACTTTTGGCCAATCGACTGACCGCGGTTGATCTATTGGAGTTTTTTGTGATTTTTTTCTCCTTGGTTTTCAAGCCAATCTCTTCTGCAGACGTTCTTGTCCAATTCTGAATCATATTTTTTCTAATGGGCATATTATCATACCAATAATCACTTTCGGCTTTCCAGTACCGATTTGTTCTTAGAGAGAATCTATTCGTTTTGATATCTGGGCCCCTTTTTGATAACAATTTTTTAAATAACCTGACGGAACATACGTTGCTGTCGTTGTTTTCGACTAGAAATCTGCTGTCAGCACACATTCTCGAACCACCTTGGCAAGTCTTTCTGAATACAGGGTTATATTCAACTTGATTTGATACAGAACCATCGTTATTTGTTTCGATACGAAAAAAGTCAGTCAAACAAGCAGCAGCTTCTCCACCTTGCCAAGCTAATTCAGGCGACTATGTGATAAAATTTCCGTTGCAGCCCTTCAGGGGTATTCTCATCCCACAAAATCATTTTTTTTATTTCTTCTGCACTTGATGCCGCTGAACTTCGTTTCCTTCAACAGGGATCCGATTGTAGTTTTCTTCGTATAGTATCGCGAGCAGCTCGAGCTTGTTGAAATACAACACTTTTGAATGGGTTTATAATAACATGCATTTCTTTATAATATTTTTCTTGTAGTAGCTTACTTGTTAGGTTCCACATGGTTTCAACAGTAGCTTCTTTGAACTTTCTGTACCATCTTTTTTTCCCATGTTCACAGCCCAATCCTTTAAAATCGACGCCAATTCTTCCACTGTCCGATTTCCATCTAATTCATATTTTCTAACATTGCAGAAGTCCATAAAGGCTTTCCATACGAATTTTTCACTGTAAACAGTATTCTTCGGTATATTTGATTTGATAATTTCATCGATATTCTCATCAGTATCACAGCCAAATCGTGACATTTTGAAATATTAATTATTTCTAATTATTTCATACTATGTCAAAATCGAAATGAAACATAATGTCGCCTCAGAGCAACAGTAGGACATGTGAAAAAATTGGGCTTCCGGGGTTATCGAAGTTTTTGAATCATAAACTACCTCGGCAACTAGTGGAATACTGAGACAAGCCTTATGACGTCACAACATATTTTATTTTTAACATAACTTTGTGTTACACAAGTTCCCATTTTAACATATCCTGCTGTAGCACTGAGATTCTCGCGCGAGTGCATTAGTTATCCATGGTTATCCTGAGGTTGCTCTATCGCCCATAATCTTCGAACCTTGAACAACATGTCTATTCCTGTTTAGTATTCTGCAAGCGATTGAACTGATAGCAAGGTCTTCAAAATGTTTTAGTTTTTGTTGGTCTCAGTGAATATTCACACAAATATGTACCCAAAGATTGAAATTAAGAAAAAACCCGAACACAACGCCGGGAAGTTGCATTAATTCCAGCCTACAATAACCCACCGCCTATACTAAATAATAAGAGGAATGATCCAATCAGCTTGTGTGAACCATTTTTCTACTATTTACCAATTATTTTTTGTGATAAGCTCATTTCCCCAATGTATTTGAATTGAATCAATAAAAAATATGGGACAAGATGAAATTAATCACTTTTGCAAGATGATGTCCTAGTCAAAATGCTGATTATTCCTGAGGAACACTAAGTCAAGATATAAATTCATTTCGATATCCTATGAAATCTCATGCATTTCTATAGCAACAGTAAGACAAGTGGATATAATTATTCTCCAGCTGTTCTTATTGATTTCGAATCATCATCATTTGGAATATTCTTGGAAGTTCATAAAGTGTCCAAAATCTCACTGAGATGCGTTTACTAGATCCTGAAATATATGAGATTGAAGTTATCATGGAAACTTAAAATCGAATTTACTCGAAACTAAGATTTTGTTGATGTCCTACTGTTGGTCTGAGGCGACGGTATCCATAGCAACATAATATAGTGAAAACAGACCATGGGACATGTTTTCAGTTCAATGTTGATTTGATTGGTTGTGTTCAATAAGATGTTCACAAATTGACTGATTTTATTGGATTTCTACTTGAGCAAAAAATTTTCAATAAAATAAATTCAATTACGACAAAAAATATTCTTCCTGATATTGGTCATTCACATGAACTTGAGTAAAAACCAACAAAAACCAACATGATCGCAATGGCATCAGCCTCGATTTTCGGATTTTCAGCTCTTACTATTTCTTTGACCATCAATTCTTCCAACCCTAACAACACGAGTACATCCTAGGGACTTCCCAGGGACGTCCCTAATTTCGAATAAGGACATCCCAGGGATATCTTTTCTGGGACAAAGTACATACTAGGGACGTCCCAGGGACATCCGCTTTCAGACAAAAAGGACATCCAAGGGATGTCCCTCCTGGAACGTCCCTGGGATGTACCGAGTACAAAGAAGGGATATCCCTAGGACGTCCCAAGGATATCCCAGGGACATCCCTTCGACAAAAGAAAAAAAAAAGTAGGTCTAGTTGGGATTGAACCCGAGACCTTCAGCTTATCAGTCACGCACCTTACTCCATTGGCCAATATGCCTTCTGAAGATTCATGTATTGAACAGATTTATAAACAGGACAACCACAGAAACCTGGATAAATAAAACTGTTAGGATTCGGGTATAATTATTATCATTCTTGGGTGTTTGAAAATGAGGGGCATTATGCATTTACGATCTCTGTTTGCGAAAAATGGTCATTTCTTGAGAAGTTTTGAGACTATATTCTTTATTTTCATCACAATTATTTTCCGGAAGAAAAACATTTTCGAAAAAATTTGACTCAATATTTTGATGATATTGAATGACTCTCTGATGTGAAGAATGGATATCAGATATTCCAGGGACACGAATGGGATAACCTAGGGATGTACCGGGTGGGATGTCCACTGGACAACTACTGGCGGGACATCCCCTGGATGTCCCAATCATTTCCTTGTACCGCGGGACATAAAAGGGACGCACCTAGGACATCCCTGTGTTGTTAGGGAATTCTCATTCCATTGATGACTGTATGACTCTGAAGAACCTATATCCTTGATTCATCGTTCAACCAGTACTATTCCAGTGATCTTTGTGGAATGAATTATATCCATTGATTCATCATTGCCCTAAAAATAGTGTAATCTCGATGGTGAATGAAGTATTGTACTAGTAAAATGGAAGTGCAACATACGTATATACAGGGTGTAAATTTGAAAACTTCCAATGCGAATATCTCGCGAAAGAAAAAAGTTAGAAAAACGCCGTTTGGCAAAAATGCTAAAGAGTTAAGGGGAACTAGTACCACTATATTTCGGTCAAGGGATGAGTCACCCCGTCGGCGCGACACACCCCAACTTTGAAATGTCAAATGGCACTACCTTTTTTGTGATGCCTCAAATGAACAGTCTCAGTCAGTAGTATTCACCTCTACAAGACTTTTTTTACACCCACTACAGGGTGTACGAAAAATATAAAGTCGAATAAAATAAAATTAATTGTGTTAAAAGGATATTTTATTTGATCAGATGTTCGAAATGCATTCCATTCTGTTGTAAGCAATAGTATAATCGATGTTCAAATGTCATTTTGGAACACATCTCTTGGAATATATCGGCATTCTGCATTTTATTTTATTCGACTTTATGTTTTCCGTTCACCCTGTAGTGGGTGGAAAATAAGTCTTGTACAGGTGAATACTACTGACTGAGACCGTTCATTTGAGGTATCACAAAAGAGGTAGTGCCATTTGACATTTCAAAGATGGAGTGTGTCGCGCCGACAGGGTGACTCATCCCTTTACTGAAGTATGGTGATTCTAGTTCCCCCTCACTCTGTAGCATTTGTGTCAATAGGCGTTTTCCTAACTTTTTTATTTAGCGAGATATTCGCATTGAAAGTTTTCAAATTTAGACCCTCGAATTAATGTTTTTCGTACACCCTGTAGTGGGTGGAAAAAAAGTCTTGTACAGGTGAATACTACTGACTGAGACCGTTCATTTGAAGTATCACAAAAGAGGTAGTGCCATTTGACATTTCAAAGTTGGGGTGTGTTGCGCTGACAGGGTGACTCATCCCTTCACTGAAATATGGTGATTCTAGTTCCCCTTAACTCTTTAGCATTATTGCCAAGCGGCGTTTTTCTAACTTTTTTATTTTGCAAGATATTCGCATTGAAAATTTTCAAATTTACACCCTGTATAAATTGTGCCAGCAGATTGCAATCGATTAACTGCCGTGTTTGCCGGGTATTTCAATGTACATTATTTGCGGAAACTGCCTTTAAAAAACATGCATTTTCAGAAGCGAAACTTTCAAATATAGAGATAACAACTCTATTATTTTAACGAAAATGTTTTCGAGCACATTATACCCTAGGGTACAAGTCTGGGAGTATCTGAACATGAACAGTTGTATAAAACATTTTCACTACTGGATTAGAATCACAGCCGTCACCAGCATAACAAGTATATTCAAGTTGTGGAATTTAATTCCAGAAGGAAAACCACGTATAGGCTTTGTGCTTTAATATCGATAATGCGGAGAACCATGTGAAATGCGAGGTGAAACGTGAATAATGCGCAGTCAGAATGTATTCTAAAAAATGAAACATAGGAGAAGAGCTTAATAAACGGTAGCGATCTGGAATGTTTGAGCCATGCAGTGTGGTGTACAGTGTGTTCAAATTGCTTGATTCTGGCAGCTCTTCCTATTTCCCGAACAGCTGGAGAAAACGTGATTCAGGAGTTCAGAGCTCGATTTTTGTGAAACGTCGATTGAGGAAAACCGCATTTCGATTTGACCAATTCCGAGAATATGCCATGGTATTTTAATTTCTGAATATCTTTCTGAACAAACAATTTTCTACAGGCACTTTTCAATGTAGTATGAGACACGTTCAATTTCAAAGCAAACTAACTGAAGATAAACAAGCTCTTTGTGTATATATTTATGTCAAGATATGTCTAGTAATCTTTGCTGTCAATGCTACAGATTTTTCTCTGGGAATAACGATTTGCAAGCCATAAAGAAAGAAGAGTTGCTTCCAAAATCTGTCAGTTTGACATTAAATGGAATATATTGAAGCTCTCTACTACTCTCTGCATTGAAATGAATAGAAATTTTAGAAAATGACAGATGTTTATATGCTTCAAAAAATCAGGCAGAAGTTTTGAAACTTCAAGAATCTCATTTTCCATGAATATTTTGTCAAGTATAGATCCAGATAGTATGCTATCGAATGTGGAGACGAAGAGACGAACAGCAGTGACTGAAGCGGTTTCTGAGAATCCATAACTTTTCACCAGCGAATTAGACATAACTTCACGAAGCAAAAGAAACACTCACCCTAGGTGAATATTCGAAAGTGGCTAGTGAAAACATGTATTCTATTTGGGACAAGGTAACAAGTTGATAGCCACAAGAATATTTATGTTCCTGGAAATGTTCACCTACCACTATTGACCTGTTCCGTTGAATGTTTAAATGATTCTCGTTAGTGAAAACAGCACTTGCTATTACTGACTCATCCACTTGTCATTGGTGACTCATTTACTCGTCATCAGTGACTTATTCGCTCGTCAATAGTGAATAAGTTACATGTTATTACCTATAGGTACTATGGAGAATTATATATTATAATATGTTTTCTGACAAATGAAAAGAAGATGAGAACGCTTGTATCCAAAGAATTTTTTGTATAGCTATGATAAATCAAGATATATCAAAAGGGTGCGGCAGACGACAAAAATTCAAACACTTTACCGGGCATATCAGGATCATGGGCCGAGAAAATTTGTGTATCAGATCCACTAGTACATTTCTCTTTCCCCAGTTATGGCGATGAACATTTAAATCAACTTTCATTGAACATCAATTTCTTCCACTCATTCGAGTATCATCGGAAATGGGATATGAAATCCTGTTTATGATGCCAACAATTATTATGTACCGTTCTGGGAGAAATATCTGTATTTTATCCTCTACTTCAAAAGAAAGACAGATCGAGCACTCGAAACCCCACAGCTCAGAGCGCGGCACACAAACTGGAAATCTTAACGAGTATGATATAGCCGTTGGTTAAAAGGGCACTTGCATTACTTCTTATTTCGATTGAACTAGCAAAAACACATGTAAACTTCACAATTGCTAACATCATAATAAAACCGTCGACAGTGAAAATGGTCGCGTTGAACGTGGGCACTCGAATGATGAATGTGAGAAGTCCGAACGGCGGAAAGATGTAAAACCACAGGTGAACCGTCAACTGCAACAATCGACTTGATAGATCGTCTCCATCAATGAGTTCTTTCAGAGCAAGTGATTTGGTTTCACAAAAATAATTTGATATTGGCGAGTATTCCTTAACCTACCACTAGTTCAGTGTTTACTCAAAATCGTCGACCCCAAAATACATGTTAATTTGGTGAATACCGACGAGTATCCTGATCACTCATAGCAGACACACTGTTTCAGAAATATCGTTTTGCCTACTTTGAGTATTTCATTAACCTAACGTTGGGTAGAATGTTCTCGTCACATTCGACATTTTTTTTTTGAAAAACTATTCACTTGATCGAGTTTTCTGAGTGTATTGATGTGAACAAATGCCGGATCCTCAAAAAACATGAGGTAGACCCTCATGAATTCAGGCTCACTCTTCAATCATTCCCTGGTGACCAATGGAAAATATCAACTTCTCCAACTAGAATATCAGAAGATGCAATGAAAATGAGTATTTTTCATAAAATTCCATTTGCATCGATGAATTAAAAGTAACCACTGATGGAATATTCATCATCAACATGCTCATCAATGATCAGACGATGATGAGCATGTTTCTCAACTTAGAAACATGCAAGGACAATAAAGTGTCAATATAAAAATTGGAATAGTGGGACCACAAATGATAAGTCCTTCTATTCATGACGAAAATCTGTACGCCCAACGATACATCAGCATTCCCAGTATTGAAGGAACCATATTCAGAAGACTTGGTAATTACAAATTTGGTACGAAAGTTTCATCGTCACCGGCCCATTACGCGTCGCATACAACAAACAAACTGAATCAAATATTCGGGAATCAGTAAAAGAGAATACGAGGCCCTGTACCATGGCGGCATGGCCTGCCAGATCCCTGGACCTCTGTTTTTTTTACATTCTCATATGAGGTTTATTCAGAGACCAGATATTCAAAAGCATAACAAAAACACGTGGAGAATTAGAGCAAAGAGTGAAAATTGTCATTGCTCATATAACACCTTCACAACTCTTGAACGTCAAGAAATCAGTGGACAATAGAAGCCACTCTCCTTTCGACCTGAATGGTGGAAAATTCGAACACTATTTGTGATCTACTTGAAGCTGATTCGTTGAAGATTCATTGTCACTCAACTGAATTGAATATTTCGTGAAAAAATTCAATATTATTCTTTCTCTGCCAGTTTCTCATTCAATTTCCTGTTTTTTTTTATCACTCGATTCTCAATGACTATCGTTTTTCAACGGAAATGGCTTTCCATAGTTGAGATGTCTCCGAAACATCATTTTTAGAGAAAAATATGTTTTATCAACATCAAGAATCAATAGACATCTCTCGACATATGTATTTTCAATAATCCTTTTTTTCGATTATTTGAAATCAACGACAAATTTGGTTCTCATTCATAATAACAGAGTTGGCTTTGATATCAAACAATTGATACGCGGTACATTTCATCGACATATGTTTCTCATTTTACCTCAAAAAGTGCCCGAAGAGAGTTTTCTCCGTTTTGATAAATATCCAAAAATAATAATGTTGAAACTTATTTTCGAAATCAGTCAAATGTCAATATTCGCCGATATCTCGAAAACGATCAGAGATATCGAAATGTGGTTTTCACCAATCGACGTTACGCAAAAATAAAGCTTCAGACTCCTTGATCAGATCAGTTTCCTCTCTAGCTGTTCTACGAATTGAAAGAAACTGAACATTTCAAGCAATTTGGGACACTCTGTTCATCGAAATCGCTTATGATGATTTCAAATCTAGAACAGGAATTTGAACTCTGTTCCGCATCGTTCGGTGCAATGGCAGGCGAGTGTGGTAAAATATCACCTCCCATACTTGTTTCTCTCGTTAGGAAGATGACTTCTGTATTCAAAGGTATTCATCATTCGGAATAGAGTTTGATATCATCTCATTCATTATCCAGTTGATCTATTTGAGTAGGCATGAACCTTCAACTACTGAAAAATATTTTTTTTATCAAGTGCATAAAATATTGTGAACGGTTTGTGAGAAGTGAAGTCAAGTACCTGAGATATATATTTTGTGGAGTTTTCAGCCATCTTTAATGTTCCTTAAAGAAGTAATTTGGTACTCCTTCCATTCAATATATTCATGAATAATATCACAGACCATATTGATGTTGAATATTTCTTATATGCTGACGATATGAAATTATGTTGTGGGATAACCAGCATCCAATACTGCCTCCGATTACCAAAAAAGTCTAGAAAATGTAGTACGGTGGTGCGATGAAAACAAGCACTTCTTAATCCTGATGAGTGCAATGTTTTATCCTTAACCTTGGAATCCTTACTCACATCATATCCATATTCCATCAACTATACGACTCTAGAAAGACCTGTCGTGCTGAATGATCTAGGAGTAATTTTTGACCGCAGACTTACTTTCACTCCACACAGGGAGGATATGGGAGCGAATCGACTCTATGGTTTCCTGATTCGTATCGATTTAGTAGAATCTGCACAAAAACGTTTTTTGAAGTACCACTCGTTTGAAAATATGATGACGTGTATCCTACAATGGGCACTGCGCACGAACTATTACTACAGAGGCCTAGGGTTAATAGTCTGTTAACATCTGCCCCAACTTGATTGTGTCATGATTCAATAATATCCTATTATTGTTATTTTCAGTAGTTTATACTCATCCTGTATTTCATTTCGTTTTTGTGATCATTTCCACTCTGTGAATGGCTTTTGTTGAGTGGTGTAGGGATAAATGAATGAATAAATGGATGAATAAATGAATGAATAAATGAATGAATAAATGAATGAATAAATGAATGAATAAATGAATGAATAAATGAATGAATAAATGAATGAATAAATGAATGAATAAATGAATGAATAAATGAATGAATAAATGAATGAATAAATGAATGAATAAATGAATGAATAAATGAATGAATAAATGAATGAATGAATGAATGAATGAATGAATAAATGAATGAATAAATGAATGAATAAATGAATGAATAAATGAATGAATAAATGAATGAATAAATGAATAAATAAATGAATGAATAATCAATGATTGAACCTATGATTTGAAATCATGTTTCATATACAGAATGTAACATATTTCACGAAATGTGTGACTCCCTAAATGTGTGCCTGACGAAATGTGGGTATATCAAAATGTGGAAACAACGCGATGTGGGAGTTACGGAATGTGGAAGCAACGACATGTTCTTGTTTTCTATACAGGGTACAACTTCAGGATCGCTTTTTTTTATATCAACTGTCGTTAAAAATTGTCGCTCTGATAAATATGTTGGGCATGTATGTTATATCGAAATGATACACGGTTCCAGATGAGTATTTGTCTATTGCAGATATATTTTCGTACGGATAATATTTCAATACTGGTGAGATCATGAATATAAAGTGAGTTGAGGATGTACCCGAATCAAATTGGTTCATTCATTTCGTTACAGTTGATCAGTTATGGAACAGAATATGTTTCAAGGGTTGCACAATGTGCAGAAACGAGGGGTCGTTCTGCAAAAAAATGCCTTTAGGAACCTCTATTTCTTTTGCAAGGAATACGGGTTCGTGATTTTCTGAAGTTTGATTTTGGAACACCTTGTTTACAGGAACACAGATACATAAATACCAGAAGAAGAAGAAGAAGAAGCAGAAGTCTGAATTATTTAATAAAAAAAACTGATATCAGAGGTAAAATCTGAATTCGGAGAAAAATGTCTGAATCCGATTGAAAAAAAGTCAGAAATACAACAAAAAAGTATGGATTCATGATTCAGAAATGAAATAGAATACACACAACACTGGCCCTCCTTAGGTTCCTTAAATAGCCATCCTCAAACATGAAGAAAAATTCAGGTCTAAGACAAAACTCAACAATGACTTCTATCTACAGGATCAGTGAAGAAACAATATTCCGCTCATCTGTTGATGTAGTGAATATAACTCCGAACAGTAGAGAAACAATGCTGAAATATGCTTGCACATTCCAGAAAATCCTGCTCCTGCATGTGCACTCTATTTTGTCAATCTTCCGACCATGAATACATAGATATTGTACCCGTAATCTGACAATGGTTGTTGTACCAGATAAGATGTTCGAAAGCAGAGGCCTGTAATGTCTATGCTATCCTTCATTCTCATATTCCCACATATAATCGAATGTTTGGCATGAAACACTTGAAAATGTGTGGAACAATTTGCCAGATGATCTGAAAAACTTCAGATAGTCATAGTGATCCAACTGGAGAAACATAGCTTTCAGTTGAAAATAGCTAATACTTTCGTCATGCCTTTTCAATTAGTCGTCATATTTTCACCATCTGCTATTCCTATTAACACTAAGTGAATGTCTTCACTTCACTGTTCGAGTAGTTTTCCATTCATCAGATGCTGTGTAATACCAGAGTCTAGGATGATAGGTATTCCACCCAAGAATAGTGGATGGAGCTGTGATACACACCACTTTCTCATTTGTTCCGTTTTGTGCTACATATGCCTATCTGTAATGTTTCTTGGATGTCTTCAAATATTTGGAATCTCCCTCGTACGGGTTTTCTGAAATTCAATATCAGCAATTCAACAATTGTTGCTCTTCGATTTCCTTTCCCTATTTAGAGACGAACATTCATTGACTCTACTGGTTTCAGGCACACTTGCATTCTTCAGCTTGAACTCTGCATCTAGAAGCTCGCTTCTCATAGAGTCAAAATTCAAATTCATTCGTGGTAGTTTCCAATACTTCTAGTTAATGTCAGAAGCAAATGACCAGTTTCATCATATTTTTTTCAGCTTCGTGCCAATTGTCATTGATTCACGGATGAATTTGTCAAAGTTGAAACTTCAAAGACCGTAAACCTATTGATCATTCTAGAACACGTGATTTTGACATGGTTTCTTGAGGGGCACACAAACTATCTGTTAGGCAACCTTTGATGAGTATTGCTCTGGCCGTCCCTGACACATCCACAATTTAATAACAGTTTCACCAAACAAAATTATGAAATTCTTTCTGGTTCCAACTCGGATTCTAAGGAAAACGATCCCACTAATTCTGGTTTTATATGACAAATCTTGACAGGATACAATGTTTGCCTCTCAGCAACCTGTCGAATGACGTAATTCTGAAATGATTAATGGATGAGTACAGGGAGGGGCGAGGGGGGCGGTCGCCCCCCCTCCCCTAGCGCCTGGTCTTTACTCAGATACTTCATTTGCAAGATACATTATTCGCATTATTCAATTTATATTCTAATTAGCGCTCATTTTATATTAACTTTCTGAGACTTCATTGTTTAATTAGGATTCATCGACATCTCATAGATAGATATAGAGTTAATTTTATCAACGAAGTTATTGATAAATTTGCTTAAAAGACTCTAAGAATGCCATTTTTGTTTGAACAAGATTATTATCACGTGCAATTTTTTATTGTAATCTTGGCTGTTATCAGAATACCTATGTGGTGTCAATTCAATTAATTTTCTTCTTTTCCATTCCATCTTTTATGTAGAATGATAGTTGATTATATATCGAGAGAAAGTGGAGTGCATGATTTTTCCAGAGGTGGTTTTGTATAGCCAGAGGGTTCTTGAATGCACTGAGGGAAGAAAGAACTCACTTTCGAGGTTTATATACCATTTTTTGCACGACTCGATGATTTTAATTGGAAGAATCTAATGATAAAATCAATCATTGTCAATATGAAAATGAAAACCTGAACACAATAACCACATAATCAAGTAATTTGATTATTATGACTACCGATAAAGAAGAGTAGCCATATTGCTTTTTGTTAACATCGAAGAAGGGTGAAGCATATTTTTTAGATTGCTTTCCAAATTTTTTCAATAAATATCGCAGGAATGTGTGGAAAAACTATTGGAGAAGCTGCTGCAAACATAGTGGTAGATTTATTGCCAGAAAAATCCCAGGAATTTTTCTAGCATAGAGAGTGCCCACTCTCTATACCCTGTATTCCCACTTTGGTTAGTGTAAAATCGCTTATAGGTCGTGCAAAAACTGTTTATTCGATAGGTAGTGAATATTGTACATTATTTATTGTGACTTGCCTCTTCCTCAGATCATTTCTGCTGACGCCTCTGGATGAGTATTGACAGTATGAAATCGACTTATGTTACGTGAAAAAAAATCAGGTGAGAAATAAACAACATGGTCAGTTGCTCTGTCAGTTGAACAACAGAAAGGTATGCGGTTTAGAAATGCGATGAGAATAACCCAAATAAACAATTTGTTTCGTAAGGAACTCAACCATGCAGGTGACTGGGTGAATCTTTTATAACCCCTCATTCCACGAGGGCAGCTCAAGGTAGATCTCAGCGTTGTGCAGATGATCAATGGTTGACAAAAAATCAAAGCAATGCAGAATCATGTCCAGTAAAAAACTGCTATCGAAGCGTACTGACAACATCAAAACAGACGGGTTATTTCTATCAGTGAATCGATTTTGTAACGAGAATGAAAAAGTTCGTGATATAAAAATCGCCCGATGGTTGCAACAAGATCGCCAAATGTACAAATATATCAGCAGAATCGATCTGATTGGAATCATAAATCATTCGAACTGCGATACAACAGAGAGCCAACTGGCTATAGCAAGACTAGATGAACAAGCAAGAATAAAAATCACTGGTAATAGTATTATCAATTCACTAAAGCCATATTCACAACATAGACTATCAAAATATAAAGTACTCCGAAATGAAAAAAACTTAACATCGTCATCGAATTCCCATACTGTAACTACGATCATAATATAAAGCATAGGTATTTCGATAATTGCTCAATTGTTCATAGTTTCTATCATTGCGAATAAATTGACGATTGCTCTTTTCGAATTGAAATAGTGTAGTTAAGACAAGACAACTTGCTTGAATCGTAGAATTTCTTCAACAAATACAATTCGTGATTACGATACTATCAAATATTCTATCAGGAATCAAGGAGATCTTTGTAACACCACGTATCCACAGGAAGATCATGATGAGCGAAATCGTTCACTTCGCCTTGTGGATCAACATATACATAGCATGTCTGGATGGAAAAAATACAGAAATCTATTAGTAAGTATAAGTGAATAACAACACCTGCACTTGCTCTGCGAATATCAGGTGGACATTTTCACGTCGTTAGAGTATGAGGGCGATATCTGAAGCTAAACCTCTTCAGAGTTTGATCATCAATAGAAATTGTTCATGCATTTTCTAGAGTCTCTCCTCAGAGTTTCGCATTCTGAAACATAGATCTTTTTTCATTCTCGCTTCATATATGATTCTCGGATTCGTCAATTGAATGTATCAGTTTGTTGAAGGCAAATATGGTTTTTGATTCCGGAATCCGGATACCGCACGAGATGTGAAGTGTGTTATGTTCACCGTCTAATGAAGTCGCATTGCAATTGTCATCCGTTATCTGAAAAGACATTTAATCCTACCATATATATGGTCAGCGAACTATCATGAAAAAGTTCAAAACCCATGAATATTGAATTGCAGTCAATTCCAAATATCGAGAGACCATTAGTTATTTTCGTAACCTCTCGGTTGCCGTATTCGCTGAAAAAATCTGCATAAAACAGTCAGATAAAAGACAACGCAAAAAGCTGCAACTTCCAATGGACTACATATCGATACGCCTTTTCTATGTTGGTGGCGAAAAGATTATCACACTGTGAATTCGAGAAATAATCGACGCTCATTGACATGTATATGAGTAGATGAATTGATCAGGTCGACTGAATTATTTCCTTAAATAAATTTTTTCAACGACCAGCACAAATTAGTATCGAAATTATTGTGGGGTGTGCTGAACCCCAGTTGGTTAGAGGGTCCAATCATCGAAAGAGAAAGAATTTAGTGCTTGAAAATGTCAGTTAATGTTTTTGTCTCATGATACCTTTGTAGAATGCACCTCCAGCATTCGAATCATAATTTTTTCTATTATTTTCAACATCACTCATTTCTTGCTCAGTTTCGCTGTTACGATTGCCCGTATAGCCATCGATTAAGGTACCTTTCGTTATAAATTCACTGCAGACCTAGAGAACTTGATTAGGCCCAAATTTGGATATACAACATTACAAACATATATATAGACTCAGAAATCCTTCGAAAAATATATTCTATGCCGAGTCTGGTGGATTCTGTAGTGTCTGATCTTCGTTTTTCAGCTTCACTTCAACACATTAATCTCATGAATGCGTGAACCAAACTGACAACAAATAGAACGACTCGGAGCAGGCAGCTACTGCCGATTTCAGGTATCGCCTTTTATTGTTCTCTACATACCTATAGACTACCTTTTGGCCTGCCAGACCCATCAGACTCTTATAATGACGATATAGATTGATATAAAATATCCTGACCGAATGGGAGTTGCTGTCCATATTCATATGAAGTCATCACCTATAGAATCTTTTCGAAACAATACATTTGACTATACAAAACCCGAATAATATAGTTCCGTATGATTCATTGTATTATATCTGAAGTTTGAGAAATCACTGAGAGAAACTGGATATTAAAAATATCTACCAGCTCTGATTGTAATAACCATTATAAGGAAATCTCCTATTCCTGATCATTTTATTATTACAACAGTATTCTCTCCATTCTGTAATTATAAAAATCGATTTCTTAAATCATTTGTAATACCCTTGAATGGACATTTGCTACCATCATAACGCAAGTGTGTTATGACATTATGAGAATTTTATAAATTCCAGTCTACTTAGATTTTTTATTGTCATAGCTCGTTTTGTGAATTATGCTCATTGGTGAATTCAGATAATGTTTGTCCCAATAATCATAGCTGTTTGGGTTTCTAGCATTGTACGTTGACGAATAACTCTAGCAATTCACATGTATGACGGTTATTAGGCAATCATTCGACAATCGTAATTCGGCTCATTTCGCTCTAGTGTTTCATCAGTGTTGGGGCTGACAAAGATACAGATCGCGTTCATTTCTCTGCTGTTCTCGATCATGGGTGCCCGTGTTCAATTATTGTTCAATGGTTTCGATCATCCGAATCGATAGAGCCGTGTCTTGTAGGTGAATGTCTGTGATGTAGCAAAGTTTTGTTTTAGTGCTGGCTGTGAACCGATCTGTGGAATACACCGTGCATTGCATTATTGCAATGAAAAAAGTATTCTCCATACCCACTTTTCACGGCCTAAAATTGGTTTATTGCAAAAACAAAATGATCGATGAGATTCTGAATCAAAATATCTGTGTTTCTGTGAGGGAAGTTTTATTGACAATTCTCATCATAACTCTGAAGGAAGGGTAAATATAAGTATTTAACTTCTCATTTCTTGATAAATTCGTCAGTAATGCATATAGATGATATTTCTCCGAAAAAACCAATGAGTTATGCCAAAAAACTTCCACAGATACCCAAATATTTCAATTCAGAAACTAAACGTATTTTTTTGTTTTTTTGAAAACAATAACTTTGGATCATGAAAAGTGATAGTGTGGATAGGATATTTATTTTCATTGCAGTAATTCAAAGCACGGTTTCATAATACATACCATCGAATACTGTTGATTAGATAACCTTATTACCACTGTTTGATGAATATACTAGAGTAGAAAAATATTGGGATAACTGTTAAAAATGAGCTTCATTACAATAGCATGTCAAAATGTCAGGTTTCATGCAGATATCAGATAACTATAATAAAATGAGACGAATTACTGCGTTACCTCAAGATGGTTGTGCCAGTAATAAAAACGTGCTGTTTTATGTCGATAGTCTAATAACCACTGTAGAGTGGAGAGTTACTGCAACATTTTATGGGAATAATTCCTATTCGACATTCTGTGTTATCATAGAAATTAGAATAAGTAGTAGTTATTCAGCAGCGGTTTTTTTATACAAGTTTGCAAATTGAACAGGCTGCCATAACTACAAGTCACCTGAAAATTCACTTCATCTATGGTAGCAAATGAACACATCTGTCCCCTATTTATTGCAGATATCGTAATAACGGTTATCAGATTTCCAATTATGATAACTCAAGTTTTCTCTCAGTGAACAACCTGATTCTTCAGAATATACTTTAACCTTTGCGTCCTTGTGGATGATATTTTCATAGCCAGAAAACAAGATAAGCACACATCAGACTCCGGATTTTCATCACCTTTGAGGTTTTTACTCTGCATTTAGAAATAATATTGGCTTTACTGAAAAATTGGTGTCGAGTGTGGAGTTAATTAAAAACCATACTGTCTGTAGGTTAATCGATGAGGTGGTACATTTATTCCACTTGATTTTTAGAGATTTTCTCTCCTCGTTTCTATAAAATAAAAATATGCGTATAATTTCAATATATTTGTAGTGGGACAAATTAGCTGATTTGCCCCAGAATGTCAGTTCGTTCAAAAAATTTTTCTATCAGGGAGTCTAAAAGAAAAATCCAGAAGCTTGTCAGTTACAATCTGTTTGAAAACATGTTTGAAGTAAAGAAATAAAGATATATTGAAGAAGTATCGGATTTTCACTTATCTTTGCACGTTTCGGGACCGAATCTGCTCCTGTTCTCAACATGAGAATGCAAACTATTTCTCTATGGAAGTTGAGCTCCTCATATAGGCATTCAAACATTATTTCAAATAAATTCTCACTGACAAACTACTGGATTTTTCTTTTAGACTCACTGATAGAAGAATTTATTAAACGCTTTGACATTTTGGGGCAAATCATCTGATTTTTCCCACTACAAATATTGAAATCATACGCATATCTTTATCTCATGAAAACTAGGAGAAAAAATCTCGAAGAATCAAGATGGATAATCATAAACCATTTATCAGAAGCCCGTGAACTATTAATTTATAGGTGATGGTCACTCAGAAACTGTAGAACTCATTAAGGAGGTGCATCAAGGTTACTTGATTATAAGGACCACTTACAGCACCTATTTATACTTCAACAATTCCTAAATCATTGAATCATAGTTTTTTTCCAATTTTCAAAGGGAGCGACACGTCGAATATAATGATATGTTTGAAAAACTATCCCTATTACATAGAATCAGTATTGATGACGACTTGGTATATACAAGGAATGTGAAAATACTCCAGATCGAGATTCAAAAAGGAAATTATTTATAGCACGTCTCATTTCAAACGCTCTCCCTTTATATTTCAGCAATTATTTGTGCGATCTTCACCAAATCTGAACCGGAATGCATAACAATCGAGAGTATCAGTTGTTCAGGGACGAACAGCATTTTGGAAAGTGTTCTGCGTTTCTATCAAAATGAAGAGTGGTACATTTTTCATAAAATCATATGAGGAATCCTTTCACAAGGCAACTGATCTCATAATATCGTTCTTCATGGTTTCGAACTACCATATGTATGTTCTTATATGACTCCTATGGAGGATTTCGGAATAACAGACACATCTGAATAGCATTTTCGCGAATGTAAACATGGGAAACATGAGATACTATATAATGTTCTATACTTTCAAATCATGATTTTATAACTAATGGAGCCATTGAATGTTTCAAAATTTGCATTTGAATTGAATCCACTATTGTTTAGAGGCCAAAAATGAACAAAATTCAGTGAATTCGGAATGAGGCGATTTTTTTAATAATATGAAGGTTCGAAAGCATGAGGACCAATAATATGGAGTTGGTTTCCTTGCAAAAAGAAAATAATACATCGAATTTTGGAAAATGATCGACCTCTTTTCATTATGATAAAAAGGCACGGCACTACCCAGAAAAATGTTCGTCTCTAAGAGACATATCATATCGATTGTTTTCCATTTCGGTACAAATTTTGTCCAAATCGCACGACCATTAGGTGGGATGTAGAGAGAGCCGTTAGAAGTGAAAGACGCAGTATATTCAGATACTTTGTATTGTGCATGATTTTACATATAATAGAAAATAACATTTGTATCTTGTTTCCTTCTGCACATCAATATCGTAACATTAGTTTCGAGGAATGACCAATCAAGTATCATATCATTTCAATGAATCAATTGGCATACCTAGACAAACAATCTGTTTCCTCATGTTTCCGAAATAACCATGATGGTTCGCGTGCACAAAATGTCAGATGACCGAACCTGGAGGCAAAACAATCTCACTAGCCTCACTCTTTTATTTGTTGAAATAGTTTTTCATAATTATTCTGGTAAAGAATCGTGTTTCTTCATATTCAACCATTCAAGCATGTCATTACATTGTTCTGTTGTACAATGCACGAAAAATGCAGTGAGAGACGAAGGAGATTTTTCAGGTAGTGATAAAAAATTATGTATTATGTTCTCTGTGCAAAATATCAATATCAATATAAGCGATTGGTGTTTCTACCTATATTGGTTTCACTATATTCCCCAGTGACTACTTAGATTTTCAATCAGATCTGGATAGATTCTCAGACTATTGCTCACGTAACAGACTCTATCTCAACCTCTCGAAATGTTATCAGATTGTGCTTTCCCGTAGTAACAAACACATTATATACGACTTGAAATTGGAAGACCAAATCATCGGAAGAACTAATAGTGTGAAGGATCTAGGAATCACCTTAGATAACAAATTAACTTTTGAGCTCCCGTTCTCAACATGAGAATGCAAACTATTTCTCTATGGAAGTTGAGCTCCTCATATAGGCATTCAAACATTATTTCAAACAAATTCTCACTGACAAACTACTGGATTTTTCTTTTAGACTCACTGATAGAAACATTTATTAAACGCTTTGACATTTTGGGGCAAATCATCTGATTTTTCCCACTACAAATATTGAAATCATACGCATATTTTTATCTTATAGAAACGAGGAGAAAAAATCTCGAAGAATCAAGAAGGATAATTAAAAACCATTTATCAGAAGCCCGTGAACTAATAATTCATAGGTGATGGTCACTCAGAAACTCTAGAACTCATTAAGGAGGTGCATCAAGGTTACTTGATTATAAGGACCACTCACAGCACCTATTTATACTTCAACAATTTCAAAATCATTGAATCATAGTTTTTTTCCAATTTTCAGAGGAAGCGACACGTCGAATATAATGATATGTTTGAAAAACTATCCCTATTACATAGAATCAGTATTGATGACGACTTGGAATATACAAGAAATGTGAAAATACTCCAAATCGAGATTCAAAAAGGAAATTATTTATAACACGTCTCATTCCAAACGCCCTTCCCATTATATTTCAGCAATTATTTGTGCGATCTTCACCAAATCTGAACCGGAATGAATAACAATCGAGAGTATCAGTTGTTCAGGGACGAACAGCATTTTGGAAAGTGTTCTGCGTTTCTATCAAAATGAAGAGTGGTACATTTTTCATGAAATCATATGAGGAATCCTTTCACAAGGCAACTGATCTCATAATATCGTTCTTCATGGTTTCGAACTACCATATGTATGTTCTTATATGACTCCTATGGAGGATTTCGGAATAACAGACACATCTGAATAGCATTTTCGCGAATGTAAACATGGAAAACATGAAATACTATAATATGTTCTATTCTTTCAAATCATGATTTTATAACTAATGGAGCCATTGAATGTTTCAAAATTTGCATTTGAATTGAATCCACTATTGTTTAGAGGCCAGAAATGAACAAAATTCAGTGAATTCGGAATGAGGCGATTTTTTTAATAATATGAAGGTTCGAAAGCATGAGGACCAATAATATGGAGTTGGTTTCCTTGCAAAAAGAAAATAATACATCGAATTTTGGAAAATGATCGACCTCTTTTCATTATGATAAAAAGGCACGGCACTACCCAGAAAAATGTTCGTCTCTAAGAGACATATCATATCGATTGTTTTCCATTTCGGTACAAATTTTGTCCAAATCGCACGACCATTAGGTGGGATGTAGAGAGAGCCGTTAGAAGTGAAAGACGCAGTATATTCAGATACTTTGTATTGTGCATGATTTTACATATAATAGAAAATAACATTTGTATCTTGTTTCCTTCTGCACATCAATATCGTAACATTAGTTTCGAGGAATGACCAATCAAGTATCATATCATTTCAATGAATCAATTGGCATACCTAGACAAACAATCTGTTTCCTCATGTTTCCGAAATAACCATGATGGTTCGCGTGCACAAAATGTCAGATGACCGAACCTGGAGGCAAAACAATCTCACTAGCCTCACTCTTTTATTTGTTGAAATAGTTTTTCATAATTATTCTGGTAAAGAATCGTGTTTCTTCATATTCAACCATTCAAGCATGTCATTACATTGTTCTGTTGTACGATGCACGAAAAATGCAGTGAGAGACGAAGGAGATTTTTCAGGTAGTGATAAAAAATTATGTATTATGTTCTCTGTGCAAAATATCAATATCAATATAAGCGATTGGTGTTTCTACCTATATTGGTTTCACTATATTTATCCGTAAAAAACTTCTATACAAAATGTACCTACAAAACAAGAACAAAAGCTACCGGACAATTTTCTTCATTCACCTATGTAATGTCAGAATAACAGAACAGATCAAACAATCGAGTTCGTACGGTCAAAATCTTATAAAATGCCACCAATCTATTCAAATTTGAGATGAAAACAAATGGGAATCGTATAGGAACATATAGGATTTTTCGAATTATTTTCACGAGTACAATACACACCTGGAGTTTGATGCGTTCCTCCCGACTCACCCTATACATGATGGAATATTCGTATAATATCTCAAGTGAACCACCTTCATGAGAAGGAAATTTCATTGAATAACAACATAATGGAGATGAAATGCAGTCATAGTAGAATCTGAGTATTCAATACCCAAATATAAAAATGAATTTAATTTCCCGAGAGAAATCTGGACGTATGCTCTGACGATCGACGCTAGTGGCTCCATATCTATCTTTGTCCATACATGAATGAGCATTTCCAAAACACATCCGCAGCCCTTTATATATTACTCCCAGGAGTACAAAGGAAGGCAAATCCGCAAGAGTTCCAGTCAGGAATTTCATCAAGCTGGAGTACATTTTGTGTTTATGTCAAATCATCATGATTTCTGTTCATTGAAATGCATATATTCAATAGTGAAAGGGAGGAGACAAAAAAAAATCGAAACATAACATTGATTTCCATCGGAACCAAACGATCTAGGAACTGACTCGGATCTGTGGATGTCCCATGCAATGGTGTTTCCATGGGGTTTCATCGTTCACTATTAAAGCATGTTTATTCAGACTGGGCCAGGTCGAAGTAGAGAGTTTGCGTGGATTTACATTTTGTAAAACAAGATATTCGAAAATATGTGGAGTGATAATAATAATCAAAAAACGTTAATATTGCACTCAACATGAAGGTTACATCAGATGTGTATTGTTCAATCAAATCCTTGATATTGATTGCCAAGAAGTTATTAGTACATACCGTTCAATTCCTTTTAGAGATCTTGGCCTTTGTAGATCGTGATCGAATGGGGATGACTTCACAGTTGAAAATATTAACTCATCGATCAGAACAAAATCAATATCCCTGATATTGATGATCTAGCTGAAGCCGTCTACAATAACTTGAAAGGATTGATGAACAACAACATGGTCTTCGTGAATTATAATGAAATTTTTCATTTCATGCACCCATGTCGCCAGATATTTGAATTGAATATTCCGGGTTTGATATGATATCAATTCGAATTTTGATGGAGTGCTCCAACGTAATAAAATTGGGTGAGATAAAATAAAATCAACCTCACCATTCCATCAGTTAATCTTCCAATTCTGAAGACGTGATAACGAATTGAAGGAAGAAAATATCCATTCTGCATAAAGAAGGACAATTTTGCTGAACATTATAACCTGACACGGCCTGAATTGAAATTTTCTAGAGAGACTAAGGGCCAGTTGTTCGAGATATAACCGAATATTCCATTTTTGCATATCCATGGCAACGCATGCTTAGAAGTAAGAAGACTTGATTCCTCTCAAGTTAACAATGAACTTCATGCAACTGACCCTGAGTAGTGTACCCACCGTCTTACGAACTCACATACCCCTTCTCTGATCCATCCTAGATAGTGCGTGCTACTTCATCTTACCTAACATATCTTGGTTCGAGCCGGTTCCGGCCTCTAGCATATCGAATGATTGGTGTGGAAAATGACAGGTGTCACTAATTCGCATCATGCTTCATATGCTATAGAATTTGAATGAAATAATTCGTTCAAGAATAACTATACCCTAATGATATATCTCCGTGGGGTGATTTATTTCTGTTCTCATGAATTCCTGATGGAGATATTTATATTAAGTCATGGAAACCATCCATTCTCAAAGTGGTCCAGTATTTTTCAAAAGGAGAAAAAAAACAATAACTCAAAGTCGGTCGACCACAAAATATAATAAAACCTTCAATGTAACTAGTTTCGGCCACACAGCCATCTTCAGACACAAAAATTATAATGAAGTACCTGAAAAATTCGAACAGTTCTTAATCTAAATAATATGGCAGCTGGGAAAGAACATACCTCTATGGAGAAAACATCTTAACAATTTTTAAATAAAAGCAATGGTCAAGTTATCGTTACAAATCAATCCGGTAAAACTAGTAATCTTTGTAGCGGCTAAAAAGCCAAAAGAACTTCAAAATAAGTAAGTTTGGCATCAAGGAGAAGACACGTTTTTTAAAAATCTACTCAAAGGAGCTTCATCTGCTTCGAAGGCAAGCCATCAAAAGAAAGAATTATATAGTGGAGCAAAGATGGGAATGTGAAACTTAACCAAAACTTTGTTCAATTTAATGAAAAATTTTATAGACAAACAACTGGACTGGCAATGGGTAGTAATCTTTCCCCTTTGTTGGCAAAAATTTTTATGAACAACTTGGAGAAACAATTTTTAAATAATTCTAATTTCAATTCAAACTTAGTTTTTTATTATAGATATGTAGATGATTGCTTATTACTTTTTGAAGGTGACATTGGTATTGTTCTTAATTTTCTCAATTTCATCAACACCCTACACCCTAATATCACATTTACAATGGAATCAGAGGTCGATGATTCTTCACCATTTTTAGACCTACTTATATTGAAAAATCAGCACACTCATAGGTTCGAATTTGAAATTTTTAGGAAACCAACAGCAACAGATACAGTTATCCCCTTTAATTCTAATCATCCTTATTCACATAAAATGGCGTCCTTTAATTGCTTTTTCCACAAAATTTTTTCTTTACCTCTCTCACAAGCAGCTTTTGATAAAGAGATTAATATCATTAAACAGATTGCCCTAAATAATCTTTTTCCTCTTGAATTGATCATGAAGCTATATTTCAAATTTTACACCAAACATAGATTTTCATTTAATGTCACTACCAGTCAAGTTGTTGATCCTTCCTTATACAAATCATTACACTATTTTGGTCATTATTCCATTCAATTAGCAAAAATGTTCAAAAATTTTTCTTTTTCCATTTCCTACAAAACCTCTTCTAATTTGAAACATTTATTAGTCAATTCCAAAGATAAAATTCCCCTTGTCAAGAAATCTGGGTTGTACAGACTCAATTGCAATGATTGTAACTCATCATACATTGGTCAGACAGGTAGAAGTTTTGAGACTCGTGTCTCTGAACACAGCAGATTTATTCATAAATTTCTCAATTCTGGAAAATCTAGTACATCTTCCTTTGCCAATCACACAATTGATTCAAACCACAGTTTTAATGTTAATTCCAATATGGAAATCATTCATGTTTGCGATAAAGGTCATCGGTTAAACCTTCTAGAGATTTTGGAGATACAAAAATGTATTAATAATCCGGAAAGCATTTGTTTAAATGACCAGACTAACTTTAATCGGAATACCATTTTTCGCACTTCACATTTTTCATAATTTTATAAAATTTGTTAATTACAGTTTTCCTTACGCTGGAGCCGACTCTGTCTCCACTTGCTTGACAGACTTGTTTTCGGCTTCTTCTCTGTTTACCATTAACAATTCTTCTTCCTCTTGTAATTGTATATTCAGGGCCCTTTCACTCATCTCTCTATCTTCAATTTCTAATATTAATAATTTTATTGCATTATATAATTTAGGTTTTTGAATTACGCTTTCTCTGTTATGTTGTTGGTTGTTTTTCGATATGAATTTTAAATTGATATTGTTTTTCCCAATTTCATTCTTTGAATTGTCAATAATTCTATGTCAAATGTCAATTTTCACATTCCCATCTTTGCTCCACTATATAATTCTTTCTTTTGATGGCTTGCCTTCGAAGCAGATGAAGCTCCTTTGAGTAGATTTTTAAAAAACGTGTCTTCTCCTTGATGCCAAACTTACTTATTTTGAAGTTCTTTTGGCTTTTTAGCCGCTACAAAGATTACTAGTTTTACCGGATTGATTTGTAACGATAACTTGACCAGTGCTTTTATTTAAAAATTTTTAAGATGTTTTCTCCATAGAGGTATGTTCTTTCCCAGCTGCCATATTATTTAGATTAAGAACTGTTCGAATTTTTCAGGTACTTCATTATAATTCTTGTGTCTGAAGATGGCCGTGTGGCCGAAACTAGTTACATTGAAGGTTTTATTATATTTTGTGGTCGACCGACTTTGAGTTATTGTTTTTTTTTTTTTTTTTTTCTCCTTTTGATATTTATATTAGATGAAATTTGGATAGTATCAGTTAATAGTCGACTGTGGATACCCATCATGAACCAATTATCTACATCTAGAACAAATCATCAACAATTTTCTGAAAACTGACCTCTGAAACGTCATTCATCAACATTCTCCAATATATATACGAAGTAATTCAGAATAATTCATCATCCCAACAAAGAGAGCTGTGCAGTGAATTGAGTAGGTGTTCACAATGGAAAGGGGGTATTGAGTTACCACTTAATCTCCCTATTCTGGAAATATCTGCCAATTCGATATTGTTTTATTCCATATGTATCATCGCGCTGAAGCATCGTATCGAATTCCATAATCGATATCGATTTCTTGATGAAAAACAGTTTTCAACTGATAATTCGACTTTCTGTATATCTAGAATGATGGTTCGAAATGAAAAAATATATTATAAAGAAGCAGACTAGGCGTCCTCCTAGGGCCTGAAAGTTCAAAGGAGCCTGCAGTTGAAAAAAATAAATTTCATCACAGTTTTTGTGGCAATCTCACGCTTCGAGTGTCATGACACACGAGTATACAGGGTATATATTCAAGGTTTGACGTGATTTATTTATCGGGAACTGAGAGTAGCATAAAACTGAAAATTTTAATAGACGGTGCCAGCATAATGGAGAATCCAACATGAATATTTTTGTCATTGAGAATCTTTCGGGTTTCCAGGAAGTGACGCCATCTTCGTGTTTTTCAAAATGAAATCATAATTTGAAACATTTCCAGATCATTCCCATGATGATGATTCAAATCAACGGATCATACTCAATAACTGGAATGAACTGATTTCCAGTTGTTGGAATTTTTTCTTGGAAATGTAACGACAGATGTATCCAATAGAACATACGCAATTTTTATGATGCTAGAAATTTCAAGTTATGTTGATGGTTGATCGTATCACTCACTATAATCCTAATCACTGATTATTGTATAGGGTGCGCATAGAAATGGGTGTAGGAAGTGAATGATCAAAATTGAAAAGCTCAATTTATTTGAATGGAATGTCATTTTCTTTCTTATTATTTGATTATGTGAATGAACCATAGTTCGAATCAACCTTCTTTTTCACAAAACCCATAGTTAACATATATCTTCATTCCATAAATGATACTTTCGTGTGCAAAATATCTATATCTCTTTGTTTCCTTCCCAATCGATAGAAGTGGACTCACAACAAGTTTCGTTGGTGAAAATTCACATCCCAATTGACTATCATCTTTGTTCATATTATTGATGAACTGTAGGATAGTTTCAATTTCCTCTATTTATTCTGCTGACAAGTATATAATATATCGTCGACAAAAATACTACTGCAAATATGGCCGATGTTGATTCTGTTAACCTAGCTATTTACTGCTATGATTTCTAGTGTCTAGAAAATGTTTCATGATTTTAATTGAGTTATCTTCAATGCCCTAGTTATATGTATGTGTCAGTACCTCCAAAGTAGGTCAGGTTATATCGTATGCCTTTTCTAGATCGAAAAATAGAGCAACCAGTTGTTTATTCGATGCGAGACTCTCTTGAATGGCTCTCACAAGTTGAACCAGATTATCATGTGTTGAACCAGGGCCTACTTTATCTCACCAAGAGTTGGCCCTGATTGAACTGTGGCTGTCGAATCCTGATTATGCTCTGGATTGAAGGTTATTTGTTTGCGAGAGTTAACTATTTCTCACATGAGTTCGCGCAAACAGCGACGATCATTCAGAACTGCTTCCTTATTTCTATAGGATTTTCTATGGGCATGCTCACCATGGTACTTCATTGATTTACCATAGGCGAGCAGTCGAGCTATTCGGACGACGTATTATGTTACCTACCTAGTACACGAAGAATGATATTCCATCAGCTTTGTGAGGTCGAATGTTTATATTTATCTTTCACTAGTTATATGTGAGGCATCTGAGGCTATTATGGACACGTATAGTATCTTATATCGAGCAGCTGTAGAAAGTAGCAAAAGAAAACCGATGAATTCACATGGCAAATCAACCACCCCAAGCTAATGGAAGCAACCTGCAAAATGGCAAGGTTCTGAAAGTATTGCCCTTCTTCTCAAGAGAAAAAAATAAATCCATGTCATGTAGCAAAATTTGTTACTATTTCGATAACAGCCGTCGGTCCAGAAGAACAAAGCCTGACAAAGAACCTGAATTTCCAGTTTGTGATCATTCTTGGGTCGAATCAGATATGATCTCACAGAAAAGTGAGTGGTGAGGAAAAGTACAGATTCGATGGAATATCACAAAGCAATCTCGAAAACATCAGAATAACAAAAAACAGGTCGACAGACACATTCTGCCATGCTGGTGCTTCAATAATTTCCATTTATATATCAGGATTACATGAAACTCGCCTGGGCCGTTATTATCGTTTTTCAAGAGAAAGTATATTGTTGCCTGAATATCGTTGAGATCATGGCAATCGTTCGAAAGTTTTACATGAGATATTTTTTTCAAATCAAACTTTCAAAGTCGATCACTCCGTAACGAAGTGCGATAGATATTCTTCCATATGAAGTACTATCATGATTATGGCTCACTAGGTCAGCCCTATAATCAATGACATGACACATTGTATAATGTAACTGGATGATACTTATGCGCGCTTTTTTTTTACTAAAGATTGGTAGAGTTCCACTGATTTGCAATTTCATGATGAAAATGGGCATGCTTGGTAGGATTGTCACCCTATCTGTCTCCCTGAGAACCTTCTCCTGAGTTGAATTTTTTGAGTTCTTCTTCATGCAACTGATGTTGTGATATTGAATTTCAAGCGCCTCTTCTTCCTACGGATATGTCATAGCCTCCCTGCCGCCTGCTGCTTCATTGACCATCGCAATTCTGACAAATCATTGTACGGGAATGTTACCTCAATACGGTGCTATAATAGTGAGATGCTTCTGTTGATTTCTCGCTGCAAATTGCTTGCTGAAAACGCTTTTGCTGAATGTGTAGGAACCCAAACTGTCGTTCATGACAGCTTGTAGAGTTTCTTGGTGTTTGGAATAGTAATTTTCCTAACAAGTGCGGAAAGTGATTCTTTCCCGCACGAGACTGCCGTTGACACGAATGACGCGAAGCGGAGTTCGGGCAAGCAGTCGAGTGCGGGAAAGAAACTTTCCGCATGAGTTAGGAACAATATTTTTTCTACAAGCGTATAGGAAATTGATTGAATCGTTCAATTAATTATTCAAGCAAATAGGAACAACTAACAAGAGATATATATTCTCTATTTATTAACTATTAGTAATAGCTATTGTGAACTTACAGTTTGACGCATTATGTTGGTTCATTGCGGAAGGCAGCAAGCCCATAAGGTGTTTGACTCTACGTTTCAGATACTTCTAGGAAATGAGCCAAAAATACCTATTCTTCATTCGGTTTTTTCATTTCTTTATTGTTGCACCATTCAATAAAACGCGTGTATAGCTTCTCATACCTTTCTTAAGACTTCGTTGGTGATAACGCATCTGTATCAAATCCCTATAGCTAGAAGTTTTTGATCACATTGTGGCATTTCCACTGAATCGAAAATGACAGTAACGCTGTGTCAGTCACTTCGACAATTTCAAACTTATTTGAGGTTTGATTGGCATGACAAATTGACGTTTCCCGTCAGATCAATCCAAATCTATAGGGGGATTTTTATAATAATCAATTTTTTTTTCTCAATATTTCTTAATTTTTACAATAAATAGTGCAATTTGATGGATGATTCTGAACATACATACTCAATACTGCAACAAACAAACTTGAACTTTCATATTCCATCACCAACCACTTATATCACTAGTGATTTTATCATAACTTTGTTTTCCCGCACTAGTGCGGGAAAAAATTTCCCGCACTAGTGTGGGAAAATTTTCTCGCACTGTTGCGGGAAAATGACACTTCCCAAACCAAATTGCATGCGGGTATAGGATGAATCACGCACGCTTGTAGAAAAACGTGATTTTCATGACAAGAAGTGAGTGAGATAATTGCACATGACTCATGTTCACCAGTTTGATCTCGTGGATGGCTACTCTTTTTCCTTCAGGCATTTGCGGTCTAGATAGTGGGTAATGCCGGTGGTGTCTAGTGACAGCGATGCTTCGGACTCAATGCTTCAGGCGTCGCCTGTTGGGCTCACTCAATGTTCCTAGATTATTCGCGATTTGCATACTTCGTTAATTCAATATAAAAAAGTGTGGTATATTTGAATATGAGTGAAATGGGAACGAATCAGCTGATTCGCCTCAAAATATTACTGCGTTCAAAAATGTTTCTATCAGAGAGCCTGAAAAATAATTCAATCGTTATTCAATTACACTTTGTTCTGAGGAAAGTTTGGAGAAGAGAAACATGATTGGAGAAATATCGGAATTCCGTTTAACTCTGAAGAAACGAATCTCCTTCAATCCTCAACATACAAAATGAATAATATCATTATTTCAATTTGTCTTTACAGTGTGACAATTCTCAGTGACATCAGTCTCATAAGTATCACACTAGCTGTTCCACGACATGAATGAGACTGCCATATCCTACAATATAAGTACCAATTAGAATGGTGTACCTCAATCAGAATGTGCCCAGAATATTATCGAAAATTTAGTCAGAAATCGATTAAGTTGTTTTGAGGTGTCACAAAGCAATTTGATCTCATTGATTTCTGATAGAATTATTATCGCGAGCACTTATGCTATTACCCCTCAAAAGACGATTTGAAAAATATTGTCTTTCATTTTTCATAGCAGAAACAGAAACATAATCATTCGTTACCTAAACTTATATATACACATATCTATTGTGTTTCAAAATAGAGTATCACTAACGAGTATTTGATATTTTCTATTATTAGGCTCTCTAGATGAAAAACTCTTGAGGTAGATCATCAGATCATCGGATTAATCCTTACTTCACGTGAGTATATTGAAATTATATCAAAAGGTATTTGTATTTCATTGTGAGAAGGAGAGAACATTTCAAATAATTCAGAAAACAGTAGGTACTACTTTCTCTCGCTTAACCTATAGACAAAAACTTATGACTAACGTCCCTCCCAAAAGAGAGTATTCCCCACCATGGAGTTATTTGGACGTTGAGAAACAGTGATTATATTGATTTTATATAGAAATAATCGATAGGTTTCCTTTCAAAATTCCCGATTTAGGTCAATATCTGGTAATCCGGTGATGATATTGAATCGTTTCCTTATGAAAACTATGGGTTACAAGGAACTATATCATCTCTCCAATTGATATTATCAGAAGTCCCACATTGAAATATACAGGGTGGTTGATGCATCGTGTGCCAAATTGAAATGGTCGAATGAAGGGCTCATCTGCTATCCTTTGAGACTAGTGAACACCTTTTCTGTCCTGTAGATTATTTTCAATCGTCTGTTCATTTGTTCATCAAGGAAGGCACAAATTCCACATTCAGATACAAATTTAAAAAAAAGAGTATGAGGCTTAGACTCATCTAGATGTACTTCTGAATACAAAACTGGTGACATAAGTCATCTGTTTTTTTTTCTTCAATTTACTCGCAAAGTTTCGGAAAATGTGGTACTCAAATTGAAGCTGTTACATCACATGGCTACAAAAAAAACAGGAGCGAACAATATCTTCCAACTCCCTCAGAAGTTCTCAAGTCTATTTTCTTGCCAATGATGTGTCACATGCCATAACTATCTCCTAACAACTTTGTGAATTCGATAGAATCAAGCAAATATTCAGAATTAGGATTTAAGGAATTATTCTTGTTTGAATGATACTTGAACCTATTGAATTTGTTATCTCACTCTTATGAGGTTGAATCTGTCTCGCATTTCTATTTTTCCAAGGATTATACTCGGAATTAACACAAAATAGAACTGCATCTTTAGCATTTATTTCGCATTCATTTCATGAATCTCACGAATCCTGCTCAATATGTTGACCTCTGTTGCAAATGCAGGCTCGACATCTGTTTCGTATCTTGACAGTTGTTGCTTCAAGTCGTATTTCCTCCTTGATGGCAGTTTCTATGCGTTGGACTAGAACCTCCTCAGTTGGAACTTCCGTGGCGTAAACTAGCTCTTTGGCACGTCCTCAGACATGAAAGTCTAACAAAGTTAGGTCTGGGGAACGTGGCGGCCATTCAATAAGGTCATAGCGCCCAATCCACGCATTAAGGAACACATTGTCAAGATATCCCCTCAAAATCAAACGCCAATGCGCAACAACAAAAACGTCAACAAAGTTTACCAATAACACCAAGAGTAACAAACTGAAAGAATCGTGGAGTACGAGGAAATGAACACGTTAGGTAGCAGAGGCAGTGATTTCTCGACTAAAAAATTGTGGGTCGGTGGCAGTTCGTGATTTGTTCAAACAGATTAAGATTGTGCAACAAATATTAATTTCATTTGTTTCTGGAGTAACATTTACGCAAAAATAGTTTTTCAGATTATTTTTAATAACAGCCATGTGAGACTTGATTGACATTTCTAGCGAATTTTACAAAGTTGTTAAAAGATATTTATGGTATGTGACACATCGTTAGCAAGACGATGATAGACTTTCAAACTTCTGAGGGTGTTGAAAGATCCTGGTCACCATTGGTTTTTTTTTTGTAGCCATGTAGTCACAACTCTAATTTGAGTTTTACATATTTCGAAACTTTTTGAGCGAACAAAAAAAAACTAGATGACTTATGTCACTAGTTTTGTATTTGGAAGTACTTTAACACGATACACATCTGAATTAAATTGAAATTCAGAGTCTACGCCTCATACTCTTTTTGAAATTTATATTTGGATGTTGAATTTGGGTCTTTTTTTGATAACAGATATATAGGTGAAAAAACGATCAAAAATAATCTACAGGGCACGAAAGGTGTTGACTAGTCTTGAAAGATATCAGATGACCCATTCATATTTGAATCGGGTCCTGTATGATGATTCCGTTGTCACACATTGTAATAATGGATCTGCTTCATCATCGATCTTTTAGAAATATTTCGTAGTGACTCGATTATTCAACCATATTTCTGTCCCGATGATTTATTTAATTAGATGTTTCATTATAATATGTTATCACCAAATCACCAAGTTATATTTATATCGCAGTCATGGAACAATCAGCTGTACCGTGTTAGTTTTTCGAGAGCAAAACCATCGTCAGTCTGGCCGTGTTAGCGACGAAGTTAACATCACGACTCATAATCTGTGAAATGCATCATCATTAGCATCAGATTGAATCAAATGCCAATTCCGTATTCAATGAACGATTATTGTTGTTCAACCTACTCTGATTGGAGATATGTGTTGAAGAATTGGAGATATGTGTTCATTCAATGATTGATGATACATTACATAATTATTTTTCAGCAATCTCTCCTAGGTCTCTTGTGATGCTTTGTTCAAGCTCGGTGAGATCTTGGATCAAATCGTTCGATTTATTTTTGATATGATTATAAAGGGATGACACCATAATATTTCCATTCAGAGGTACGAGTGAAGAAAATCACGAATATTCAGCGAAAGGCAATGTTGACACGAAGCAATATGACTCAAATTAGAATCATGCTAAAAAATACAATATATTTTTCTATGAGCTACAATAATTCTCACGTTCATGCAATCTCGAGCAGGGTAGCTCGGAAGTTTGGTAACGAAACTCAATAATAAGGTCATTAGAAGAGACTAGAGTAGAATCAGCTACTTTGGGAAGGTTGGTAGGATACTTGATAGTATAAAAATTTTCATTATTATTCACTGAAAATCTCAGAACTTTTAGACGCGTTGACATGAGTTATCTGTCGTTCAGAGGAACTTCAGAACATAATGGAATATACGGGATCAAAATCTCTCCGAGACAATGAAAGCAAATGAACCTCACGTCGAATAATCTACTAGGAATCACCCCTTACTTTGGTTTTTCAAATTGCACTATATTTTCCCTGCTTCATCTTATGGAACTTCTCAATTCAGCGATATATCGGACAAGATATTCAGCAAGGAATCCATCCTGGAATATTTCTAATAATTTCAATATTCTTCATAGATCGTTCCTTCCTTGAATCATTGTTTCAAATGACTGCCATCTCTTGCTACACTGTTGAGACTGTGTATATAGCCCATGGAATCACTGTGTTATAACGAAATCGCAAAATCAGTTACTCTTTTGAAATTTCAATTATAACGTTTTTTTGATCGTATTGTGCAAGCAAATTGGTATCGAGACAATTCATGGAATGCACTGGAAAAATATATATGTGCAATTTGAGTAACTGAAGTGAGGGGTGCATGATGGTGTCGATTTGATTCCACCATTTTTGAGAGATTTGGCTGTCATAAATTCCACATTTTTTCGAATTTTCCTTTGAAACTTTATGTTAGATGACTTATATATCTGCTAGCATAAAAGCTCTGTGATACACAATGAATGAGTGAAATTTTCTCATTGACTTCGATGAGTAGAAATCAAGATAAGAATAAACAAACTCCTGTTACATGTTTCAAAGCTTCGAAATCCTATATCGTTCAACAAACAGAGACCGTGTAAGTTTCAGCGCAACTTATACCACAAGAGTTATATTGACTATTCGTCTCTACAAAACATTTTCCGAAGTCAACGCGAGAAGCGAACAACTCGTATATATCAGTCTCTGTTTACTCGCTCACTCGATATCCTTCCTCTTGCTATTTCCCCAGATTATAAATTCATTTGGAGGACCCAAATTGACTAGATATTGATTGTTCAAAAACCCAATAACAAGAACACGGCCCTTTTGAATCAATATACTACATAAATATAGAGGGTGACATCAAAATGAATACAAATATTTCAAAATGAATTATATTATATTTCGAACGACACTCAAAGATCCATACCGTGACAATTCTGACGTCATATCTGTGAATTTTTTTGTGCCGAATGCACAATCACGCAGAACTCAATGATCAAAATTATGGTCTTGAAGTAGCATGCTTTCATTTTTTCATTATGTTCAATCTTCAAGATGAAATTTCTGGTTATTTCCAAGGATTAGGAAAAATCTGATATTTTGAAAATACTTGATGGACTTTTTCAAATTTATGTGCTGAATACTTTGATAATCATTTTATAAAAACCCCGCACATATATTCTTTTATGGATATATCTATTCTGCATGTTATTGGTTCGGTATATTTACATTTACCAACACCAAATGTGCATGTCACAGACTACCAACAATTAGCTTAGGCGCATGCGCAGATCACCATGATTCCTAATGAAATTTTGTCGTGTCGCAAAACAGGTACGATTTCAAAAAAGCAAGGTTATCAATAGTCAACTCTCCCGGGATTATCAAAATCCTAATATCAAGGTCAATCAGAAGGGGAGAGCAAGAATGTGTTCAACAACAACCCAACATAGCATAGTCCTCGGGCCACCCTGTGTAGGCTTTCAGTGGGTCACCCTGTATACTCTCCAAGTGATCCACCTGGTACAAGCTCACATGGGGCACCCTAGAGACTTCGGTTGAGTCACCCTGTATAGCCTTGGGGTCAAAAAATCCAATGAAATCTTGGTCTCACAAACAAGCACGCAAATAAAACCCTCAGGAAGAAAATTGTCAGTACCTACCTTGACAAAATTCCCTATCCTCAAAATCCCCAAGGAAAGTGAAAAATCAGAGTGAGAAACAGCCTCCGGCCCCTGGAATATGATTCCATCACCCACCCTAGTGACCAGGCTGTTATCAAATAATACACTTTCAAATCCTGTTCCCCAAAAGTCTTACACACCTTATTATTCTTGCTGTACAGCCTTGTCGAAATGTAGCTAACCCTATTAGTTTTAATTGCAGTGTCGAAGACTATTCGGTTCTCGCAATCAAGATTTATCTCAATTTCATTTCCATAATAATAATAATCATCCATGCCTGTGTGATTGAATAACATTTCAAGAAGAAAACTCATTATATTTCATTGGAAATAACTAAAATACATGATCGAAGTGATGTTGTTTACTGGTATGAAAAGTATACCATGACATTCGAATTACTGAACCCTGGTTACTTGTCAACATAAAAAATATTCTAGAAGTGATAATTTATTCTGATGGGTAGACACCTTCACTTTATGAGGACTCGGACAAAATCTAGATGGAACTCCATCAATCTCGAGAGTTAGTGCAAAATATTGATTCTGCATTCACTATCAATTTCAAGTGAATGTTCGACCACACTGGAATTCATGATGGAATGTACTGCGAACAGAGAAACCAACTAACTCAGAGATGAAAAGTACGACTTATTGAATGTATCATTGAAGGATTTCGATCAATCGATTTTCCTGAAAATCTGAGAATTATATTCGAAGATGGAGAAGGAGAGTCAGACATTGTGCTGATATTCTAGCTTCTCCAATCGGCTTCGTGATTTATTTCTCTTAACCACTTCGTGAAGCAGTACTTCCCAGAAAATATCGCTAACACTTTTTCTGACACTTGATACAGTTCATAGCTACTTTTATAATCAAATGAAATCGAAGTTTCCCCAAATCAAGGTTCCTTTTTATCAGGCACCAATAGATTCTTCGAGTTTTCCACAGTAACCAACTCAGCCTCTAGGCAGTGTACAATCTAGTTCCTATATTGAGAGTCCTATTTGCTGGGTGATCGAATCTATCGCCAGCTGTTGATAAAAAAAACTTTCAGTACTAACTCATAATATACAATGTCAACATTCTTGAAGTGTCAAGGGTCTCTCCCCATGTTTCAAGAAAAAAACACCCACCTACCAGCGGACCTACTCCAACTCGTGAATAACCTTGCTATTTCGAAATCTCCGGTTATGGTATGGTTTACAACGTTCAATTCTCACAACAGAAAGATTTGGGTCATCGATGAAAAACTCAAACACACGTTGAATGACACAAATTAGTACTTCTCAAATCTGTGAATGTCGGCTTCAAAATATAATCCTAATTGAAGATGATCATGATAATCAGATATATGTTCAAAGACGTCCGTCGACAGCGATCAGACCATTCTCCAGAGGAAGCAAGAGACAGCGTAAGAAGACGAAAAATCTAGTCAGATAATATCATTACGGAAGACAAAATTCTGAGTATAAACATTTTCTATGACCCCTAGTAGTGTATTCGGTCGGCAAAGGGCTACAACAAAAAACACTCACAGAGTTGAATAGGATGATTTGTACCTCATCATGATTAGCAAGACATCCCGTACGTATCTCTGGACGAAGTTCCACATCCTCCGATGGGTATTCTAGGTTCAAAACCATGAGTTGGCACACCCTGTATGTTGTTGGCCTTCCCTAAGTGCGGTCCTTGCTTGCATATACGTATTAATAATCAATACGGATAATCTCTATCTGTTTCCATAGCGAAACATTAAGCCGATTTTTGAAGACAAATGACTATCCATAAGGAAAAGTGAGATACGATCAGACACATACTGCTTTGATTGAAAGGCTAGTAAACGTCATTGTCCACCGAAACGCATGTCTTTGATGACTACGTATCATGCCACCAAATCCTTATGGATATTCATTTGTTTCATATTTTTGGCTTCATCCTGGCACCCGTTATGATCCGTATTGTTTATTAATACGTATATGCTTGCTTGACACCGCACCATTCTCGTACTGTTCCATGACTGACAGCCAGCACGACGACGAACGAGATCACACGAGAGCCGGTGAACCCCATGAAAAAACAACTGATAGTCTCCTTCCAGCTGACTCAACTTGTGTAGTATAACCTGTAAACAAGAAATACCTCAACAACATGAATTACATGAATAACAATACAAAGGCCAAGCATACGCTTCTATACCATTAATTCAGTCATGGCTGGTCGTAGCGATCCTTTGTCAGATGTGAATTACAATAAGAATCAGATGAACTGAAGGGTAAGCTCAACATAGTCTTGTTGCCCAGAATTCTTGTCAGTGAGTAGCCAATCTCTTTCAGAAGAAATTAGCTATAATCGTGAAATGGTTCCTGGTCCCATACTCAGAGTGTGACCTTCAATCATTGTCATGCCTATAAACAGCTCCTTATGTATCTTTACCCGCCAACTGAGTAGGAATGTAATCAAATAATGTCTTTTCACAGCGTATGACCAGGTAGTTGATGAAGGTAGGTTACAGTGGCATTAATAAAGTCGGCATCATATGGGAAAAACATTTATCAATGACTTATTTTGGAATTCTTGTTGGTCGTTCAGTTTTGCTTCAAAAAAAAAACAAATGGCCTACTCAATCGGGGTCACGTGACTTTCGCTACATGTCAAAAGTGACATTTTTTCAAGTTAATCGCTGAAAGTAGGCTTATTTGTTCGAATATCGAAAAAGTTTACTTAAAAAAGATGTTTCTATTTCATTTCTACACATGCTTCTTGAATTTGATCTTTCTATTGCAACTTTTAGATTTTGATTTTTTTTTAATTTTTCGAAATTTCTATAATACTTGAAGAATTCTTAATTCCACGAAACTACTTCATACCACTATCTTTTTCATGCTACCTACTTTCAATTAATTATTATCACTGATTATGGACAGAAATATGATTTTCTTCAGAAAATGATCATACCCGCTTCCAAATTCTGTTATGTTTGATGCAAAGTTGATATATCGTCACGCATTTATAAACGAAATTCATTTGAAGTGATCTTTTTAGTACTGACAAAATGAATTCAAATGAAGTTTGTTTCTAAATGCTTGACTCAAACATAACAGAATTTTGATGTTATGTTTGCATCAAAAATAACAGAATTTTGAAGCGGAGATTATCATTTTCTGAAGAAAATCGTATTTTTGTCGATAATAAGTGATAATGATTAGTAATTGAAAGTTAGTAACATGATGAAGCTACTGGTATGGAGTAGTTTCATCGAATTTACAATATTCCTAATGTTACAGATATTTCGAAAATTTTTAAAAAATATCGAATTCTAAAAAATTTAATGGAAAGATAAAATTCGAGTCACATATGTAAAATTCAAATAGAAACAACTTTTTCAAGTAAACTTTTTCGATATACGAACAAATAAGCCTACTTTCAGCGATTAATTTGAAAAAATGTCACTTTTGACATGTAGCGAAAGTCACGTGACCCCGATTGAGTAGGCCATTTTCCATCTTCTTCTAAGCAAAAATCAAAGTCTAACTCGAATTTCAAAATAAGTCAATAATAAATGTTTTTCCTATATGATGCCGACTTTATGAATGACACTATATATACTTACTGTGGAAAATGAAAGTACCAATACATTTCTTCGACCAATAGGATCTCAGGAATTCAAATTCAACGCTAGTTTATGACTTCAGCAGGAAGTAAGTTGTAAAACGAAGGTACGGAAATCTCCGGTACGTACGTTAATTTTTCTTGTTTGGACATAACAAATTCATGTTTTGGAAGCCGTTGCTCAACACTTCTCGAGATTTTTACCTAGAGACTGCCATGAATTGCCAAGAAACCATGCAACGCAGCCTGTTTCATTCCATAGAAGATCAATCTGATGATTCTCCAAACCTTTCTCCCTTCTTCTTGTGTTGTTTCCACGTGTCATGTATTGTGTATCCTTTCAGAAGACTTTATAAGCTATTGTTTTTAATGGAGAGTTAGGATGCAGCACTGCTGCGCTTCAGGATCCTAGACACGACTGGCTCTCAGGAAACTTCACTTCATTTTTGTCAAGATTGCCTAGAGAATATCAGTTATTCTTCGAGGGTCTTCGGATCTTGGCAAGAGTCGATCACGAGGATACTAGATGGAGCATATTAACAGCTTGTAGAGACTGACTGAGGTTGAACTCTATCCCTGAACTTCTGCTTCGAGCAGGTTTGTTCTTTCTTGTTATATCGTCCTCACCTGCAGTGACCTATGCTGCCCATCAAGACACTACTTGGAACCTTATATAGGGGTGATCTGAACCATTGCAGAGGACCCTTGGATTCAAATCAGGTTTTGACTTCCACTTTTAGTGATTCACCTCTTGATTATTATTTGGGTGTGAATAATTTTTAATTAGAGAATAATGTCTGTAGGTTGATCAAGGAGGTGGTACAATCATTTTACTTGATTTTTTGAGAGTTTCTCCCATCATTTCAATAAAATGAAAATCTGCGTATTATTTCAATATATTTGTAGTGGGATAAATCAGATGATTTTCCCCAAAGTATCACTGCGTTCAAAGAAATTTTCTTTCAGAAAGTTCAGATGGAAAATCCAGTAGCTTGTCAGTGACAATTTGTTTGAAAAATTTTTGAAGGAAAGAAATATAAGTATATTAAAAAATAACGGATTTTAACTTATCTCAGAGATGAGTGAAAATTTGATATTTCAATTCCCAATAACTCGAAATTAGTTGCTCGCAGCGACCTCTACCTGGAATATATTTTTCACACAGAAGTGTTCTAGAAATCTAGTTTTCTACCATTGAAGGTACGCACAAAGAAGTTATGACTTTTTCAAAAGAGTCAAAAGACATGTAGGTGGCGTCACTCCCACAGACGAGACAAACCAACATAAAATTTGATAGTGTCATTGGAAAATCCCCCTAGATACCAAACTTCATTCGAATATCGAAATCAGCTCGAAAGTCATAAACAAGAAAACAAAAATGAGGATTCAACTTCGACACTCTGTATCCCAGAAACGAAGAACTTTCGGACATATATTTATACGAAACTTTCTACTCACATTGACGTCAGCAACATGCTCCTGAATTTTCTACACGTACTTAAGAAACACCCTGTATATATATAAATCCAGTTTTTTGAGTTCATAATTATATCTGAGAATATTCCTTTTCAATATTGATTTCCCTATTCCTAATCACAAGTTCATATATTATATTCCTATGGGATTGTGATGAGGAATGCCTCCATGTCCTTGAGTCTAATACTTCGTCTGTATGTAGTTCGCATAAAATGCAATTTTTCATTCGCAATCAGCTTCTCCTGCTGAGAGATTCCACAACGTATAACTGAGAAATTCACTAACTGAAGTCTCTAACTCTAGTATACAATATATCTACGGTAGTTTATGGTAGTGGAATGCGATTCCGATGACATCTAATATTACATTTTTCATCTCCCATTGAAGCGCACCTATAGGAAATTTCTATTATGTAGGGAGAACATCGTGCATACCTAGGAAATATAGAAGGTAATTGAATTTTGTTCGATTCACTGGAGATTATGTGTTCTTGGGAATATTTGTTGTGGCGTGGACTATATCAAAATGTTGCCGTTCTATAGACAACAAGTCCAGGTGGAGAATTGTTTGACATATTTCAATATTGAGGATAAAAGAAGGTGCTGAGTGGGCTTGTCGAGTACGTCTTACTGGTTGACAGTACCAGTGAAGGATTGATGGGAGATAGTACTGAAAATCATGTCTCCTGAAAGTAACTATTGAAAAGTTAAGGTACCCAACTTTTGTATCAATTATGTCAAGGATTCAGCGAGTGTGGCGAATGAGTCCTCGCTGAAAGGAATTTGAACCCGTTGCAGGGTGTTTTCTAATTGAATATTTGAGGAGGCGATTCTTGTGCCCATTTATGGAAGGAAATTTCATATGAACGTATGACATGAACGTCTCACTTTTTGAGAGCCAGGGTGGTGAAATTCTCAAAAATAAATAGTTTTTTGTCATAATCTGTGATACCACTTTGAATATTTTGATGGAATCAAGAATACAAGTTCTTTGTATCAAAAGTCATCCACACTTTTTTTTGTTGCCACCAGTGGTGTTCGTATGGAATTTCACATACCTATTTCGACAAACATTGATGATACGCCATTTATTAATCTAGATATTGAAATCATTGCTGAAATTTTTAATCGTTCCTTAGTAGATTTGAACTCTAAATGTTTTTCAATCTGATGCACGGTTTTTGCTCGAAAAAATAAGAATCTTCTTACAGCATGATATCGTTAATAGAGGAATAGATTTGATTTTATAGGTGGAAACCGTGATTTGGAATGACACAATTCAAGAGATTATATCAAGTGGCACCAAAAATATCAATGGAAGAAACTATTCATTTTCTGAAACTTCATTAACTGAAACTCAGTGTCGTGTCAATATCTGATTCTGTACCTTGACAGACCCATCTGAACAAGGCTCTGGTTACGCAGGTATCAGAAGAATTGAGTTGGTATAGTGAGCACCTTTTGCTTCCTGCAACCTTCCAAAGGCACCAACATCTGAATTTCATATTTGCCAATCGTTTTCACCTGTGTTGAGAGCATGCGCTGAGTAATCTTTAGCTTTTATGGAATAACGAAGGTCTGGCATTCATGGGTTCTTGGAGAAGTTATATTTTGGAGAAGCATACAAATTATTTTACATCTCGGATGCTAACTCACCATGTTCAATTGTGACAAATGATCGAATATCTCTTTCAATTGAAATGAGAATTATTTTGCATTGACTTGTTCTAAAAAGATTTACGTTGATTGGCCTCCTAGTGTTAACGTTTGTTTTTGCAATGGAGTTGCAAGTCCTCTAAATGTTCATGTGTTTCAAATGACTAACTGAATCTGGCGAATAGAAGTTGTTCAAGAGGGCTGTGGTGGAATTAGATTTGACAAGAACCAGCTGTTCCGTATGTCAGTTTCCTCTGGAATTATGAAGTAAGCAACAGTTCAGGGGATCATCAAATGAGAGAGTACTTCATTCGTTTCTTGTGTCAGGGATGTGCAAAGATATGTATATATAGTAACGCATATTCATCGTTTCATCGATGGAGAACGCATTTTATTGAATTGGATCTAATTACATATTCCAGTCCACAAATCACAGGACTTGAGGAAGCACTATGGGTAGGCACCACCAGAATGATTTGGATAATAAGGCAACATTTCCCAATTGTAACGCAAGTAGCTTCTGAACTTTTAAGTTGAGTTACAATTCATCGAGGATCAAGGGTGTCTGACAAGTGGTAGGCACCATGGTAACGTGTCTGGCAATAGATGACATGGTTTTTGATATTATTCTGACTAGAATATAAAGAATAAACTTGTATAATATGGAGAAAGTAGGTATTTCAAGCACCTTCGCTCCCTGCAACCTTCCAATGGCACCATAACCTAAACTTTATATTCGCTCATCGTTCTAAATAACAAACGTAGGTATGGCGTTCATGGGACCTTGGACCCTATGAAATGATGAGGCAAACAGTCTTCTTTTGGAACTTTCTCGCATTGATTTGTTTTCGACTTTGAAAAAAGTTATACATCAACATAACTCTCTTATGCTATAGTTTGTTATAGCCATGGAGTTACAATTCCTGTAGATGTACGCGTGTTTCAAATGACTATTCGAATTTCGCGAATAGAAGTTGTTGGATAGGGTTATGGTGAAATTTCAATCGACAAGAACCAGTTGGTCAGTTCGTCAGTTTTCTCTGGAATGATGAAGTGAGCAACGGTTCACTCTATCGCGTGAAGATCATAATATAAAGGGGCACTCCAATTGTTGCTTATGAATACCAATATACGCAACTGTCAGGAGAGTTGCAGCCCTACTTTTATGAAAAATAGGTGCATTGCGAACGGCAGCTCTTCGTCAGTAGGCACTATGAGTTCGAGTTATCAAAATGAGTTAAAATAGCAAAAAATTCAGTTATCTAGCAATCATAAGGTTAAACAAAAAAGATGGGGCGCCACTGCAACTTTTAATTCAAAAGAAATGTTACCTGGAAAGTTGAGCAACCAGATAATGAATAATATTAGTTGTTCTCCCAGACTAAAAGACCTAAATTTACCTTAGAGATGTTGTGAGTTGGAGTGTCATGTCAATAAACAAATAAAACAGTCATATACAATACCCAAAACATTTAATTATGATGATTGGACTCATATATCACATCACAGGTTTTGACAAATATGCATAATCAAAAAATATTACTCATTTCCTGTTAAGAAACTACACTGTTGTTGCCTGCTATTATGTGGATGAAAATATATATAAATCAACCTTATACTGTACTTGAAAATTCAAAAGCTCCTGTAAGGACGTTTTATATTCATAGCAGATTTTTTAAAAAAATATCAAATGTGAGTAATTCTACCAGCGCATAGTATACTATGTGGAGGGGAAGTATGTACCTTTCATGTGTGATTTTATCAATTTATGACCTGGCTATGATTTAAAAATGGTCCATTATACATACTAGCAATGGGCAATATGAGTGAATAAAAATGAAAAATAAAAATATATTTTCATGTCAGAAACCTGTATGGTGTGTCCTACACCAGTTATCCAGAGTAGCAATAAATGGCTTCAGTGCTACCAAATGAAGCTTCTGAGGGGAAGATTGGCGGAGAGCGGGGTGCTGACTTCACATCCCTGGATGTCAGATGACATTGACAGAGCTGTAGTATTTCCACCTTGAAAAAAGCATCATCAGGAACAAACAGGGGACGATATCCAGATTCCAGATTCCAGACTACTATATAGCCACCAAAGGCCTTGTAGAATTAACAGATCCTGGTCGAGCAATGACTCCTGGGAAGAATAGTGCTCCTGGTAGGATAACTCCCGTTGTAGAACTCCCGGTAGAAAACTCCCGGTGAAAAACTCCCGGTGAAAAAACCCTTAAATAATTCATGAAAATGAGGTTCTGAATTTCTGGACTGCAGAGAGAAAAATCGTGGAAATAATGCGAGACTCACCTTCTATGAAGGGTTGGGGATTGAAATGGCCGTAATGACGATGCAGGTAGGCACGTGGCTGCCTGGGTGATGAACCATGAAGATCCTGCCTCTTAAACCAAAACCAGAAAAATCTGTAGAGTCCAGCAGTCCTTGTAGATCAGCAACAAATCCAGGATATCCTGATGTGATCCAGAACGCCAGGCGGTACAGGACTTCAGAAGCCGGTTCACACCACAAAAAATGGCACTTGACCACCACGAAGAATTTTCTGAAGTGAGCTCTTGTCTCACGACCAGAAAGGAAATCCCTTCTCCAAATTTCCAGAAACTTCGAGAACAACTTAACAGTTTCCGCTTTTCAAATTGGCGGAAAATTTGAATATCCAAAATAAAAGACGTTATCGCTACTCCCTCCAGAGACTTGATTCTTCCCAGATGACTATCTGAACCAATCAGAATTGATGACTAAAATGACGTCACACCTTTCTTCACAAATACTCGTCTCGTTGGTTCGACGATGATGATCTAAGGACATATCAATCCGAATCGGCGTTTGGCGCATGACAAGTTTGACACTGTTGACATGGTGTCATGACCGACAGCTAATTGACGTAAAGCGAAATAACAGATCAACTCAACAAGATCAAAACATCAACCTGAATTTATCAACTGCATCAATCAAGAAAATAATGCCAAACGAAGTTAATTGATTCACCATGGTCGATTCCTAGTGAAACCATCCGCATCAGCGTTCCTGGAAAATCCAATACCTATTGTCCTACTGTGATGAAGTTTCAAGTGGAAATAGCAGTGTGAAAAGTGAGTATGATAAGTCTCTGAAATGGTATTTCATATTACTTTATATTATTTATCTCTTTCAGATAAGTTTCTGTAAAAACCATCCGAATCATCCTTCTACTTGGATCACAACAAAGCAGATATAGCAAGAGATATCAGTGTATTTATAGAAATTGTATTTTTATTTTATGTACAGTGTGAAATCTCAGGTGTGTATCCACATATCAGGTTTGAGAATAATTAAATAATATGAAGCAGATTGAGTTCAATTTATGTTATTGAAAAATGTTAACCATGTTATTAATTGTGACAAAATATCCTGTCAGATGTGCTCAGCATTACAGAATATTATAGAATCAGACAAAATATACAGTAATGAAAATTTACATGCTACATCATCTCTCTCCCAAGAAAAAATTTGAATCTGGATTGATTTAAATTTTCAAAAAAATTACAATATCAACAATGGATACAGAGGGATAAGTACTTCAGATCACCGAGACGAATATCAGTATCCAAATATTGAAATTGCATTTAGAATCAATCAGTGAGATGTCAACTCCTAAAAGAACGAAGGCAACTCACTAAAGAATCCCAAGGTGGAAACAAAAAAGAAAGTTAAAAATTTAAAATTTTGATTTAACCAGCTGTCCACCGTTCAACTGGGGTGACATACGGCCACCAACCTTAAACAGGCCAAACCTGAAACAAAAAGATTCAACAAAAAACGTTCGGGAGTATTCCCATTCACGTAGAGTTAGGTCGTCCCTAGAGACTACTCAAGTGCAAAAGCAAAAGAGCGGTACTTTCGAGAAATATGCCCATTGAACCCGCCTAAACAAAAATTCAACAAGACATACATCTCGTCAGCCCAACCTGTCATGAGACAACTATGACGACCCACATCACGTTGTTGTCCACGACCCCTACGCTTCCAAGGTCCCTACAGACAAAAAATAGCTCTTGGCTTTTCAAAATTTACTCAAAAATACTGTGGGAAATGTAAGTATCAAAATTGAAAATAATATCCCACAGCAAATGTGAAGTATCAGCATCAAAAGTGCTGATCACTTCCAAAAAGTTGGAGCAGTGCATGGACCATCACAGGTTATGACTGTCCACATAACCAGTGGCAAAAATAAAAAACAGCGATGTTACTGCCGTGATAGAATCACTAGCTGGGAACATGTCCAAGTTCAGGTAGCTTTAGGAACAATTCCAGGGATAACCAGCTCTTAGCCCGACCGAAAAAGAAATGGAACAGTAATTGGACCATCACTGGTTATGTCTGTCCACATAACGCAGTGGAAATAAATAACAGCGGTGTTACTGCCGTGATAACACTAGTTGGGAACATGTCCAAGTTCAGGTAGCTTTAGGAATAATCCAGGGATAACCAACCTTTACCCCAAAAAAAATATGACCATGAAGATCAAATGCATACCTCTATTCAGGGATTAACTTGGGGTAGTAGCTATGCGTACTAAACATCCTAAGGGAGGTCACGATCGGGAAGTCTAAGTCGGTAGAATTCATAGTCGAGTAAATTTACAAAATCGGGAAAGTCTATCCAAAATTATCCGGAACAGAGATATTTACATAATATTTACATAACTAACTCTAAATACTGTACAAAAAGGAAAATCTCATTACTCGTCAGCAATGAAACACATTGAAAACTGTTGCAATCTGACAGTTTCAATTCAGGGGCTAAATTTTCAAATTTCAAAAAATTCGAAATGCTAAATACAAAATACTGAATGTCACAATGTAGAACATTCCAAGGGTGTTTTTGTGAACTTTCACATTCACGGTAGCTACCAAAAAGTTTCTAGAAACTTACAAAAAAATCCAAAAAGTTCAAAAATTTTCAAAAAAATTTCACAAAATTTCGAAATTATATCTCAAAAAACTAACCGACAGAAATGTCCGAGTTAGACCCAAAATAAGGTTTCAAATCCTTAATATGCCAGTCTCCTGCTGGACTACCATTCTCATATTCCAGAGAATAAACTAAACGTGAAACCTTTCTTTTAACTACACACAAAACATATTTGGGTGCTAGTTTTGAACTAAACTTCACTGCAGCTTCTGAAAGTACCTTGTTTCGACGCCAAACTTTATCTCCAATATTAAAAGAAAAATCTTTCTTCCTCAAATTATATGCTCGTGAATTTCGTTGGTAAGCCTGATGCAATTTATTCTTTACTTCTTTAAAAATTGTATCTAAATTAGAAATATTTTCCACAAACTCAGATCTACTTTGAGGATTTAACTCTATTCCTACTGTATCAGATATATTACTATGATAGTTACCTGAGTGAGGAATATTTCTAGCAAAATTCAAAAATGCTGGGGCATAATTATGCACTTCATGTACAGATGTATTAATAGCAAATTGAATCTTAGATAACTCCTTGTCCCAATCCTTATGTTCAACTATATAGCTACGTATTGCTTGTCCAACTGTCTTGTTATTACGTTCAACAAAGTAGCACTGCGCTGAATAGCGAGGCGTAAACCAAATTTTTACTTTATACGTATCTGTTAACTTTTTGAAGATTTTTCCTGCAAATTGGGTACCATTGTCCGCAATGATAATCTGAGGTACACCGTATACTAAAAACACTTGATTTTCTAGAAATTTAACTATGTTTGGTGCTGTCGCGTCTCTTAGGGGACATAGAATGGTATATTTCGAGAACCAGTCTCCAATTACAAGTAAATATGTAAATCCACGGGGTGATCGAGGAAATGGTCCCATAAGATCGACAGCTAGGACTTGAAAAGGAAAGTTTACCTGCTTTTCACAGCCCATTAAACCTAAACGTGATGTGTTAGCTAACTTTTGTGATTGACAAACTTTACATTGACGAATGTATCTCAAAATATCAGGGCGCATCTTTGGCCAATAATAATTTTCCTGAATTCTACTAAAAGTTTTGTAAAAACCAAAATGTGAACATGTGGGTGGATCATGAGAGTTTCTAATAACATCGTTCCTTTGGGACTTAGGAACGACGGTCTTCCATTCTTTTTTATTAGTTTGAATTATGCCCTTTGAGGGAATAAATTTGAAAAGCAAATTTCCTGAAACTTTCCATTGTGGAAACAGTTCAGGTTTCTCTAAAATTCTCCTCTTAAGTGAAGTGTACCATTTATCCGATATTTCGGCCTTTATGTCTATCAACAAAATTTCTTGGTTATCATCAGGCAAATCACTAGGAGGAATTCTGGACAGAAAATCAGGTAAGACATTTGAAGCTCCGGGCTTGTGTATTAGTTCAAAATTATGTTGTCTGAGCTTCACAGCCCACCTAGCAAGTCTTCCACAAGGATCCTTGAGATTGTTGATCCACAAAAGGCTACTGTGGTCAGTGATTACCTTGAATTTTGTGCCTTCTACATAAGGTCGAAATTTATCTATCAAGAATATCAAACTGAGAAGTTCTCTTTCCGTCACAGTATAATTACGTTCTGCACGAGATAAGGAACGAGAAGCATAAGCTATAACTCTTTCTTGTGAATCAATATTCTGAGTCAAAACACCTCCAATACCATAATCACTGGCATCACACTGTATTACAAAAGGTTGATCAAAGTCTGGTGAACTTAGTATAGGAGACGATATCAAAGCATTTTTAACACGGATGAAAGCATCTTCCGCCTCTGGAGACCAAGTTATTGGTTGCCCCTTCTTTTTCCCTTTAAGGAGGCCTGAGATAGGTGCTATCAAACTTGAAAAATTTGCGATGAATCTTCTATACCATGAACACATTCCGATAAAACGTTTGATTTCAGTGCTGGTAGTAGGGCGAGAATAATTGACCATGACTGCTACTTTATCAGTATCTGTGCGGAGTCCTTCTCTATCAATAACATAACCAAGATACTTGAGGGATGTTTTAAAAAATTCACATTTTTTAATGTTCACTGTTAAATTTGCATTTTCTAAAATATTCTTCACCTCAGCAAGAAGTGATACATGTTCATCAAAAGTTTTTGAAGTAATAATTATATCATCCAGATATGTGAAAATATGTGGTTCAAACTTAGGTCCAAATAGAGCGTCACAGAGCCTCTGCTGAGTCTGAGCACTATTACATAAGCCAAATGGCATGACTGTGAATTGAAAAGATCCCCTACCAGGCACACTGAATGAAGTTTTCTCACGTGACGACACATCCAAAGGGATTTGCCAAAAAGCTTTGCGTAGATCAATACTTGAGATGTATTTTGCATCTCTGAGCAAATTCAAAATTCTGTCAATGCGAGGTAGTGGATAGCTATCGTGCTTAGTTACTTCATTGAGTTTTCTCCCGTCAAAACAAAATCTGTACTCACCGGATGACTTTTTTACTAAAAGGACTGGACTATTATAGGGACTCTGAGATGGTTCAACCACCTTTAACTTGAGCATGTCATCAAGTTCTCTATTTAAAATTTTCAACATAAATGGTGACATAAGGTACTGCTTAACACGAAATGGCTTTGAATCACCAGTGTCAATTGTCATTTTAATTTTATCTGTAAGACCAATTCGACTTTCACTGCTAATTTCTTTAAAATGCTCTATAATTTGTTCTGCTTGAACACTCTCTGAAGGAGATAAATCTGACAAATTACTTGAATCTGAATTTTCAATCTCATTAACATGACTAGAGACAACCTGTATAGAATTATGCGTTACTGCACTATGCACATTCCAAATCCTATTTTTGAAGTCGATCTTGATCTTGAACTGATTGCAAAAATCGCTTCCAAAAATAATTGAGTGGGGCAGTGAAGGCACTACTATAGTAGGAACAACCTGAACAATGTTATCTACACAAACTGGTAGATCAACAACACCCTTGACTTCCCGTTCAGTTCCATCAACTGTTGTCACATGTTTCAAAAAAGATTTATTCCATTTCAGATTAAGTTTTTTCAGTAAATCTACTGATTTTTGACCACAAACCGAAACATTGGCACCACTGTCCAAAAGACAAACTACTATCTGATCAAAAATTTTTACAGAAATATATGGTCTGTTATCACGTGACTTCTGTACAAAAAGAGGTGCGACATTTGAATTTTTATGGAAAACATAATTTTTATAAAAATCTCTAACAGTATTTTTCCAATCATTCCATTCCTTGGGATTGAAAAAATTTGATCTTGAAATTGGGTTGACTCTTTTAAATAATGGAGGGAAACAAGAGTCGTAATACTTCACCTCCCTTACTAGTTTCCCTGACATTTTGTACATTCCCTTGAAGTTACATCTGCACAACCGCATTTAAAACAAAATTTCTTAATGATATTGTCAGTAGCTCTACAGTTCCTAAAAGTGTGGTTTGGTTGTAAACACCTCCAACATAATACTGATGAACTTGATGAATTTGCATTATTTGAACTAGTAACATTAACTTGTTTATTCGTACTGACATTTTTATTCGATTTCTTTATGTTGAAATTTCGCTTTCGAGGTTGAAAATTCCTCCGAAAATTCTGATTGTTAGTTGTAGAACTTGAAAGGGCATCTGAAAAATGTGTCAACTCAGGATCAATCATACATTGAAAAGGTTTCTGATACTGATGTGACTGTGAACCAGATGCCAAGCTAAGAATATCAGCTTCTTCAAGCTTTTTACAAAGTGTACTCAAGGTAGAAACACTATCAATATCACTAAGTGCAAGTCTTTTAAGGTATTCACCCTGTAGTCCCATTTTAATATATTTAACCTTAGTGAGCTCTGCGGCTCCACGACTGAGTCTACTGAATAAAGTTTCCATACAAGCTATGAAAATTACTACAGGTTCATTTCTTCCTTGTTTTCGTGATTTTATTTGGTTCCACACTTCATCATCAAAGTCTGACATCAAAAAATCCTTCTTCAATTTTATAACCAAAGTTTCCCAACTATTAACTTGTGTTCTGATTTGTCTGAACCAAAATGTAGCCTTACCACTGAATAAGTCACTAGCAGATTCAAAAAGTTCAGCTTTACTAACATGCCTTGCCTGAGCTACTTCTTCTATGCGTTCAATAAATGAAAGGAGATTTTTTGGTTCACCATCAAATTGAATATTCAATTTATAGACAGGAACTGACTTATGAGAATTCACAATTGTATTACTAAAGGTGTTAGCAGTAGTAGAAGCACTAGCTTGTGGTGTTAAAATAGTGACATTAACATCATCCTGAACATTCTCATTTAATTCAGCATCAAATTGCAGGGCTGTAGCATAAGCTTCATTCTTGAAATTCAATACGTCCCTATAATTTAAATCTTCCCGCTGTAACTTAATTCTGTTTATGCGAAAACTGATATGATTTATTCTGGAGGTTGCTCTTTTGTAAACAGAATCTGATGAAGGACCTTCAAAACCTTCAATAAGTGATTTAATAGAATCTAAAGTGGACTGAATTTCTACTCGCTCTGTATCAAAGTTATAAGCTTCATCAACTAAAGTCATTACATTCGTACCACTTTGTTTTTCTTTAAATAGAAGTCTTCCAAGAATTTTACGTTTTTCATCTTGATTCCGTTCAGAAATTACACCTCGAATTCTCAACTCATAATTCAGTTCAGCCTGCAGCAAGTGATTAGCTTTAAAATTTTGATCCATTTTGAATCAGTTCAAAATCAAATATCAAAACTGTTGTTCCAACTTCTAAGGAAATTATTTAAATGTGGCAACACTGTACGTAGTATTGTCTGAAGCAAGAAGCAGTCAAACTGATTTAATTAAATATTAAATCACAAAACTGGATTCTCAAATATTATGAAACCTGATATGTGTATACTCACCATAAATCAGTTCATAAAAACCCATATATTTTTTTACCTACCAAAACAAAATGTGGTAAAAACAACTCTCCTGGCTCTCCGTCAAACTATCAGCTGTTTCCAAACCATAAACATTTTATTCATTCATCAACAAGACACTCACAACTGTTGATTACTAATAACCTAACTAAAAACTCGGGCCCCCACGTTCGGACGTCATCTTTGCAGCCCTACTTTTATGAAAAATAGGTGCATTGCGAACGGCACCTCTTCGTCAGTAGGCACTATGAGTTCGAGTTATCAAAATGAGTTAAAATAGCAAAAAATTCAGTTATCTAGCAATCATAAGGTTAAACAAAAAAGATGGGGCGCCACTGCAACTTTTAATTCAAAAGAAATGTTACCTGGAAAGTTGAGCAACCAGATAATGAATAATATTAGTTGTTCTCCCAGACTAAAAGACCTAAATTTACCTTAGAGATGTTGTGAGTTGGAGTGTCATGTCAATAAACAAATAAAACAGTCATATACAATACCCAAAACATTTAATTATGATGATTGGACTCATATATCACATCACAGGTTTTGACAAATATGCATAATCAAAAAATATTACTCATTTCCTGTTAAGAAACTACACTGTTGTTGCCTGCTATTATGTGGATGAAAATATATATGAATCAACCTTATACTGTACTTGAAAATTCAAAAGCTCCTGTAAGGACGTTTTATATTCATAGCAGATTTTTAAAAAAAATATCAAATGTGAATAATTCTACCAGCGCATAGTATACTATGTGGAGGGGAAGTATGTACCTTTCATGTGTGATTTTATCAATTTATGACCTGGCTATGATTTAAAAATGGTCCATTATACATACTAGCAATGGGCAATATGAGTGAATAAAAATGAAAAATAAAAATATATTTTCATGTCAGAAACCTGTATGGTGTGTCCTACACCAGTTATCCAGAGTAGCAATAAATGGCTTCAGTGCTACCAAATGAAGCTTCTGAGGGGAAGATTGGCGGAGAGCGGGGTGCTGACTTCACATCCCTGGATGTCAGATGACATTGACAGAGCTGTAGTATTTCCACCTTGAAAAAAGCATCATCAGGAACAAACAGGGGACGATATCCAGATTCCAGATTCCAGACTACTATATAGCCACCAAAGGCCTTGTAGAATTAACAGATCCTGGTCGAGCAATGACTCCTGGGAAGAATAGTGCTCCTGGTAGGATAACTCCCGTTGTAGAACTCCCGGTAGAAAACTCCCGGTGAAAAACTCCCGGTGAAAAAACCCTTAAATAATTCATGAAAATGAGGTTCTGAATTTCTGGACTGCAGAGAGAAAAATCGTGGAAATAATGCGAGACTCACCTTCTATGAAGGGTTGGGGATTGAAATGGCCGTAATGACGATGCAGGTAGGCACGTGGCTGCCTGGGTGATGAACCATGAAGATCCTGCCTCTTAAACCAAAACCAGAAAAATCTGTAGAGTCCAGCAGTCCTTGTAGATCAGCAACAAATCCAGGATATCCTGATGTGATCCAGAACGCCAGGCGGTACAGGACTTCAGAAGCCGGTTCACACCACAAAAAATGGCACTTGACCACCACGAAGAATTTTCTGAAGTGAGCTCTTGTCTCACGACCAGAAAGGAAATCCCTTCTCCAAATTTCCAGAAACTTCGAGAACAACTTAACAGTTTCCGCTTTTCAAATTGGCGGAAAATTTGAATATCCAAAATAAAAGACGTTATCGCTACTCCCTCCAGAGACTTGATTCTTCCCAGATGACTATCTGAACCAATCAGAATTGATGACTAAAATGACGTCACACCTTTCTTCACAAATACTCGTCTCGTTGGTTCGACGATGATGATCTAAGGACATATCAATCCGAATCGGCGTTTGGCGCATGACAAGTTTGACACTGTTGACATGGTGTCATGACCGACAGCTAATTGACGTAAAGCGAAATAACAGATCAACTCAACAAGATCAAAACATCAACCTGAATTTATCAACTGCATCAATCAAGAAAATAATGCCAAACGAAGTTAATTGATTCACCATGGTCGATTCCTAGTGAAACCATCCGCATCAGCGTTCCTGGAAAATCCAATACCTATTGTCCTACTGTGATGAAGTTTCAAGTGGAAATAGCAGTGTGAAAAGTGAGTATGATAAGTCTCTGAAATGGTATTTCATATTACTTTATATTATTTATCTCTTTCAGATAAGTTTCTGTAAAAACCATCCGAATCATCCTTCTACTTGGATCACAACAAAGCAGATATAGCAAGAGATATCAGTGTATTTATAAAAATTGTATTTTTATTTTATGTACAGTGTGAAATCTCAGGTGTGTATCCACATATCAGGTTTGAGAATAATTAAATAATATGAAGCAGATTGAGTTCAATTTATGTTATTGAAAAATGTTAACCATGTTATTAATTGTGACAAAATATCCTGTCAGATGTGCTCAGCATTACAGAATATTATAGAATCAGACAAAATATACAGTAATGAAAATTTACATGCTACAGAGTGGAAACATGAAATACACATTAGGTTACGCCCATTCAACGTTTCAGTTTCTAACAGCTCGATTGAAACCGCATTCTTTATGAGAATCACATCACATATTCCTGTCTGAAAATCACTGAACATTATTCAGTAAGTGATGATTTCCTTTTTGAATTGAGCAAAAAAATTGATTCCAATCGAAAACGCTCATCCCCCGATGATCCTGATCAGAATAATGAGAGTAAACTATCAAGAAACTGCTGTCGATCCTGGTTGAGTGTGCAATGTTTCGATATAATTCGACTTCATGAAGTTGGTCAAAATCCCTGGCTCATAAGATGAAACTATCCAAACGACTACTTCTTGAAGGACACTGCAGTATCTCTGGATGTAACGAGTTATTTGAAGGAATGTAGAAGAACATTTGAAATTCCGATGGTGAAACACTTGAAACCTTGGTGGCAGAACTTCATTCACCATTTCATTCCTGAAGATCCTGATCAGGAAAAGGAAACCAAACTATTCAATTATGCTTTTGTCATCGGGCGTTGATGGCGTTAATATCTAGAGACAAGGCGCAAGAAAGAATCCATGCGCGTGGTGAGCATCAGAATGCTTGCTGCTGTTTTGTACGTAAATTCACAAGACACCCAAATATCAATGGAGCAATGTACGTGCCTTATGAAATTGAAGTGTCGTGTTAGAATCCCATACTATTTCTTGTTATTCGATTTGAAGCAGATACGGTAGAGGCATCGACTGTTGAGGACGATAGTGATTCACTATTTCAATCATGTTTTTTTCACACCTTGCTTCCGGATGGATTATTTGTTGCGCCCTGTTTCTCGACGAATCCTAGCCGAGTCATGCCATCCAAATCAGTCTCCCCTACTTTGATGCAAAACACGTGCCCTATATGTAACGATTCGACGAACGATATAATAATTCCCTAGAAAAGTCGTTGTTTATTCCAAGAAGATTGATTTACTTGTTTTTCCGTCATCGTATAGCGATTTCCCAGTACAAACGAATCCCAAACAAGGTTAATTCGATCAATATATCTCATTTTCTCTACGAATCGTGGAAATAAGACTCCAGTACATATATGGAGTATTGATTCCGCTTTACTCGAAAACAAGACCCCAAGAACCGAAGCGATGAACTGCAAGATATGATTCGGGAAGAAGAAGTGAACACAGGAAAATAAATAAGCCATATGAAAAAACCATCCAATTTCAGTTCAACATAAATTCGCTTCGAAATCAAAAAACGTTTGCTGGAGAATGCTTTTTCCGCAACGTAGGACCCTGTATTGAAATGTGATGAAAAGTTGTGTGTCGAATATATTGCACTATTCCTATCAACTTCAATCTACACACATCTCTTGTTTTTCCTCGCGAGGACTTGATGTTATATAGGAAATATCTTGGGTTGATGAAATAAGCATATATGGAGAACGAGAACGAGCACGATTCTGGAAGGACGGTGAAGGGAACATGGAAAATCTAACTGAAATATTTTCGAAAACGAATCAACAGATAAATTATGGACATTGAAGTATTGTTCATTCGGAATTTATTTCTCCGAGATCCGAGGTTTACCTTCACATCGCTGTGAAAAAAATTGAAATCGGTCGCGACGTAGCCATCTATTTTCACCAACATTGAAGAGTCATGTTGAGTTTTGGTGGCGTTGAATTCAACTAGGTTGTTTGTTCCCCAGGCTGTGATTTCAGCAAGATCTTCATTGACAGCATTGACCTGCCTGCGCCGTGAGTTCTTAGTTTCCTGGGAAGAAATGGGAACTCTGGAAGAGAACGCAGTATGGAGGGTACTATCATCTGCAAAGCTGTGGATGGGGCAAGTTGTTACTCCCAACAGATCATTGATGTGAAGCAGGAATAATGTTGGTGCCAAAATTGATCCTTGTGGAACGCCGGAATTGATGCCAATGGTATCAGACGATACACCGTCCACCACCACGTGAAGCGATCTGCCTGAAAGAAAACTCGATAAGAGATGGCATAGCTGAGGTGGTAAGCCGTATGATGGTAGTTTGTGGAGGAGTCCTTCGTGCCAAACACGGTCGAATGCTTTCGATATGTCCAACGCGACAGCAAGAGATTCTCCGTGTTTTTCTATTGAAGATTGCCATGAATGGGTGACGTAGGCAAGTAGATCTCCGGTAGATCTTCGGTGGCGAAAGCCGTATTGTCTATCATTGATGATTCCTGAGCTCTCTAGATATTTGATAAGCTCAATATTGATGGCTTTCTCCATCACTTTGGAGACTACTGATAACAGGGCAATGGGCCTGCAGTTGTTGGGCAGGTTCTTGTTTCCTTTTTTGGGGATTGGTTGGACTCTAGCTGTCTTCCAGCATGATGGAAAAATACCCGACCTGTACGAGATGGTAAACAACTTGCAGAGAATCGGTGTTAACTCTGGTGCACATTTTTTGAGGATAATGGGTGGAATTCCATCAGGACCGTTAGCCTTATTCGTTTTGAGACCAAGCAAAATTCGTCTGATTGTGCGTTGACGGAAGACAATTTCGGGCATTCGACTCTCAACGGCTGGAATGCCTGGCGGCAGTTTTCCTTGGAAATCTAAAGTAGAGTTTGCTGCGAACATCTCTGCAAAAATATTTGCTTTCTCCTGCGATGTTGTTGCTAATGTGCCGTCGGATTTGGACAGTGGTGGAAATGAACTATTAGTGAAATTTCTTCCGACCGCTTTAGCAAGGGACCAAAAGGAACGGGAGCCATTGGGGCAATCTATGAGTTTCGATCTTATCTTGGCATTGTATGTTTCTTTCGAAGCATCTATTGTTTGGCTGCAGTTATTCCTGGCATCAACGTATTCTGCTCTAGTCGCGAGGTTAGGGTTTTTGCGCCAGCGATGGTAGGCTGTTTGTTTCAAGGCAACAGTTCTAGAACAGTTTTTGTTGAACCAGGGTTCCGAAGTTGATGATCTTTTCGAAAAATGAGGTATGTATGTGTCCATTCCGAGCATGATGATCTCGGATATTTCCGCAGCACATTGTGAAGGATCCTCAGAGTCAAAGCATACTCTATGCCAAGGAAACTCGGAGAAAAACATGCGGAGACCGTCCCAATCTCCCGAATTGTAATGCCATATAAGACGTGGGGGTGTCGGAGCAGTTGATGGAATAAAAAATGGGCAGGTTGTGGAGATGAGTGTGTGGTCAGAATTGCCAAGTGGAGCTCGTACATCTATGGTTTAGGGTGTTGAATTATTGGTGAGGAATAAGTCAAGAATGTTAGCTGAATGGTTATTGGCATCGGGAATTCGTGTGGGTTCTTTGATAAGCTGCTCTAAGCCGTGAGTGATGGCGAAAGCTTCGGCTTGTCGCCCAGCTTCATCCTTTCTGTTAGAGTGTACGAGCCGAGCAGTGTTGTGTACATTGAAATCGCCCATGATGATGATTTCTGCTGCTGGATGGTTCTGTTGAATTTGGTCAAGTTTCAGAGACAAGATTTCGAAGAGCATTTCATAGGATGGATCATTTGGTGATAAGTAGAGACAACTAAGGTATTTGGTCTGTTTCTGGCTATCGAGTTTGAACCACATGACATCAAACTTATTTGGTTCCAAAGTGTTTTCTCGTTGACATAAGAGATTCGTTTTAGAGTAGAGGCAGAGACCTCCCTTGAATCTAAAACGCGTGTGGAGTTCGTACCCAGGACAGAGCAGATAGGTCGTATTGGTGGATGAATTGACCTGTGTCTCAGTAAGAGCCAATATGTCTGGCTTTTCAATTTGAAGGTGTCGATGGACATCGTTGATGTTCTTACTTAGACCTCGGATGTTACATAGGTCTATCTCGAGGACTTTTTCAGCCGATGGTGAACCCCCTTTAGCACCTCTCGCCCGGAAATCCGAATGGAGAGGTATTTTACTTCCGGATAATTCTACTCGAGGAGAACTCATCATCGCGTAATAATCCAGTAATTTTGCGACATGTTCTCTAACATGATCTTGCATTCAGAATTTTGCTAGATTCAGATGAAATTCATTAGAATTTTTCAAATGGAACACCCTGTATTCCACAACATTCTTGGATTTCTGTCATGATTCTGATACACATTCATATATTATACCCAATAGATGAAATAAATCGCTTTTATGCACTTGAGGGATTTGAAGGTTACCATCAATCCCTTTTTTCGAAAAAAAAATTGGTACTCTGAATCTCCAGGGATTTGACGTTACTTTGAATTCCTCAGGATTTAAATGACTGTTTTTTATATCGTCCTTCAGATTTTGTTGTTAATAATTGGCCTTCAGCGTCTTGAGCTGCCTTTTCGATCTGTTCCATCGCGATCTACGTCATTCAATCGGAGTGGCGTGCTTACTTGTCGTTACACACCAAGATTTTTAGTTGACGATGACAATCATGATCTAGACCACCATAGTTACTGAGGTCGATGATATGGTAACAAACGGCTCCTCTAATTATGTTTTATAAATAGGGTAACTACCGTTTAGTAGCATTAATATATTTTTTCGTTATTTTTCTACAACGTTCCACATATATTTCGACCTCCTGTTTGTCAAACTATACATTTTTTGTTTTGAGATTGAGAATACCACTTTATACAATGTACTAATGTACTATTGAGGTATTCGAGCTTTTCTAGAAAACGTGACAAATGCCTATCAACCATACGACATTCTTCAATTATATTTCCTATATACTCAGAACTCATAATCTGGGACAAAGTTTAGGTTTACGTTATGCAATTATTATAACATTAACGAATTTAGAGTTACCAGAACGGCGAATCATGTCATCGTTGGAAATCATATTATGATAATAAGCCGGGTCACTTGGGAGTCGAGGTTGATGAGCATAACCTTCTTCAAATGTGTAATATGGGATGACTGGAATGATTCAGTGTGAGTGATCATATCAGATAAAACTCATTGAGAAGAATAACTGAATATTCTAGATTCAAATATAAAAAGTTCCTTCATCGCTAGAGAATTTCTCTAGTTCAGGTATATCACTCGATAGTATTCCCATCCACCTGATTGTGGCAATAGCTGAATATGGATACGCTCAACTGATGTACCGAGTTTCCACACGATGCATTAACTTTTTTCCATATGAAGTGAATCGAGTTCATATCAAAATACCGACAGCTTCAAATGGACAGTGAATACAAAAGACATCCGTGTTCAGTGGCCAACCTGTGAATGTCGTCTTCATCGTTCCGAAACATGTGATAAAAGGAGGATGGATCGTTCCCGTGAATTTATCCATTCAAGTTTTGGGTATGTGCATCGGAGAAAATGATCCAATCCAACGATTTTGTGTGTAGATATAGGTCTGACTTCACCCAACATTGTGAATTTGTATTGTGGAACTCTCATATGGATCAGAAACAAAAATATCAACGATGAAGAGATCTCTTGATGGCAGAATCTGAAAGGATGTAACGTGTCATAACAAACTACATGAACAAAATGATTTTCTTCGTCAACATAGATGAAACATTTCACTCAAAGCGAAACTTCAACTTGGATTTTTTCAAAAAAAAATACCAACTCATGCAAATATTCATCGAAAAGTGTCAAGTCTTGTGTTTCATGGACATATACACAGTATACAGGGATTTTCTTCAGAAAATAACGAACGATCAGCAGAAGTTCGAGAAATATGAGGAAAAAATTGATTTATATAGCCCCCTGGTAACACCAAATTCTCAGCGATATCTCTGAATAGTTATTTTCAGGATCAGAATGCGAAATCCTCCTGCAAGGACCCAAATATCACTATATAGGCTGTCACCATGCTGGATAATACTCTCGAAAGGAGTAGTCCAAAGGAATTCGCGGATATCTCGCCACAGATTTGAAATATTCCTCAATATTGCGAATTCCTTAGGTTATCTCTGACAAGTCTTCTGCAAACACTAAAGGGTATTCTGGACGTATCAAGAACGAGCATTTTCCGTTGCGAGTCTCAAAGATCACGAATAAAATCTGAAAAATAGATGGATATTTTTGGAGAAGTACTGACTCGGTGTTTTCATTCACCTTTCAAATTCATCAGTGAAATGAAATATTCATTCTTTCTCCAGATGCCGGGTGTCCCAAGTTATCGTATACTTGATGGGTTATGAGGAACTGTACATACTTCTACCATGAATAGAAGCTCCTGAGGTTATTACCTAATGGCCATCAGAAAAGGCCTTTTTCTCTTCTTTACCAATATATAGGGTGAATTATGAGATTTGGCACAACAATCTTTTGGGCATAACCTTTCAACAGGTCTTTTGAATTGTCTGATTTTTCATGGAATAGTCCTCTACTAAAACCTGATCGATTTACATCTCCAGAATCGAGAAAATCCAGGACTGTTTTTGAAACATTTCGATAGGATAGTTTTCATCAAAAAGTTCATCCTGTGTATAGTTCTTGCACACAAACAAGCATCAAGGATGAGATTTCCAAGATTCTCCTTACACTCTCACAGAATTTTTCCAAAAACGATAGATTATAAGCGAAAACGAAAGTTCGACAAAAAATTTATTGATTCGAAAATAATAACTCCGCAACTCTTCACTTTCGCATAGCTTCTGAGGAAAATACTTGATGGTTATCAGAAACATTCTCCTTCTCTTCGTTACCAATATATGGGGTGAATCATGGGATCTGGTGAAAATATCTTTTGGTCATAACTTTTCAACAGCTCCTTTGATTCGTCTGATATTTTCATGGAATATTCCTCTACTGAACCCTAATCGACTGAAATTTCCAGAATTGAGGATATCCAGGACTGTCTTGAAAAAATTCTGATAGTTTAGTTTCCATCAAAAAATTTATCCTCTTGTAAATTGTAGAAGACCCTCATTTTCAATTCTTCATCCCAATGGCAATCAACATATCGTTTCATGTTCAGGCCTGGTTTTATTCATTTCATTTTTTGTGGAGGGTAATAATCACCCTGTAGATATTTTTCAAATCGGTGGGATGAAGTATCTGTTCAGATGATAATGGTCCTTGATTTGAATGACTCCAGGAAATGAAGGTCAATTTATTTTTCAAAAGCCAAACTGACGAAGGCAGATACTAATTGTAGTACGGAAAATGATATACCTTATTAACTAAGTGAAACAAATCGAAAAGTTAGAACTGTTAATTGAAATCATTAGATTATTCAAGCGATAGCCATCAACATTTCCACAAATACTCCATCCACGGATTCGAAAAAGTTCTACAGGGTGATTATTATCCTCCACAAAAAAATTGAAAAACTAAATCCAGGCCTGAAGGTGAAATAATATGTTGTATACAGTGAAAGTTTGGGGAAAATTTAGAATATCATAATTTTGATGTTTGTTTGTTTTCTTCGAAAATTTTCTGTCATAGTTTACAAAAACGTTATACAGGATGAACTTCCTGCTATAAAATGAACTATCAAAATTTTTCAAAAACGGTCCTGAATATTCCCGATTCTGAATTAGTCAGTCGATTAGAGAACGGTAGCGGAATATTTCATGAAATAATCAGGACAATCAAAGAAGCTGTTGAAAAGTTAAGATCAAAAGATGTTTTTGCCGAAACTCATAACCCATATTGAAAAAGAAGTGAAGAAGACGCTTTCTGATGGACATTAGCTATTCCCCTCAGGGGCATCCATTCGTGGTAGGAGTCTGTACAGTTCCTCATGACTCACCCTGTATACATGCAATCTCTCGCTTATTGGTCAAGCAAAGTAAGAAATGGAGAGAACTGCATTGAATGGCATCACATAACCTCTCTTATGACTTATAAAAATGTAATACATTCGACAGTCCTCTGGAAGCTGCTACTCACTTCTCATTTTCAAATGGTATATCGTCATTGAAAATCGATGTATCTGGAATACAACCATTGATCACATACTTGGTGTTTCGTTCATTGGAAACGAAAACATCGAGATATCGATATCGACTCTTTTTACGTTATTTAAATGAAAAATTGGCTCTAGCCATGTTTACAAAAACTTCAGAGATCAGAATTATGGATTGATTTTCTCTTTCGAAGAAGAAGAAAAAACGATGACAGATATTGTTCTTTATAGTGTAAAACATCAGTTATTTGCAGACAATGTGATAATTGATCTTTTTTTCCATTTTGTGAAGTTTCTACAAACATGAAAGGAGGCAATTTTCAATTGATGTAAAGTGAAGGAGGTCACAACATGATTACGTTTCTGTTGTTATTGATGGATAAAATACAAAGTATTCACTATCGTTCTATTCCAAAATAGAATGATTTTAAATGACAATATACAAGGAGTGCCATTCAATGAAGAGATAGCAAAAATTGCGTTATTCCATCTTATTATATATAATAATACTTGTTGAGTATATACTAAATAGGTACTTTTTTCCCTAATGTCTCTGAGCGTTTTTTTAGCATACCGGAAAGAAGGATTAGTTGGATCAATAAATCATTTATGCATGAAATATTTTTGTTGGAATGATCAATGTTTTGTTGAATCAACCAGATACATGATTATTTCATAAAAGCAGTTTGATCGAATCAAGAATGTAGTCCAATTGAATCAACAGTATAATATCAATTCCATCAATAAAATATATGGTTTTCCCAAAAACTAATTTTGTCGATCCATAATAATGTCGATGTCGATTCAACTATAATCATTCTGTTGATTTGATCAAATAATGATTATTTTGATGAGAATATCTTCTAAAAACAACATACCTACTATTATTTTTATTCCGATGTAGCAATGAACTCGTTTCGAACGGATCATTCGCTTGAATAGAGCAACGAAATAATTATGTAATATCAATGAAATAGATCATTTCGCCTCGTCTGTGCCTGCCTCGAATTCATTATATACGTGAAGTCTGATTCTTCGTGTAAGAAATATTAGCCTTATAAATCGAACTCATGATGATTAGCAATCCGAAATGCTTCTACATCAGCTGAAGAGAAGTAAAGACCGGAAATCTATGGTGGAACTCGACTAGTTTCCTTGTTTAGTTCATTCTATTGATGTGAAATTCCAGAAAATTTCCGAATTAATACTGAACTTGGTTCGACATAACGATTTGTCGAATGGAAATACAGTTTCTCTTGAATCAACGAGTTGTTTCATTGAATCAACAAAATATTTCATTGAATCAACCAAATAATTCATTGAATCAACCAAATAATTCATTGAGTCAACCAAATATTTCTTTGAATGAACCAAATATTTCATTGAATCAACTAATTATAAGATTGAAACAATATCTTGTTATTTTGAATCGAACAAATTGTTTGGTAGAGCCAATTCAATATCTTTTTATAAACAATTCATGGATGTGCTTGATGATTGAATAAGATCCAGAGTTCATGCAAGACATATTTACTTGATTCAAACTTCAAATTTGCTCTGAAACAAGATATATTGATTGATTCATTTTACTCATTCCAAGATTATAGTTTGTCGTGCATATATGACATATAAAGTTTGCAGAACTTCAATGATAATAATTGTCTAATCTAACGAAATGGCCAATAATTCTTCAATTCAGGTAGGATCGAGAATCAAATATCTATTTCAAATTCGTGGGATATATCAAACGACCTCATTTTTAAAAGAGAATTCGGCCAAATACTCGAAGATGTTTCAAGTGGAAATGATCACTTTGATGAATATATCGCTCTGAAATGTATAAGATAATCAGATTCGATTCCGTTTATCGAAAGAAATACAGGCATATACTTGAAAATATCGTCCGATATATCCCTGCATGGTTCACGGTACTATAACATTCGGCAGATCGTCATACAATATATATAACATCCTACATACAACGTTTCTTCATATCGTTCCAATAATTGAAACTTGATACGTTGATCCATAGTTATAGTTATTCTATCTTTTACGCTGAAAGAAATATTGGGTGAATTCAACTTGTGACTTAACCCCAAACAATATAGCTGGCCTCGTAGCTGGCGCTATTTAGACTTCGCCAGGCGCCAATGACTCGTGAGAATTGAACATCATACATCATACCATACAAATGGTGATCATGTTGCGATTGATGCAAATATCTCTTCTGATGTTCTCGTTGTAAAGTTATGTGGAAAAATTTCTGATCAGCTCATAGTTGGGAGAATTTGAACACTTCACCATTCGCAATTGATGCAGATTTCTTGAAGTCCTCGTCACGTGTCTATATATGCGAATATCTAAAACAGCTCATAGTCGCGAGCACTTAGAGACCTCGACAGTAGCAATTGATGCAAACCTTCCAATGTCCTCGCCACAAGGCTATGTTTGCGAGTATCTCAAACAGCTCGTAGTCGCGAGCACTGTGAGACCTCGCTGATGGCGATTGATGCGAATATCCCAAAGTACGCGCCTGAGGTGTAAGCATTTCTGCGTGGGATATCTTTCAGACCTCGCTGAGCTTATCCTAGGCGACGGACATTTGGAGGACATATAGCGCTCTAGACTATCTCTTGAAGAAGTTACAAAAGGAATCACAATACATCAGATGTATATTTTCGAGATATATTTTGAACATATTCCTGCTGCCTGGGCTTTGAGTAGAATTTGTTGGATCACAGATAATTGCTGTTCATCTGGGCGATATAGTTTCCTCACGATATTTCGAGAACTATATGTCGTATATTCTTTCAATTTGAACCATACATTTCATTTGAACAACCTCACATTAGCAATTATCAGAAATACAGAAACGTTCCAATCACATCGAAAAATTAGGCTTGACATGATAAATCCCCCTGCATATATTATTTCCTTAGTGTTTTCTTTATGGAAGGTAATATGAAGACAAAGCGGCATGATTCGAATTGAAAACATTTCTCACTCCTATATATTTCCAAGATATAATGTGGAAAACGTTTGTTAGCCTTATACAATTCAGCGCACTGTAGCTTCTCAACAAAACCTATTCAATGGTGAATTAACTATTAAAGAGGGTTTTATGTGATGTCTAAAACATACTTCGAAACAATATCAAACAATGTGATAAATGATACTGATGAAAAAGAGGGTCATAACTCTTATTTCAAGGGATTCATAGTCCTAATAGAAATGTGTGAGATTACTCAATTCTTTTACTACGCAGCAGAGTAGTAGATTGACTGCTGCGGCTGATAGTTCAAAGCGTGGCTAGAAATTTAGCCAAGGCATTTGAACTAACTCGTGGAATGAAAAATGTTTTCTCCAAATAATACTGAACCAATTTTGTGTGAGTTCATCATTGAACACTCCATAATTTTGTATTCACCCGATGTCGGTGTCAATATTGATTAGAAATTTGATTCAAATCACTGTGAAAGTTGAACAGTAGCAAACTATTTCTGTCTAGAACATCTCTGGAACAATTTGAGGCGGAAAAAGTACAATTTTATTGCCTATTACGTGTCAGAGGAGAGCCACTTTCTATGCGGCTTGTAAAAAAACATGAATCATATACTATGTTCATGAAGCATCGATATAGACCTCTTGGTTGGAGCAGTTTCCTTAGATATCACTGTTCGAAAGGTCAGGAAATGATCAATATAATAATATATTGGTCGGTGATGCAGCATGTTCATCGGACTGAATGGAGCATTCACGAATTCAATGCTCAAACCTACATACAATGGAACTATTGAAATAAAATGCCCTGTTGAATAATCTTCACGGATCGGCAGCTAACAAAACAGTAGCGTAAGTTTCAGTGAAATATCTCACAAGTTTTGTGTTACTATATTCAATGGAATGAACAGAATGATCAATTTCCATTTTCTGTTAGTTATTCGCGTTAACCTTATGGAAAGGAACGAGATGGAGATGAGTAAAATAATAGACCGGTTGAGCTGGGTTGAGTGACATCGATCTGATACTTTATAAATTCACTCTAGAACTCATTTAATCTGAGGAATAAGTTATTAACCAAGAACCCGGGTTGTCTTTGATTTTTTTATCACAATGATTTATTTCATTTCAAATGTTCATAGCAGATAAACTAGCATATCTACGTAGATAAAAATACTACAATGATTGGTCTCTCATCTGTTCATTGATAAAATTTTGGAAGGCGTAGAAAGGCCAATAACTTAAATTCCATGGAATCGCTACTTCGAAGTTGCAATTGTCACTTCGAACAGATGATTGTCATTTCGTTATGTCAATTAATTTCACTCTTAAGTAAAACAAGAGAAAAAAAGTGGGAAAATTGCCAGTTCAAAGTGAAAATTGTCAATTCAATCTGACGATTGTCAGTCCAGCGTAACAATTGCCATTTCAAATGGATAACTGTGACTTCAAACTGATAATTTGTTATTTTGGGCTGACAAATGCCACTTAGATCTGACAATTTTGTCACTTCGAACTAGCAATTGTCACTTTTCTCCTGTGATTGCCACCTCAAAGTGGCAATGGTTAGTTCGGAGTATCAATTACTACTTCAGAGTGAAATTTTCAGCTCAAAGTGACAATTGTCGGTTTAATGTGACAATTGTCGGTTTAATGTGACAAGCCAGTTCAAAGTGACAATTGTCCATTCCAGGGACATTCCTTTGACGAAAGACAAAAATGTAGGTCGAGTAGGAATTGAACCCAGGACTTCTAGCTTATCAGCCACGCACCTTACTCCATTGGCTAATATGTCTTCTGATAATTTATGTACTTAACAGATTTATAAACAGGACTGAACTACAGAGACCTGAATGTATACAACTTTGTTATGATTTGAGTATAATTGTTATCTTTCTTGGGTGTTTGAAAAATGAGGGACATTATGCATTCACGATTTCTGTTTGCAAAAACCTATCATTGCTTGAGAAGTTCTGAGACAATATTTCTCATTTTCATCACAAACGTTTCCAGAAGAAGAACAATCAAAAATTCAACTCAATAATTTGATGAAATTCAATGACTCTGATGTGAATGTATATCAGATATTCCAGGGACACGAATAGAATAACCTAGGACTGTACCGGGCGGGATGTCCACTGGACAACCACTGCGGGATATTTCCTGGATGCCACAATCATGTCCTTGTACCGCGGCACGAAAAAGGGACGTACTTAGGACATCCCTGTGTTGTTAGGTTCGCTATTTCAAAGTGACAATAGTCTGTTCGAAGTGACAATATGGCGGCGCTGGCGGCATGTCTCGGATTGTGTATTCTGTGAATTATATTTCTGGACTTCCGAACCCACAAACTTGCCAAGTTTTTAAACTCCCGGACTCTTTTCCAGGTAACCCCAATTTTTTATCTCCAATGACTGGCCTATTGTACCTCCTCATCGTAGGAGCAGAATTGGGAGGAAATTCGGACGAAATAATCATAAGTGAACTTCCACATCTCCAGAACGTTTTGGAAATCGAAACACTGTCGACCTGATATCAATTCCGAAATGATATAAAACATCTGACAGTGGAAAGCCTAATGAAATCTGTGTCTTCAGAGACGTCACTGAAATCATAATAGGTACAGTTTGAATCAAACTAATTCTTAACTGGGAATATCGCGTGCTCAAAATGTTCCAAGAAATCAGCGCAGGCAATTCATCTGATTCGAGGAGCAAAATAAATAATCACAGGACAGCATCGGTCGGGAAATGGAGAGTCCTGCGTTGCCGGAGACATTTCATGCAATCACTAGAAATCTGGAAACAAATTATCTGATCTTGGAAAAAAATTCTGCCTGTCCAGAAATGTTGCAGGATATTACTATTTGGAAACAGGATTCTGGAGTTTATCAGATCTAGAAAGGAATAGAGATATAATGGCAGGGCATTTCTGGTGGCTATGCGGACCGGAAAGTAAAAAAGCTGCGTCGTCAGAGATGTACCAGAAAAACCATTGTATTTCGTAGTTAAAATCACGCCAGTCGGGCAACCAGCCACTACCGTATAGGAATTTCGGTTTCATGTATTTCTTTCCTCTTTTTCCACTCAGATGGCGTTTCTCTTATATTGTCTATGGAAGACGCCTCTGAGGGAATATAATGTCGACTTGATTTCTGTTTTGCTAGGCCACCCTTTGTCGGCTCTCTTAGGACTGCTGGCTGGAGGAGATGAAAAAATTATATCCAATTGCGAAACTCAACAAACATTTCAGGTATAATATATGACATTTTGACAACAGAATAGGTCAGCGACTCATCTGGGGAGAGTAAATATAACGTCGCATTCACCTCAAATTCACCAATATGGCTGAAATATGAGAGTGATTCACAGTCAAGAAATGGGATATCAGCGTATCCTGATGGATAGGTCGAAGAAACAATTCATCCCAGCTTATGAAGTGTTATTCTGGCGTATAGATTACTTTCTCATGGAAAGGTTTAGTGAGAAATCTAAATGGTTCACCGTTATGTGGTTGGCAGGGGAAAACAAATATGTGTCATGTTTTACGATCGACTATGCATTTATACGTGTGGGCACTTCGTGGTTCATGAACATGGCGTTCAAAAGAGGATATAACAGTAGAAAAAGGTATAGATTATGTGCATGTTTCTCAGCTTATTCGTGGTTGTTATTCAACCTGCGATGCAAAATTCAATTTGATAATGTTGATTTCACTCATGGAAAATTAGTGGGTCAAGGAGATTATTGGATTTCCAAAAAAAAACTGCATGATATTCTTCGTACAATCGAATTTTTCCATTGAAATCAACTGAGAATTGATCAGTTTTTGTAATATCATCAAATATAATACATTCAATATCTTCTCTATCAATATTCATCAGGATGGTCGCTATCGGAATTTTTTTATAGTATTTGAATAGCAGTCACCCTGACGAGATTATGTGATTATAGATGTTCCTCACAACTCACAATCAAATACTTTGTGAGATGTTTGTTTTTAGCCTTCAATTTCTGATTCATCATCGTCCTTTAGTAAATCAGAAGTGTTAAGTTTTTCCTTAAAATAATTGATTAATCAATTAGGGAACTTCTATTTTCGTCAAGATAGAGGGATTTCCTCAACCTTGAATCATCCGAGATGCAATACCGTTCCATTTTATTCAAAATAAACGCGTTTTTCTGGTATTGCCCTAAACAGCTCGAAATGAGTGATAAACATTGACGTTTTTTTTTATCGAGGTCTGAAAAACCTCGCCGAGCAAAGCAGGACCCACGAAAAACTAGACACAAGCAGTCTCGCTAGAACTCCGCTCGAGATTGTTTACGATATACGTCGATAGTGATTTTCGCGACGAATTTTCTATTATCTTTGTTTGATGGAGAAAATAAACGGGTTGCGCATATAGGAAGTTTTCGCCCATTTGTGAGTGCCTCCGGAATTGGATCAATCCACGCCACCAACCTAGTCCAGAAGGGGGCATCCATAGATTCATGACCGGTATCCAGCTACCAGGCCATCATTACCAACTCTCAAGAAGTTAGGTAAGCTGTTTAGGGGCTCGATCTTTGAAGTAGAAGTTAATCTAAACCTCACCGGATTGCATCTTGGTATGATTATAGACTTCATTTACCGCTTTTAACGCGCCTTCGGTGATACATACATTTCTTCTCTTCTAAGTAGAGTTTTCGAAGTAGAAAAAGTACACAATTTTGGTCCTTCGAGCCGGATAAGGCCCTTTTGGTCTTTCCCAATATGTTCAGTATGGGAGTATGTTAGATTTTCACTCAAAATAATTGATTAATCAATTAGGGAACTTCTATTTTCGTCAAGATAGAGGGATTTCCTCAACCTTGAATCATCCGAGATGCAATACCGTTCCATTTTATTCAAAATGAACGCGTTTTTCTGGTATTGCCCTAAACAGCTCGAAATGAGTGATAAACTATGACGTTTTTTTTTATCGAGGTCTGAAAAACCTCGCCGAGCAAAGCAGGACCCACGAAAAACTGTACACAAGCAGTCTCGCTAGAACTCCGCTCGAGATTGTTCACGATATACGTCGATAGTGATTTTCGCGACAAATTTTCTATTCTCTTCGTTTGATGGAGAAAATAAACGAGTCGCGCATATAGGAAGTTCTCGCCCATTTGTGAGTGCCTCCGGAATTGGATTAATCAACGCCACCAACCTAGTCCAGAAGGGGGCCCCCATAGATTCATTACCGGTACCCAGCTACCAGGCCATCATCACCAACTCTCAAGAAGTAAGGTAAGCTGTTTAGGGGCTCGATCTTTGAAGTAGAAGTTAATCTAAGCCTCACCGGATTGCATCTAGGTATGATTATAGACTTCATTTACCGCTTTCAACGCGCCTTTGGTGATACATACATTCTTTCTCTTCTAAGTAGAGTTTTCGAAGTAGAAAAAGTACAAGAAGAGTCTCCATTTTCATACTCTTTTAACCGAAGGGTAATAATTATTGATACCGGATTTGCTTTAATTGCTATGAAAGTTATCAGAAATATGCCTCCTGATGTGATCAACGGAAAAAAAACTTCGATTTTTAAAACAAGTTGTTGGTTTGGTTGATCATTATATTCAATCGAATATTCTAATATGCTCACGAATTCACGTTCGAGAGGAGAGCTCACTGGAACCACTCTCTAATAATGAAGAGTGAAACATTAAGAATCCGCTCGTATCCAGTATTTTTTTCAGAAATTAATGATCATTTTGAAATATTTGCCAACTTCAGAACATCTTGCTTCCATCAGATGAAGGAATGGTATGGAAATGGTTGAAAATATATGAATCCGACTTTCTCCTCCATCTGAATGTTTTAGACGTTTATGAAGGTAGAATCTGGTGAATTCCAATTCCGATAAATGTCCTGAAAGATTGAAGTATGTATTGAGTAGTTTTCAACTGAATGGACTCTGCCTTCGAAGTTTTTGTGAAATATGCATAGGGCCGAATCATGCATTTTGCAACCTAATTCGTTCTGGTGCATGAAGATGGAATGTTCTGTCGGAAATAAGTGCATTTCGATTTCTCCAAGTTATCCTCTCTGCTTGGTATAATTCTTCTGAGATTTTGGTTAGGAAGCAACCAGTATTATGCGTATAATAGGCGCTCAACAGGTTGGGGTGGTTGGGCAGACGTAGAAGTGGAAATTCCGCGTCCTCAGAGACCAACCAATAAATCTCCACTAGAAACGAGCAGTGGGCAACTATTTTATCTTCGAATAACAACAGGAATCAGACTCTTAGTAGCCCCAAGTGGCTGGGCGGAACAAATAGTGAAAATTCAGCGTCTTCAGAGATGTACCCAAACAATCACTATTTAGAAATAACCTCGGATGGCTGGGCGAGCCAGAAACTGAAAATCCTGCGTTTTCAGAGATATTTCATGAAATGTCATTATCAACCCAGGTAGCACATGACGACTATATGACGTCTAATTGACGGCATCACATTCGGCCAAAAGACGTCTTTATTTTAACAAATGCGACGTCCAAATGACGTAAGTAAGACACATCCAAATGACGTCATATTTGAAAGTCTTTTAGACGTCAGTATGTGTTTTCAAATTGGACCTTAAACTGACACTACTGTCCAATTTCCGACGTCAATAAGACGTCTGTTTTTTTTTCATAAAATTTTGGGGTTAATGGTTATACTCTGGTGAGGAATGTAATCATTTGTGCTATGAAATAAATTTGCTACGAATGGAGATTTTATTAACAAGATAGTAATGTAAGGTCGTATTACGTATAGTTGAAAATTTCAGCCCCTTGGCTGCCCCTTCACAGAGAGCTCTTTTGTATGTTTTGCTGTCTTTAAATGGCGGCCAAAACACATCCAATTTCAACGGCGTCAGCCAAGTTTCGTGAACAACAGCTAAGCTGTTGCTTCCACTGTCATCAAATTGTATTACACAATACATCCTGAATACTAACACGTGAAAAACAGACTGTATAGAAATACCACTCAAACACTCAACATTTCAACATTCTTAACAAATCCAATGGCACAGAGCACAGACGCCGTTCACAAACAACACCCAATCACCCAATCACCCATTCATGAACGGGAACGGGAACGCACCATGCACGATGCAAGCTTGACGCTGAACCACACACCGGACCGCTGAACGGCACTAACGCCACTAACGGCAGTCGCGAGATGGTCGCGAGTCGCATACACAATCTCTTCGCGTAATTACTTGATCGCCATTGGCCATCTGGTCGGTAATGTGAGAATTGTCTT
>OU896707.1:45420988-45495988 GCA_918026855.4 Phaedon cochleariae
TGTATCTGAAATGGAATGTTAGGGCGATAGGAAGTTGAGGCACATAAAGAATTCCTATGCATCGAACAGATGCGTTCTCAGGCGGGCAATCTGTACAGGATTTTTGGGTTGATGGAATTTGACTGACTACCACTAGTTGGGCCAATTGGCCTCTGTGAGCTGCTTGGCTTCCTAGCGTCTAGAGACACGACGCATGAAATATTGCGATAATATTTTTGAGATACAATATGTGTCAAACCATCCAACCTAAGTTGGCCTGAATGAATATCCTTAGTTGCATAATTTCTCGGATATTCAGTAGAAATAACGGGAAAGATTACTTTCCACAAAAAATCTAGTCTGACACGGCCTGAATGAACCTTCCTTCTCAGAAGTATATATTTCCGGTTAATGACTATGAACGTAATAAAAACTGAGTACTGTTTGTTTAGGAGTCTGGATTCGAGACCTCGGAAGCCAGTCTCCGAATGACTATCTTGCAATATCTGACGCGTCCTATCTGCTTGACTCTCGATGTGTTTTTACGTCAATGAGACGCAATACCTTGCGCGATAGAAATGTAATAGGCTCTCGTTAGTCACCATCTGAAGATCAGTATGCTGATTTGAACAATATTTTTAAATCAACCCATGATACTTCTAGTCTTCCAGTTATTCCGAATTTCTTCAACACGGCACGAGTGGCCTTCTTATTCAGGCAACCCAGCTTATATCAAATCCACATGTCGCTGAAATGACAAAACAAGCCAAATATCTTCCTCCCCGTTCTTGTTATACCAACTGTTCGTTCATCAATTGGTGATACCAAACATTGGTTCATGAACTTACATAGATCAATGATACTCTTCTTTGGATAGAAACCAGAATTCACCAGTCCATGATTATTCCTATCGTTTACACGTCCGTACTCATTTGGCTCAGTACATGACAGATGTGACTGATTTTCTCAATATAATATATCAGTTGCATCATTATTCCTCTTTGTGTGCATTCATCAGTATCCTTTCAAGGAACTCGTGGAATAGATATTATTGTTCCGAAAGAGGAATGCCAACATTCTCATCATAAATCAACAAATTAGTTCCTCAAAACGATGCATTCATTCTTAGCAGAATGAATCTTCAATTTCTGTTTAGTCTCAATATGAACTATGTGATGATACTAGTATAAATAACACTGTCATTCCCTTTACTAATTCTCTTAAGGATTTCAGAGAACTGAAAGAGACAACAATCTGAAATTTAAGGTACAGCTATCATGACGTGATATGATATTTTTTTCTGAAATATTCCCAATAAGCTGTCACTTTCGATTGAACCTTGTGTAATATTGCATTCTCTGATTCTCTCTGAAGAGCTCTTTTCAACGATATGAGCTGCTTATTCAGATCATTTGTTGGAAGTTATGCATCCGAAAGAAGAGTTTTCGTAAACTATATAAAGAAACTGGCCCTGAATCCAGTTCGAACGTTCGTTTGAAGACATCATAAAGCCAAGCTGAAATCATGATTATCACCAAACTCTCAGTTATCATGACCCTGCCCAATTCATGAAAACAGAAAACAGATTTATCACAATGCCGATTAGATGTGTTGGTTGGGATGAATGTGTTCGATACTTCTCTATATATGCGATGTAATTGAGTATATTATTATGGAATAAATTTTCTGATCATTCGAAATGGGTCAAAGGAAATGGATATCAATATGTCACTATTGTGTATTGAGATTATCCAGTATCAACCTGAAAATTGATTCTATCGAAATTTTGGTGTACTCACTCGTGACGTCTTTCAACCTTGTACTTTTATCATTGGGATCTCGTTGATAGTAAGATATACAGTGTCGGCATAATCATGGCCATTTTACGCAATTCCATTCTTGGCAAAGTTTTGTTTTGAAACTTGGAAAATTCCGAATATTTCCATATATCCAGAAAAAACTAAATTCTTCAAAACCTTTATATTCAAGTTATCAAGAGAAATTGATAGGAATCAACATGGGGGCTACTTCTTTCCACAAGCTAGCGTTGTCAAATCTGGAATCTGACGTTTCGTCTTCCAGAAACCATCATCAACTCATTATTGTTTCGAGAATACAGTTTCGTATTCAATATTATTAAAATTATAGTGAATCATTTCGAACGAAACTTTCAAAGATGAATAATAAGCTTATTACCAATACAAAATTCACGAATACGTTTTTCATCCATTCCTTACCTTGGCAGAGTCTCGTATGATATCAAAAACATTTTTCATCGATATAGTGCGGATATTAACATCTCTCTTTACACAGATGATGATATTTCGGGAAATTTCGTTAATTCTAAAGATGAAGTCTCTTTGAATCACGAATCTGGAGTCTATTGTATCTCTTGCTCTGATCCAATTTGCAATGCTCAATATGTTGGACAAAGTGGTAGAAACATTCTAACCAGAGTTACTGAATATGTTAAAATCATAGGAAAATCCAAGAATACTCCCCCTTTATCTGATGAATATGATACTAAAAGTTTTTTTACAAACCACATCCTGAATTCACACCATAGTTTCGATCCAAATCAGGACCTCAAAATTCTACATATCTGACCAAAAGGTAGGTCACTGAATTTACTGGAAATTTTCGAAATCAATTCTTCCTCGAATAAAAATTCTGTCTTGTCTCTTGATAAACAAACACATTATGATTATATAAAATTTTTCAATGCTTTGGATTTTGATCACTGATAGTTCACCTACCTTGGTCCCAACTTATTTTATGGTATTTCATAGTCAATGATTTTTCAGGTTTGCTCAACTCTCTCCTACATGCATCCTTCCTCCTGAATCCATATTCTTCAATAGTTATATGCCTATGCTCATGGTCAGAATTTCATGTTTCATCCCTTGACATTGACCTTGACTATGTAAACGTCTTGTCCATGTCTTTAATTGACATAATTTTCAGTGTCTTCTCACCAAACTATTTTAGATTTAAACACTTGCTGGCTGTTTGCCCCATCAATATTTTATTGATATTTTCCTTCAAGTAGCGCTTTCATAAGGGTACGGCGAACTCCTTTTCAAAAAACCCGTTAGTTTATGATGTTGTCAAAAAACGAACTTTCTGACAATACCCTTCATATACCATTCTGGTATATGAAATGTTTAGTACAAACCAATAGTATGCGCTCTCAGGGCACGGGGCCCTTCATTCATTGGGAACCCTTTTTTTCTGAACCTTTGGAATTCTTGGCTATGGGTATTGACAGTTCAAGGAATAGTAGCATCATGAAGAATTTTTCAACTCCAAGTAAGTCTAGCATAAAATAAGTAAATCTGTCACTTCAATATCATTTGTTTTTGTATTGAAGACCTTTCAATCAGGCTGAATATAGTCTTTTATGAGACCTAGACATGTCTCTCATGATTGAGCAACAATATCATTAAAATTTGTGCAGATGACTCTGAGCATTCCTTCCTTCCTGTGAAATATTTCACTCCACTTCGAGCAATATGGACTTCTACCAAAGATTATTTAAAGATGGTATTCCTGAGATGGCATAGCTTGAGGGGGCTATTCGAAGATTCGATTATCTCAAAAACAGGGTGTCCTATCCGGAATAACAAAAATATCAGCACTAATTGCTGTAAAACCGGAAGATTCACAAAAAAAACTGCCCATGTTGCCTCCACCGTTTGTAATAATTTTCAAGATTATGAATTCATCAATTCTCCATAATTTCGCGTTAACTTCTGAATATTCAACCGTCATTTGGAAACGTGAACTCTACATGGATAGTCAAAACTACTTTCCATCGACCCAGCAAAGTCTGTTTGGTGTACCAACGTGTATTCGAAACGTTAATTGAAATCTCGGATCAAAAGTTACATAAACTTATTATTGAAAGTATTTGATGACCGTTGGTAGGAAAAATATTGTGAACAATTATGTTTGCTAACAATATTATTTATCCGTCATGAGATAATGTGTATTCATCCTGTTCACATCTCGCCACTGAAAAATTGCCACTTCCGGTTCGTATGCCACCCTTGGAAGATGACCTAGGCGTATGCAAACCGAGAAGCGCCCCAATTTTCGTGAGATAAGATCATTGCACTTCATTGCCAAGCTCCTTCTCAAACAAAATTTCGAACTTTTTTCCAACCGAGAGGTGAGGTCAGGTCTACTAGGTATGCACCTAACTATAGGGGGGAAGTGGAACATTTAAGGGAAAATATACATAGACAGACAACTATCCAACTACCATTCTCATGGTTCCTCATGTAAAACAATGTTTGTTTACTGAATTTCATCGAACTTTCTCTACCAATACAGAATCCTAATTGATCTTCACGTGACCAACCAACCTAATTTTTCAGCATTGAATTACTTTACATTTCAAACGTTGATTTTGTAAGGAGCCAGAATGATGGATGGAGTGTGCCCAACTCTCGCGAGGTGTTCGTTTATAGTGCCCACCGGTTTCAAACGGTTATTTACGTTGGAATTCATAGTTGGAAACACGTTTGTGTACGGGTCAAGAACAAAGTGTATGTCAGCGACATTTTTGCCTCAATTGAACGTGATTCAATGTTTCCATAAAACTTGAGTTCAACCGATCGTTGTGGTTATTTTACTATGTTAATTCGACATCAGAGTGTTTATATATATAATACTCGAAGAATGATCCAATTATCATTATAAGCTTTCACAGCTAGTTTTCATAAAGTAAGTAATAAACTATTGAAAAGGAATATTCTAAGATATATTTATGTACACAAGAAAATGGATATAACATATATGATGAAATACAATGAGAATTCGCATCCTCCATGTGATGAAAATATCAATCATTTTTCGGTTCATTCAACAGGAAACAACTACTCTCCTGGCTATTTGCCACGACGAACATTGAATTACATCTATTGAACACAGACGATGAGAATTTGAAAACAAAATCTTCCGAAGTAGAGAATTTGCATTCTCCTTTATATGAAAATATGCGAATAATATCATTCTGAATATTCAACAGAAAACAACTACTGTCCTGGCTATTTGTCACGTCGAACATTAAATCATATCTGTTGAATTTACAAAAAGAGAGCATGAAGAATAAAAATCCTCTGAAATTGAGAATTGACATTATCTCCCAAATCCAATAAGATAAAATGATGTATTTCTTCATATTTATGTCCATTTTTTGTTTTTATGGAGATATCTGAGATTGTTCCTTTTCAATACTCTCATTCAATCAAGGGGTTCAAACTTAAACGATGTGAACTCATTATTTTTTAGACCTCAATTGCGGATTCGTGATTGGGTTTTCTCAATTGAGAATTTCTTTCCACGTCCTGTATGATGAATATCAATTTTTGATACATCCAAAGATAAGTACCTATTTTACTCTTGGTTGGTGATCATTATTGCTCTTCGCACTTCAATAAGATTGGTTTTCAATATGAATGTCTCCACTCAGCTTCCTGTGTCGTCTGTTCCCATGTCTCTATTTTATTCGTTTCTTGATTTGCATCCTGTCAATCTGTAAAATAGCATTGTGCCGATTGATTGCGTCTCGAAATGCATATATACTTATATTCATTAAAATTTTGAAGGGTTGAAAATTACAGGTTGACACTGAGTCATCAGATAGCTAACTCTGTTTTTTATGATGAATTTGACGTTCATGGAGCAGAGTTTCTCAATACTGCTATTGAAAAGAACAGCCAACTTTCGCGAAGTTTCAAATGATCGGCAGTGCTGGTGTCTTCGAGAAGATAGAATGCCTGGGACTCCATAAATTCTGACATTTATTCGAATTTTAAATTGAAAAAGTTCAGTGGCATTATAGAGTTTTATTCGCAGCCATCAATTAAATTCACTGATTTAGTATAAATCCTATCTAGTGGGAAAAAGGATCATTTCAACCACGTTAAGCAGGCCAAATCAATATAAAGGAATCTCGGAAGTCGGCGGAGCCTTCGTCGCTGTTGGGATGTATTATACCCACCATAAAAATGAATTATATCAGGAATTCCTGGAGAAGAGTATCGTTTCGTTAACTTCACAAGACTATTGTTCTCTCAGGATAACCACAATGGATATCGTGTCAAGGAATGAAGAATTGACGTCCATCGGCCAACACTATCATTTTCATTTGATCAAACTGTTTTGTATATTCCTCGAGTGGTTCCTGTTTCGAGATGGTACCTGCATCAGCTTAAGAGTCTATATGTAAGGGTGCCTCATAAAGAAGTGATCACGTTGCTAGAAATGGAAGAACCTTGCAAAATGAGTTGAAATTGTTCAGTGCAAATCGTTTGTAACGAAATCCTCTTCCCAGATACTAGGTGTTAAAAACAACTTCTATATGTTACGAAAAATACTTTGAAATTTCATTTCTGTTGTCAGGTTATAAAATGTCACATTTTATCAGGAATAGATCTCACACACACTGTAACCTATTTTTCCAAATTAGGATTAATTTCATTCAGCTGGAATAACAAGAGGAATAAGTCACACTTGCGAACGGCTGCTGTTTGCCAGAGAACAGTTGATATGGATTCGATGTTGATATTCGAGTTTGATATTGAGTTTTGGACGCCACTCAATTTAATAGTAGACTAGTAGTTGATTTGGATAATTGAGAAAACCAAATAAATATTTATAACTGATGGTAAGCAACAAATACTTTCAAAATATGTTTCCTGAAAATTTCGAGATGGACAACCAATAGAATGAAACAAATGTGTATTCCTGCAACCTATTTATTACACCCAAGCCAGACAAGGCACATCCAGACCACTGTAGAGGACGATCCTAACACATACTCAAAACTAGGTAATATATATCAGATAAATATTGATAATTTCTAAATATCTAAATGATCAAATATGTGGGGAAATTGTCATTATTCTACTGAATGTTAAGCTAAAAAAATCATCAAAAAAATGTAAAACTGAGACCGCTGTCTCATGGTACCATGGTGAAGCTTCACAGGGAGTTTTACACGTGAATATGGTAAATCATGTTAATTTCTGAGATTTTTAATGCCCTAACAAAAACCTGGTCGAATTAGGGGGAGGGTCCTCTCCAGAGGTCCGTATCACCCCTATCACGGTCCGCTTGGTGTAAAGATGTTGGCAGCATAGGTGACTGCGATGTGTGAAGATCTGGCTGAACTGCTGGGCCCAGTGCTGCAGCCCTTGCTCCTAGGTATTCCTCCTGGCGTGCTACAGCAGTCAATCCAGAAGTCCAGCGTCGAAGTAGAAGGTGCTTCCACTAATCCACTGGGCTGGATTCTGCAGTCTCTCCTCCTGGGTATTCCTCCCGGCGTGACGACAGCATGCAGCTCAGAGGATTAGCTGCAGCATAAAGAGAAGGACGAAAAGGACCCCCTCTGATCCAGTGTGCTGGGTTCCGCAGCCCCTCGTCCTGGGTATTCCTCCCGGCGTGCCAACGAAACGCAGCTCAGGAGATCAGTGGCAGGTCAGACCGACCTAATGCTCCCTAACCTCTCCTACGACCCTAGTGTATAAAAAATATGTCCTACAGTTCTATGTTCGTGGAAGAAACGTGGTACAAAAATGCTCCTGTCTCAAAACCAGTTGTTGAAAACATCACTCACCTTCTAAGAAGGGTTGAAGAAGCGCCAAACAGCATCTCGGCTGGGGCACGCGGCGTGGGCATGGCTCCCAAAACAGCGAAAACCATCCAAATAGGTGATGGTGATTATGACTAGCGTCGAGAACGTTGAAAAAAATAATTTTTGTTTGATATTTCACCTGATGTACATCGAGTGATCAAAAATATCACCACCACACTTAATGGCTCGCGTCTTCCATCATGGCTGCCCAAGAAGAGAGCTTCAAGAACCTCCAAGTCTCTCCAAGTCCACTGTTCCCCCACCCTCAACATCGACCGCTCACGAAACAACCAATAATACGAGAGAAAAAATATTTCCTCGCATCTTATTGGTCGAGATAAGGCTGGGAACCAGTAGGTCAAATAAACTTATTCGAAACAGGAACCAAAGACAGAAGAATCTCTCATTCTTCTTTTTCGCTTTCGCAAAACCATGATGTGAATAGACAATAAAGGTAGATGACTGTTTCTTCTTCTTCTCCTTTTTTTCCTCGGCGAGTCACGAAGATTATTGATGTTGACAACGACCGAAGCACCACGCTAGAACAAGAATAGGACATACCTAACCAACAAAAGAATCCTGGAAAATTAAAGAAAACAAATAATTCGAACGACTTCATCTGAAATTGTAAGAACCTCTAGAATCTCCAATGGCACAACACCCCGTGGAACACCACAGGTGAGTTAACTGTTCACCTCAAAACCGAGTAAGTCTCTAATAATTATTTTCCCCAATTTTCAGGACCTGTTCATTGGATCAGAGAACGAAGCCGAAGCTAAAATCATCACTTCCTACAGGTATGCTGAGTCTCAAGAAAAATAATCTGAATACTTAATATCTTTAAATGAAATCAGCTGTGTATTTTATAATAAAGATGATCTGATTTATCAAGGACTATCAAATGACTGGGTGTTCTCTGTAGGTATGTACCTTTTTCATGTGAATATTTATATACACTAGCTAAAAATAAACTACTCATAAAGATAATAAACTAAAACTAATTGTAGCAATTTCAAATGCTACATATACCCCTCTGCCAAGAGAAAAAAATGGGTCAATGACTTGAGACATTTTTTTTCAATGTTCAGTAAATTCAGAAGTGTTTTGGACTACAGTAACTACGTGTACTATACGTTCCTTGAAAGGAAGTCACAAATCATGATTGTCACCTTTGGGTAAATGTCAAAATAGGGTAGCTGTCAAAATTGAGTAACTGTCAAAATCGGTATAATTATTCAAAATTATTTAGGTCAGAATCGGGGTTCAAGTCAAGCTATGAAAATTTCATCCTTTAGCATAATATGCTTCTTCATCTGATTTACTGGTGGGGCTGAGCAAAAACTATGTACAACTATCTAACTCACCAAAAAATCAATATTTACATTGGCAGTTATGATGTTCAGGTTGATCAGACCTTGTGAATCATCAAAAAACTAGGGTCTAGTATGCATACTATCAAGGGATATACCATCTATCCTTTAAACTAGGTTACAACTGAACCATACTTTACTACATGACAGTAGTCTCTAAAATTTGTTGTGCGTCAGAGCACCAAAAAAATAACTTTTTTTCATAAAAAAATCCAAAACTAATTTTTACCTAACCAAACCTATCGGATAGGTATACAAATCAAAATATTTATGGTTTAAGCAAAAATATCTATCCAACAGAATATCTACCCAACGGAAACATCTGAATTGGATCCAAAATACTGTTTTAAATCTTTGATATGCCATTCTCCACCAGGAGATCCATCGACATTATCCAAAGAATAAACTAAGCGTGATATTCGCTTCCTAACTGTACATAACACATACTTGGGGGCCAACTTGGCGCTAAATTTAATTGAAGCATCTGAAAGAATTTTATTCCTTCTCCAGACTTTATCGCCTTCATTAAATACATGATCTCTTTTTCTAAGGTTGTAAGTCGCTGCATTCTTCTGGTAAGCCTTATGTAATCTCTCCTGAACTGTCTTATAGACATCACAAAGACCACTGATATTCTGAACATAACTATCCCTGTTGTCAGGTAAAAGTTCAATATCTTGGGTGCTAGGAAGATTGCCATAATATTCACCAGAAAGGGGTACATTACGACCGAATGTCAAAAATGCGGGGCTATACAGGGTGACTTCATGTATAGAGGTATTGATGGCTTGCTGAATTTTAAATAATTCTTTATCCCAATCTTTATGATCTATTACATAACTCCTAATCGCTTGACCTATTGTCTTATTAGTTCTTTCTACAAAATTACATTGCGCCGAGTAACGAGGGGTGTACCATATTTTTTGTACCTTGTAGGTATCAGCTAACTTCTTAAACAATTTACCAGCAAATTGCTGACCATTATCACAAACTATAAATTGTGGTACCCCAAATACTAAAAATACTTGGTTTTCCATGAATTTGACGACACTAGGTGCCTTCGCATCACGCATAGGACACAATAAGGTATATTTTGTAAAAAAATCTGAGACTACCAATAAATAGGTAAAACCTTTAGAAGATCTAGGGAATGGTCCCATAATGTCTACTGCAATAGTCTGAAAAGGGAATTTGACTGTACGCTCAGCTCCCATAAGTCCCATACGAGGAGTGTTTGATAATTTCTGTGACTGACACACCTTGCATGATCTAACATATATTAAAATATCACTTCTCATTTTGGGCCAGTAGTAATGTTCTTGTATTCTTGAGAGAGTTTTAAAGAAACCAAAATGACTACAGGTAGAAGGATCATGTGAATTTCTTATGACTGCCTTTCTTTGAGAATTAGGTACTATGACTTTCCATTCAACAATATTTGACTTAATAGGAATTTTAGAAGGAACAAACTTAAAAATTTTATCATCTTCTACCTTGAAATGTGCGTATGCATCAGGGTCTCGAAGGATCTTATGACGTAGAGAGAAGTACCACTTGTCTGTGTCAACAGGCTTGACATCTATCAAATTTATTTCTGGACCCTTTTCATCAGGAGGTATCCTCGAAAGAAAATCAGGTACTACATTATGAATGCCTTTTAAATGACGTAGCTGGAAAGTATGCTGCCGTAACTTGACGGACCATCTTGCTAATCTTCCTGAAGGATCTTTGAGGTTATGTAGCCAGAGCAGGCTATGGTGATCAGTGATTACGTTGAAAACAGTGCCTTCTATATATGGACGAAATTTGTCGATCAAAAAAATGAGACTAAGTAATTCTCTCTCCGTCACACTATAATTTCGTTCGGCTCTAGATAACGTTCTTGAAGCATATGCTATTACTCGTTCAACACCACGAATTTCTTGGGTCAACACCCCCCCTATGCCTACATCACTTGCATCGCACTGGATGGTAAAAGGCTGACCAAAATCAGGAGGACACAGAATGGGTGCTGACACAAGAGCATTCTTAATAGCAATGAAAGAAGCTTCAGCTTCAGAAGTCCATTCAATTGGTTGCTTCTTTCCTTTTCCCTTTAACAAAGCACTAATAGGGGCAATTAAAGTGGAAAAATTCTCAATAAATCTCCTATACCAGGAACATAAACCCATGAAACGTTTAATCTCTGTGCTGGTAGTAGGACGTGCATAATTGACCATAACCGAGACCTTTTCTGGGTCGGTTCTAATGCCTTCTCTATCGATAACAAAGCCTAAGTATCGAAGGGATGTCTTAAAAAATTCACATTTCTTCAAATTGATAGTTAAATTCGCATCTTGCAAAATACTCTTTACCTCAGATAAAAGTTTCATATGTTCTTCAAATGTAGAAGAGATAATAATGATGTCATCCAGATAAGTGAATAAATTTGGCTCAAACTTGGGACCGAATAACGCATCACATAACCTTTGTTGTGTCTGTGCGCTGTTACATAAGCCAAAAGGCATGACATTAAAATGGTATAAACCTCTACCAGGTACACTGAAAGCTGTTTTCTCCTTAGAAGATGGTGTTAGAGGCACTTGCCAAAATGCTTTTCTCAGATCTATACTGGAAATGTATTTTGCATTACGTAGTAAAGTAAGTATTCTATCAATACGTGGAAGCGGGTAGCTATCGTGCTTGGTAAGTTCATTTAGCCTACGCCCATCGAAACAAAATCTATATTCCCCTGAGGGTTTTTTGACAAGTAACACCGGACTATTCCAAGGGCTATGTGATGGTTCAACGACGCCCAATTTAATCATATCATCTAATTCCTCATTTAAGATCTTCAACATATACGGAGACATCAAGTATTGTCTCTGTTTAAAAGGCTTCGAATCGCCAGTATCAATTTCAAGAGTAATTTTGTCAGTGCGACCCAAGCGAACATCACTACTGATTTCACCAAATGAATTGATAAGATATTTCATCTGCTCTCTTTGCTCCGCTGTAAGCTCGTCATCAACATTTAATTCTAAAATATTATTCAAATCTGAAGAATTGGCAACAATATTGACAGTTTCATCAGAAACTCGACACTTAATGTCCCAACTAAAATCATAAAAGTCTATGGTTACACCAAATTTACTACAGAAATCACTGCCTAGTATAAAAGACTGTGACAGGGAAGGTACGACAAGTGCAGGAATTATCTGAAATTTTCCATTAATATTTATAGGCAAATCAACAACTCCTTCAACATTTTGATGGGCACCGTCTGCAGTAAAAACATGGTTCAGGTGAGGGTTTCTGATTAGTAAATCAAGATTTTTTATTGTCGTTAAACCTCCCTGGCCTATGACAGACATATTGGCCCCACTGTCCAAAAGTGCAATGACATCTTTATCAAAAAGTTTGATTTTGACATAAGGCCTGTTATCATTACCATTTTTAATTAAAAGAGGAGCTACAAAATTTTGAAAATCTTCCTCCCTTATTTTATCTGAACTTGCTAAAATATTATTGGCTCCTGAAGTATTTGGAGAAGTTTGAGAGCCTTCATCAAAATTCTCCTCTACAGGTTTCCCTGCCTACACTTATCACAATCTTTCAACATGACATCTGGTGTACCACATTTAAAACAAAACTGTTTTTTAATACCAGACCTGCAAACACGAAAAGTATGGTTTGCTAAACCACATTTCCAGCAAATGACTGGGGATTTATTTGCATTCTGAGACCCACCAGAAGCAGAAGGAGAAGAAGTGCTATTTGAGATACTAGGGGCATTTCTGGATTTATTTTTCTGGTTTCTATTTCCAAAACTTTTATTTCTATTAAAAGGCAATCTTTCTGATTGATCTTTGGCAACAAAAGCAATTTCAGGGTCATTTATCATGGATACAGATCTATTACTAGAGTTGGAATTTGAAATAGAGCCCATTGAATCTGCTTCCTCCAATTTCTTACATAATGTTCCAAGCATTGAAACAGTATCAATATCACTGAGAGCTAGTCTACGCCTATAATCAGATTTTAATCCCAATTTAATGTATTTTACTTTAGTTACCTCAGCTGCTCCATGACTGAGTCTATTGAAAAGGGCTTCCATACATGCTATGTAAATAACAACTGGCTCAGAATTATTCTGCTTCCTACTTTTGATTTGCTGCCAAATCTCATCATCAAAATCTGCTACCAAAAAATCTTTCTTAAGTTTTAAAACCAATGAGTCCCAATCATTGACTTGAGTTTTAATATAGCGAAACCAAAAGGTGGCTTTTCCAGTGAAAAGGTCACTAGCTGACTCAAACAATTCAGCTCTAGAAATATGCCTAGACTGTGCAAGTTCATCAATCCTTTCTATGAAGGACAAAAGATTTTTGGGCTCCCCATCAAATTGTACTCCTAACTTATAGACTGGGGTAGACTTTAAGTAAGGTGAAAAAGAAGAGTTTTGGTTCATACTAACTCCAGGGTTTACAGTAGAGTTCATCAATGGCATATTATTCTGAACAGGCTCAGGCTCCACAACTTTCTCATGCAGGTCTGCATCTAATAATAAAGCAGTAGCATATGATTCATTTTTAAAAGACAACTTTGCTGCATAGTCTGCATCTGCATTATTCAAAGGAATTCTCTGGATTCTCAGAGTAACATGAGTCAATCTAGACAAAGCTCTTTTAAATGTAGAGTCTGAAGATGGACCTTCAAAATCACTAATCAAAGTTGTTATTGATGCTAAAGTGTTTTCAATATCTACTTTATCAACTGCAAAATTAAATGATTGATCTACTAGATTAAGAACATCTTGACCCTGTTGTAACTCTTTAGCAAACAAACGTCCCAAAGTCTTTCTTTTGTCATCCATATTCCTATCTGAAATAACACCTCTAATCCTCAACTCATAGTTGATTTCTCCAATTAGCAAATGTTTTACTTTTAGAGCCTCCATGTTGATTTATGCTTTACAAAAAGAACAAATGAAATGTAAAAAATAATATGCAGTCACAGAAGTAGCATTGTAAGATGTAATTTCAAAAATACCCTAAGAAAACACTCATCAAAAATAACTTCACCTGTAGTGTCCCCAAGGGTGCAAGTAACCATCAGAATTACCTTCCTTACTTCCGTACTTCACCTGCAGAATCTATGTTGACCTTTTGGGCAGTAGTTCACTCTACTAGATGCCACTCAAAAAAACACAATTATTTTAGAAAATGATTTTACTCAAAAAACTCGAATTTTCGGGCCCCACGTTGGGCGCCATTTATGTAACCTATTTTTCCAAATTAGGATTAATTTCATTCAGCTGGAATAACAAGAGGAATAAGTCACACTTGCGAACGGCTGCTGTTTGCCAGAGAACAGTTGATATGGATTCGATGTTGATATTCGAGTTTGATATTGAGTTTTGGACGCCACTCAATTTAATAGTAGACTAGTAGTTGATTTGGATAATTGAGAAAACCAAATAAATATTTATAACTGATGGTAAGCAACAAATACTTTCAAAATATGTTTCCTGAAAATTTCGAGATGGACAACCAATAGAATGAAACAAATGTGTATTCCTGCAACCTATTTATTACACCCAAGCCAGACAAGGCACATCCAGACCACTGTAGAGGACGATCCTAACACATACTCAAAACTAGGTAATATATATCAGATAAATATTGATAATTTCTAAATATCTAAATGATCAAATATGTGGGGAAATTGTCATTATTCTACTGAATGTTAAGCTAAAAAAATCATCAAAAAAATGTAAAACTGAGACCGCTGTCTCATGGTACCATGGTGAAGCTTCACAGGGAGTTTTACACGTGAATATGGTAAATCATGTTAATTTCTGAGATTTTTAATGCCCTAACAAAAACCTGGTCGAATTAGGGGGAGGGTCCTCTCCAGAGGTCCGTATCACCCCTATCACGGTCCGCTTGGTGTAAAGATGTTGGCAGCATAGGTGACTGCGATGTGTGAAGATCTGGCTGAACTGCTGGGCCCAGTGCTGCAGCCCTTGCTCCTAGGTATTCCTCCTGGCGTGCTACAGCAGTCAATCCAGAAGTCCAGCGTCGAAGTAGAAGGTGCTTCCACTAATCCACTGGGCTGGATTCTGCAGTCTCTCCTCCTGGGTATTCCTCCCGGCGTGACGACAGCATGCAGCTCAGAGGATTAGCTGCAGCATAAAGAGAAGGACGAAAAGGACCCCCTCTGATCCAGTGTGCTGGGTTCCGCAGCCCCTCGTCCTGGGTATTCCTCCCGGCGTGCCAACGAAACGCAGCTCAGGAGATCAGTGGCAGGTCAGACCGACCTAATGCTCCCTAACCTCTCCTACGACCCTAGTGTATAAAAAATATGTCCTACAGTTCTATGTTCGTGGAAGAAACGTGGTACAAAAATGCTCCTGTCTCAAAACCAGTTGTTGAAAACATCACTCACCTTCTAAGAAGGGTTGAAGAAGCGCCAAACAGCATCTCGGCTGGGGCACGCGGCGTGGGCATGGCTCCCAAAACAGCGAAAACCATCCAAATAGGTGATGGTGATTATGACTAGCGTCGAGAACGTTGAAAAAAATAATTTTTGTTTGATATTTCACCTGATGTACATCGAGTGATCAAAAATATCACCACCACACTTAATGGCTCGCGTCTTCCATCATGGCTGCCCAAGAAGAGAGCTTCAAGAACCTCCAAGTCTCTCCAAGTCCACTGTTCCCCCACCCTCAACATCGACCGCTCACGAAACAACCAATAATACGAGAGAAAAAATATTTCCTCGCATCTTATTGGTCGAGATAAGGCTGGGAACCAGTAGGTCAAATAAACTTATTCGAAACAGGAACCAAAGACAGAAGAATCTCTCATTCTTCTTTTTCGCTTTCGCAAAACCATGATGTGAATAGACAATAAAGGTAGATGACTGTTTCTTCTTCTTCTCCTTTTTTTCCTCGGCGAGTCACGAAGATTATTGATGTTGACAACGACCGAAGCACCACGCTAGAACAAGAATAGGACATACCTAACCAACAAAAGAATCCTGGAAAATTAAAGAAAACAAATAATTCGAACGACTTCATCTGAAATTGTAAGAACCTCTAGAATCTCCAATGGCACAACACCCCGTGGAACACCACAGGTGAGTTAACTGTTCACCTCAAAACCGAGTAAGTCTCTAATAATTATTTTCCCCAATTTTCAGGACCTGTTCATTGGATCAGAGAACGAAGCCGAAGCTAAAATCATCACTTCCTACAGGTATGCTGAGTCTCAAGAAAAATAATCTGAATACTTAATATCTTTAAATGAAATCAGCTGTGTATTTTATAATAAAGATGATCTGATTTATCAAGGACTATCAAATGACTGGGTGTTCTCTGTAGGTATGTACCTTTTTCATGTGAATATTTATATACACTAGCTAAAAATAAACTACTCATAAAGATAATAAACTAAAACTAATTGTAGCAATTTCAAATGCTACAACACACACATATATACCGGGTGTCCCAGTATACCTGTTCCAACGGATTATCTCAGCTATTTCAAAAGATAAAATTTGAAAATTTCATGATCTCCAATTCGTCCAAGGAACCTTCAACTGAAAAAAATTTAAATTGAGAGTCACTTCCGGTTTGACCGGTTTTTTTATTTCGAAAAGCACCCTGTATATTTTTTGCAATTTTTGCTTTCTACTCAAAATAACCTTTCCAACGATGTATCGCACTTTGTATTTTACATTTGATTTGATGGAGAAAACGTCAATTGAAATTTCAAATTGAAAGAATTGCAGTAGGCTACGATATTTTGTGTAATTTTGAAAATTACAAAGAGAGGGGGCTCAAGAATATAATAACTAAAGCATATGTTCGAAATGTTGACCAACTGCTTCTACACATCTTTCAGCTCGGTGGAGTAGTTCACGCGAAGTAACACTTCTCAACACCTCAGCATTAAGGGCTCTACATTCATTCCTTATTTTGTTCTTCAGATCTTCTGAATAATAGGAGGAGTTTTCTACACACGATCTTTCAAAAACCCCCAAAGGAAGAAACCCAGCGGTGTTAAATCTGGAGATCTTGCAGGCCATCTTATCGGTCCATGTGTGCCGATCCATCTATCTCCAAATGTTTCATTCAAATGATTCCTTACCACTATAGCATTGTGGGGGGGGGGTGCACCATCCTGTTGAAAATGAATGTTTCTAGGCATATGTGAAGGAATATTTTCAAGAAAACGAGGAAGTTCATCCCGAATGAATTCTAGGTACATTGGACCAGTTAACGTACCATCATAAAATTTTGGTCCTAAAATTAATCCATCAATCATGCCGCACCATACATTGACTCCCCAGATAACTTGAAAATTAGTTTGTCTCAGCCAGTGGGGATTATTTTGCGACCAATAATGCTAATTGTGTCGATTTACAGTTGCATTATTATGGAAACGACTCTCATCTGACCACAATATCGAGCTGATAATGCCATTTTCACGTGCCGTAACTAACCAAGCAAGAAACGCAAGTCTCCTCTCGTAATCTGTGGGTAGTAATCCTTGATGCAGATGAATTTTGAATGGTTTGAATTTGGCTATGTTGAAAATGCGCTGAATTGATGAACGAGAAATACCGCTCTCCTGTTCTATGTTTCTAATAGATATATGGGTATCAACAACCACTCTTCCTAAAACTGCAACGGTATGCTCTTCGTCCGTAGCATTTTTTTTCAAGACAGTACGCTTTCTATAAAATGATCCACTTTAGTAAAGAGATAGATGAAATAAAATCATAAATCATAATTGACAAAAGTCGAATTGTCAGGAGGATTAATATATATCTTCTGCTCCTTCAGTTTTCTGGTCTTTGGCTGAATATAGCAAATTCACATTGTGACTATGGCATCTTTCCCATCTATCAATTTTCTACAAATATTCAGTCATGGAGTAGTGATTGAAAGAGAAGAAGCTTAAACTTAACCTACTACATCACTATAGTTCTTGCCGCTCAAATGATGATTATTTCACATGTTCTCACATTTTCAACATTTTACGAATTAACTTATTTCATACAATTGTGATTGATCCTGTTTTTTGTTCGTCTTTTCGACTATGTCATTATTGTCTTATACATTTTCATCATTATCAACATTTACACCACCTCAAAATGCTCTACTTTGCTCTTGTACATTCTCGTATAGCATATGGAATTATAGGATGGGGAGGCATCGCGAATATATATCTAGACAAGTTGAATGTGTTACAAAAATACTTCCTCAAGATTATATTTCAAAAAGATAGAAATTACCCTTCAGATAACCTATACAAAGAAGCGGGGATACTAGATATTCGCCAAACATTTTTCCTTAAAGCTGTATGTTCCCTTCTCAAAAATAAGAAGGATATCGACACTATCTCTCACAATTACTCAACAAGAGCTGAATATGCTAATAAAGTGAAAACCCCTTCAGCAAATGAAACAGTCGGTACCAAATGTTTTGCGTTTCTAGGACCACGATTTTTGAATTTTATCTCAGAAACTTCTCCATTCCACAACTGTAATTCTGAAACTTATTATAAAAACAAAGTAAAGTTATTTTTACTGAGCCATCAGAGGACATCAATACATACATTTTTCAATTGACCCTAAATCCATAAAAAAAAAAAACGATTTCTAGTCGTACCATTCCTAATCAATTATATGTTCGTGTGCTTTTTTATAATAATAATTATTATTGTTGAAGTTACTGTTATTTCGTTACACCTATTATATACTAAATTATACCTATTTATTTTCATTTACATGTATAGCTACATAAATTATCTTCTCTATTATCATTCTATTAATCATATACTATTTTCTGTTCACTATTTCTTATATATACTATAATCTCTCACTCAATGATGAATGTGAGTTCACCACCGAAAGCTTTGTGGTTTCTCTTTTTTTGTTCGTTTGTGTCAGACTATAACACGTATGATATTTGTAAACACGGTTAATCTATTGTACTTGATTCAAAACGAATAAAAAAATATTATTATTATTATTATTATTATTGATGTGAATCAACCTCAACAAAGATGTAAGTAAAAATTCCTCCTGCTGTAATAAATGTGACCTGATGGAAAATTGTTGTTGATGATGGAAATATAATATTCCGAAAGCTTGGACAAACTTTGAAGAGTACTCTTTTCACTTTGCTGCATTCCCCAATAACACTAGTTTTACCTCTAACTAGTCAGCAACGACTACCCTATGAATTTTCACTGTTGATGGTTTCTGTTGTGCCATTGTTTCGAAAAATAAGCCAATAACACCGTCTCCTAGATGAAACTGCAAGTCCAATTATTATCTTCCATTCGACTTCGCGGTTACGTACAATACTGAATAACCACTTAATTCGCGATTTCCGATTTTATCACAGAACTAGACTGACAGATATATGATAACTTCAGAAGAATGATGGAGATGCCTGCAATGCAGGTGTCATTATTGTTGAAAACACCAAATTTCACGTAGATAATTTTCTGATTTCAGTATAATGTAATATCTTCCCAATAAATTGATTCGTCCTATTTGCTGTCACACAGGGGAGCAACACAACCTGTAGGTAAAATCTACAACTTCCTCCACTTGTATGATAAATAACCATTTTTATGCACCTCCTCTCACGATTGTGTTGAAATATGCATTATATGAATTTGTCTTTAAATTTGACCCATCGCATGAATTTGTTTCCATATATCACTCTCGTAGAGGGCGGTAGTTACACGCTCCGTACATAGTAGTTTTGAACTAACTATCTTTCGAGTCAACAACGCAAAGGTATATTTATGTGGAGAACTGAGGATAAGACAATCCTGGAAATTCGCAGGACAAATAGAGATATTTTACAGCTTTCCGTTTTAATGGAAGTTACGTTATTTTTGCAAGAACTTATTGAACACCTTCTATTTTTGAAAATCCTTGAATTCCTATCGTGATTCTGATCCAAGTTCATGTTTCATACTCAATACCTGTAATGAACCGTTTTTGTGTTATTTTATAGATTTTCTAGAAAAAGAGACCAAATCAGCCTATCAAACATACGCTATTCCCATGAGAATCGCGAATATTGGAAATTAAACGAAGCACTCATCGCACCAATATCACCAATTCTGAAATCGATGTTGAAACATGGAAAATCCTTCATTTTGTCCTGAATACTGAAAAATATACTCAAAATCATCCCAACCACAAATTACTGTGAACAATGTCACATCAGTAGGTACATAATGTTTCTGAGGGACGTTCATCCATCATCAGCCACATAAAAAATCAGTCATGGAGTTGAAATTGTTTTTTGTTGGAAGATATTATGACGATACATTGTGACAATTAATGAAAACTATTGAAAATTATCAGATTTCAAAATTTGAGGGGAAAATCTCAAAATCTGCTAATATAAAATCATGGCGATTCAAATATATACTGGTTTTATAACAATCGGTTGACCGTGTCAATAAAGAAATCATTATTATACATTAGATCTGAGAAAGAATGTCAAATATCAATTTCAGAGGAATTTTATTTTTAATGCTCTTCATTTGGATGTTCGACAGATATAATCTAAATGTAGAAACTTCACAAACGATAAGATTTTCACAAGATTATCAATCACACTACATGTTTCGCTAACACGATAGCTCCATCAGGTGGAATAGGTCCACATTCACCGATTTCGATGAAAATATGAAAAAAAGGTGAGGTTGGGTAAGGTTACAAACTACCCTGTCACATTTATGATAAAGTCTGTGAAAATGCCTCAACTTCTGCATGTCTCTTTCGATAGATAACTCAGTAAATATGTATATTCTCGAAGAGTCCTCAATTATCTTCAATGTTCTCAAAATAGTTTTCTCCTGAAAGAAATCATTTAGACAATACTCATATAAAGGGTGTTGGATAAGAAATATCAGAAAATATTGTTCTATTCATAAATTTTCACTTTCCGGAGCGTTCAGCTCGAAAACAGTAGAATCCTCAAAAAAAGTGTATGTAGGAAAAATTGTTAAAGATTTTATCAGCTCTCATTTGATAACAAAACATGTTTCTCAACGACGAACTCTTTTCGACATGAATATGAATCGGATCCTTCTCACTGTCCTTCTCTTCCGGCTCACCTCCTAGAGGTCAGGACTTCGAGTATGTTCACTCTCCTAATACCTTAAACAAGTTTATGAAGAAATTACCAAGGTCCCTGCTGGCCCATTTCATACACCCATCTTTGGATCATTCATTGCTTGGACATTGGCAACATCAATTCTCGAAGTCTACTTGTCCTTTCTTTAAATTATCTTTCAAATGTTTGCCAAACAAGTAGAGTTGTGAGCGGTTTCTCAATGGAAGGATCATTTGGTTCTCCGAGAAGATACGTTGAATAAAAGGAGATAATTATGTTCAGATGGCTTAAGATTTCTGAAACAACTTAATGGGTGTTCAATTAGCCAGAGCTTGCAGCAAATTGCATTGAAATCTTGTTATTAGTGATGCCCGCGAGAGTCTCGTTTTCGAGAGTCTCGCATGGTCTCGTCTCGTTTTCGAGACAAGACTCGAGACGAGACTCGGACAAGACGAGACGAGACTTTTATTGGTCTCGTATCGAGTCTCGTGCAAGACTTCTCGTGTCTCGTGCGAGAGTCTCGCAGGTAAATATTCCTGCCTGCCGACTGCAGACTTGAGAATTTCATTCATAATACAACATATTTAGAAAGAATTGAGACTTTTTAGCACAGATAGACAAAACATTCCATTCATAAATACTTTAAAAACACAATCCATGATCTCTTATGACGGCGGAAAATGAAGGCAATTCTGCAATAACGACAGATCGCAAATTGAATAGCTACCTGAAAATCTATAAATAAGGCATTTTGTACTAAAAAGTCTAAGATAAAGAATAACTTTGTTTCGACGGGAGTATGGATGCAGGAGCTTCAAAAATATTATTCTGTGCCTCGGTGTAATAAAAACACAGATATAGTGCAATGGTGGAAAATGCATGTTTCTGAATTTCCCATTCTAAGTTTTGATGGCACGAGATCTCTTACGCATACTGGCTACTTCAGTCCCAGCAGAAAGATTATTCTCACGTGCTGCGTTAACTATAAGAAAACATCGGAATCACCTTGATAATGAATCTGCACGATGTTGAAAAACAAATTTTTTATTCTTGTTCAGATGTATGATGTGAGTATGTACCTACCTATTAGGTACTTACTTTTCAATAAATAATATTATTTTTGTTGTAATTTTGTCTTCCTACTTCTACATTAGACCTAGAAAGAAGGTAAAGGTAAATATCCCGTACTAGACTGGAACAAGATTATGCATGACGAAATTGCGATATATTTGCGAGACTCTCGTACGAGACGCGAGACAAGACGAGACTGGAGGCTGCGAGACGAGACTCGAGACAAGACTTCATATTACATCGGCGAGACGAGACGAGACTTTATGAAAGTCTCGTCTCGTTGGTCTCGTGTGAATCACTACTTGTTATGATGAACTGAAATTTAATTCCGAACAAACTTCTCAATCTTTTCAAAGTTCACTTCCATGAAAAACATTTGAACCAATAACATGATGATATTAAACAACTTCAGTTTCCGATAAAGCACTACTAATAAAATTCATATCGTCAATATTCTGATGAGATTCTTGCAATTGATGATAGATAGAACATTTGTCTTGTCTTCATCAACTGTAGCAAGTGAATTTCCTTTTCGATGTTATCCTTCAAGAATAAAGTATACCAATCGTTCTTCAAATGTGATATCAACAAATCAAATTGATTCCCTGAATATCATCAAAAAAAATATAATGTCATTGTGCTCGTCAATTGAAACGATTGCTCAATTCAATAACACATAACTATTTTAACAGTATAGTTTGAGTTTCATACAGAGATAGTAATCTGACAAAGATCTGGGAGGAACAAATTTGTTGGTATCAGGAACCTTTGATGCCAATCTCAATCATGCCAATAAAGTGTGAAGAAATAGTGAGAATGCGAAATATGAAGAGTTGAACAGATCACTCCTGTACAACAAATGAAAGCAATCGAAGCAATGCTATAACCTTGAAGTAATTGAATTTGTATGACAGAAATATCATCGAAGGTGATATTGGGGTTTTTCAACATCTGCTCTTTCGTTTGGCGAATAATCAAGAACAAACTGATTGAATCACGAGTTTTCTCTTTCCATCTCTTGAAGCACACGAGAGGAACATCGCGCGTACCTAGGGAGGACAGGGGTGTTTTTTTGAAATTTTTGAGTTCATGAGAATACTTCCATCAGCAAAGAATACCAAAGCTTGGCCGTTCTATGAAAGGACGAGTTTTGATGAAGTGTTGTTCGAAAGTTCTCGAGCTTAACGACGAAGGGATGTGCTAGCGGGGCCTGTCGAGGTCGTATGACTGGTATTGCTAGTGATGGAATTATAGCAGAGTTCTCCAAGGGATATTTCTCGTGGAAGTATCTATAGAAAAGTGAAAGGTCGTCCGAACCCCATACATGCGGACATTTCTATGCCTTATAGATCATGGTTTGTTACTTGTTATCCAGCAATACTCGGCGTGAAATTTGATAATAATAATGAATATTAGGTATAACGGATCAGTTTTAATTCTCACAATCAGTTTTTACTCTCGAATCCAAGAGGTTTTCTGAAATATATGAATACAAAGTAATCTGAATGAAATAACAACATTCAACCAGCTCAGGAATGTTCTCGATCATGCCTAGAACTCAGATTTCACTCAAATCTAGTTTGCATGTTCATCATAATATCTGCTACTGAAACCTCATTGTATTTACCAGGTCAATTTTTTTTCGCATTCTGATGTTACAAATTACCACCAAATCCCAAACATCGACCATTTTTGCTTGATTGAAGTTGATGAGTATTGAATATACCAACAGTTTTCGAATAACCCAATCTTCAAGTCTGAACTAGTGTTTCATTACAGGTATGCTGATGATTGTTTGTTATTGCTTGAGGGTTCCCTTTCGGACGTTCATAATTTCTTGCTCACATCAATTCTCTTTACCCGAATTTAAAGTTCACCAAATCACCATAGAGACTAAATCCAATTTGGCTTCACCATTTCTCGATCTTCTTATCAAGAAAAATGTTTCTACTTCGAGATTTGAATTTGAGGCTCACAGGAAACCAATGCGACCGATTTTTTTAATCCCCTTTTCTTCTAATCACCCACATTTCCATGAGTACGCATCTTTCAATAGTTTTTTTTCATAGAGCTTTCTCACTTCCTCTCTCTGATCATGCCTTCACTGAGGAGTTAATAATCAATTTCCCTCAGAACACATCATGTTAATTTCTTTCTCAAATTTCATACCAAATGCCTAACCTTTAAAATCATTTCCAGCCAACGTTGATTTCAAGGACAAGATTCCCCTTAACGAAAAATCAGTTGTTAATGAATTGAACTGCAATAATTGTTATACCGCCTATATGGGTCAAACAAGAAGAAGATTTGATATTCGATTTTCTGAACATAAAAGTCCCATTAGCGGTTTTTGATTGCTGTTGATCATTATTCCCCAACTTCCTTCGCCAATCATATGAGAAGTTCTAATCATTCTTCTGATATTGTTTGTCCTAATTCTGGAATCCTTCATATCTGTGATAAAGGTCCTAGATTTGATCTCCTTGAAATCATGGAAATTCAGAAATGCATCAACAACCAAATTGTTTCATGTCTCACTGATCGAACCAATTTCGAACGTAACCATATTTCCAGGACTTCAAAATTTTCATGACTCTTCAAATATTGGTGTTCCCCTTCTTTGCAGGTAACTCTCCACCTTCTTCTTCTTCTTATTCTTTGATCTCTCTCCTACATGCCCAGCTCTCTTCTCCGCACTTTCCTTTCTAATTTTCACAATTTCAGGAACTCTGACGGCAAACTGATGTTCGTACAAAAACAATCTTTCAATTTTGTTGATATCATGTTCAATCTCATCACAGCCAGTTTTTTCTGGCTCTTCAGTGAATTTGAAGATTCTACCAACCCGTTGACGAAAATCGTATAGTACCATGTTTTATCATTTCATATGTAGAAAATTGTTCGTCCTCATTATTGTCACATGATATTTTAGGTACCATTGTCTGATGATGTTGGCCGTAGTGCCAAAACTGGTAACTTTTCACTGAAGATCTCAATATAAAGATGGTCGACGGACTTTGTGCTACTTGTTTTTTTTTTTTGAATATACCAATAATCTTCCTGCATTACTACAATGGTTTGTTATTTTCATGATATTATCTTCAATTGGAATCATTTTCATTGGAAGTTCGAAGTGTTCAAATCGGAAAGCGATTGATGCCAAGTTCAGATCTACTATTTTCCCAGCATCGGACATCTTCTTCACACGTTTTCCTCATGCTCGTAGCCCTCACGAGTGAAAATCAACTTCTATAGTTAGAATTCCACTTGTTTCATTCTGAATCACTATTTTTTCTAGAGCATGTTCCAACTATTTCTTTGCTGTTCTTACTTTGGTACTTTCTCCAATTCCAAAAACTTCTGGCTCTATATGTGAAAATAAATTTCATCCCATTACCGAGGTGCATTAATCGGTTGGTAATGATCCAGCCAATTCCAATTGATTTGTTCTCACTGAGACGAAAGTGAATAATCCAGCCAATTTAATTCACATTGTGTCCACTGGAATTTTTTTTTTTGCAATTGCATTACCTCGTTGGTCCCAGCACTGGGACCAAACGCCCCATGAATCGAAACTTGTGCGGGGTTAGGTAAGCAGACAAACACAAACATCCATGGCCTAACTAGGATTCGAACCTATGTCTCGGAGGGAGTCCCCATACGAACTCAGCGCCTTCGCGCTCTCGACCACCGAGCCGCCTAAATGAGAGAATGAATGAGAACATGGCCTTATATCTCTTCATTACTATCTTACGGTTTTATTTCGCAATATTTTGAGTATTAGTATTCCAATATCCCATTCATGCGGCCTGAATTGTTGATACCTGAGACAAAGATTAAGAACGGATCGAGCACCTATATCCGATAATGTGTTCTTTAAAAAAATATTCACCCTGAAGCATTTCATTCTCACCTGTGAAATAGTTGAAAATGTTTATCTTTTGAAAGAAATTGAAATGTCATATTACTCACCTTGTATGGACGTATAAACAATGACAGTTTTGTAAGATAGCTTTTCTTCAGCGGTTCAAATGAACGAAATTCATTGGACACATTTTCTTTCCTCGGGTTTAAATATAGAGTTGATTATTAACCTTGACAGTTTGGTAGGATTTTGGATAATATTAATATCTGACGGAATGTGGCGTCTATAGCACACACCTGGAATTCTGATTGTATTGCTTGGTGCAACTGCAGCAAACTAGGAAGTATTATAAGTGAGCGTTATCGTTTCCATGAAATAGATTTTATAGTAGTCATCGCTTAAGCTTCTGCACTTCAGTCGGTCCGTTTCACTAAGAGCGTGGTTATTGTAACTACTATCATTCGGGTGGTGAATATGAAGGTCAGTAGTTATTCAGACCACTCACAGATTTTTTGATTCTCTGAGGCATAGATGGATAATAAATCAACAACTTGTAATTTTTTATTCCACTTTTTATAGTGGCAGATATCCATCAGCTTTTTCTGGTGATTTGTGGAGTGGCTTGGATGTTCAATAAAGAAATGTGGCACTATTTCAAGGAATTATTGTTGATCTGTCAATGCTAGATATCGCAAAAGAGGTAATTCTACGACAAGAAAGTATTGAATACCTACCTTATTATTTGTGAAAATGAAGAGAATACCTATTTCACTAGAAGGATAGCATCAAACAATATAATTTTGAGGGATTCAACAAATCCATTCTTTAATTTCGGAAAGTATTTGATTCAGAGGTTTCGATATCATCAATAGAACCACAGATAGAAGACGTTGATGGGCTACTTTTATTTTACTTCATGTAAAAATAACTCTAAGTTTAGGTTGAGTTTTTGTAATATATCAGTATAGGGAGTACTTAGAAAATATGTATAACTAATGCCTAGTATTTCAGATACTTGCTGCTTTACATTTACTTGCACGAGGATCCTATCAGCAATGTCTCAACCAAGTGCTTGTAGAGTGTATCAATTGTTAATTCAAAAAGACGTTAAGAAGGCAGGAATAAAGCAATACTCAATGAAATAGTAGATGTAGGACTAATAATAGAATACCAAATATCATTATTGAAAAATCTGAGGTGGTTAAAAAAGTTCTTAATAACAACGTTACTAGTTTAACCAACACTTCTTAGAGAATCGGACCGAGTGTATGTATTGTCTGTTCACTATCGCAATAGTTATGAACGTACCAAGGCCGATATGTAACGAACTACAAAGGAGGCTGAATATTGTAATTTGAGGAGAAGTCAAGGATTATAACAACCAACCAAATTTGTTATCTGAGTATCGGCCTAATGTCGTTCAAGACTTTTTGTGATTTCACTAAAAGTTCACATTTTGAAGGACAGAACACACCACGTTTCTCGTAATTATACAGGAAAATCCCAACATCGTTTTCACTACCTTCTGCAAGTTTTTATAGTTTTACTAGAGATGATAAGAAAAATAAGCATAATGGGTTTGGACAAGGACGGCAGTCAATACGTTCTCATTATTTTCGAAATGGGCACAACATAGATTTGATGCAGAAGAAATAAGAAATCATACTTCTCGGAGAATTGGTACATACTCTCGAGGAGGTTGATTACGCGAAATAGTTAATCACAAAACCTGCTATATTCAGATGTTTAGTGCGACCAACGTCTACCATGTTCAGCTTCATATAGGTTCGCAAGGGGCGTTGTGTTCTATAGAATTGTCTTGTTCATCCTTTTCCATGTACTATAACTTATGTACGAATCATGAACTTGATTGTAGAAAATTTGTTGAACGGCTCAGGATTAATTCCAAAAATGAATAAGAATCCTTTTTGAGTGGAGCTCACCCAGTACTGTTGAGTACCTATCAGCACCTCAAAATTCCGAAAACTCCTGACGCGAAAAACAAACTTGTAGAAAGCCGCTAGGAGATGTTTTTTCAACAGTCTATGCTGGAAGCAGGGGACTGTAGCTTGTAGAATTTGAAGCTACTTAGGTCTTTATAGACTCGACGGACCACTTGAAATCTTGGGGCTCCTTAACTTCGAAGCGACAGCTAGAAAATAGGTTGGGGATCAGGATGCAGCAATGAACATAAGCATCATGAATAGTGAGGATGCAGCAGATGATATTTCCTGGTGACCATCAGCCATTTCAAAAAATAGATCAAGTGGAAGCCGGCAGATCATTAACAGAAAGAAACCCTGTGTCATGCCAAGAATCTGCCTCTAGTGATTCAAAACACTCAATTCCCATGATCAATCGACTTCACACACGAAAAATAACTTTAATCAGTGTTTTATCACCTTACAAGGCAAAATCAAAAATGCCTTTCTTGTCGATATGATCGCGTCGATCAGGCGAACGAAGAAGGTCAAGACTCCACTCTGCCATCACGATTCCTCTATTATTTCCACTTCCTACTATTCCACCTTTTTTTATACAATTCCTTCTAGCGTTCCCTTCCTACTCCTGCGCAAAGTGCAGTATGTGTTTCACGGTTAAGTGAGCTTTGTGCATGATCTCTGCGAAATATTTTTACGATGAGATGCACTAGATCATGATTGGTTATCCATCTCGATTGTTTCAGATGTATACAACTGATCAAAACAAGATATCACACAAAAAATATACCTTTTATGAAAAGCATAAAATACTTCAGCAGTCTATCAAGATAATAAAAATGCTGCGAGCTTTCATCACCATGTTTCGGCATGTATTGAGAAAATTAGTGGTCAGAAACTCTTTGTAACCCAACTGTTGCGCTTTCTGAGTATCGAACAGTCATTTCTGAGTGTGAATTTCGTTAAAATATACAGTAAACTCCAATCTGTGTCGAGTAACATTGTGAATTTGACAGCCGGCGGTTCATACGGCAGCATTACTTTTTGAAATATGTTTTTTCAATTCTGCCGACAAAAAATGATCAAATGTTCAATTTGCTGTTGGAACTTGAATTAATAATTATTCATTGTACAAGGGAAAAAAATAGTAAGTTTTAGGTTGTGTTGTCTCCCGACGCGTAGCGGCATGTATTGAGAATATTAGTGGTCAGAAACTCTTTTTAACCCAACTGTTGCGCTTTCTGAGTATCGAACAGTCATTTCTGAGTGTGAATTTCGTTGAAATATACAGTAAACTCCAATCTGTGTCGAGTAACATTGTGAATTTGACAGCCGGCCGTTCATACGGCAGCATTACTTTTTGAAATATGTTTTTTCAATTCTGCCGACAAAAAATGATCAAATGTTCAATTTGCTGTTGAAACTTGAATTAATAATTATTTATTGTACAAGGGAAAAAAATAGTAGATTTTAGGTTGTGCTGAAATCTAGTATTCTTCCCGTGTATAATACACTATTTTTTTTCTTTGACAGAAGAAAGCACGAATCAATATTGAGAAGATATTACATTATTTTGAAATTTGAAAATTATCAACGTGAAATTTCAAGTTTTCAACAGTAGGGACACCTGTGTTGTAGGCATCTTCATCATTCTTTTGAAGTAATCAAATATCTGATGACACTTCTGTCATTCTAATTCTGTGATTTGCTTTAAAAAAATTGCGAATTTAGTGGTTGTTTAGTAATATTCGTAACCGCGAAGTCGAATGGGAGATAAAAGTACGTGCAGTTCTTTCACGGAGACGGTATTATTGACTCAATAATGATAAAAATAATGATAATAATAATAATAATAATAATGATAATAATAATAATAATAATGTGAGTGTCAACAGGCCATTCACATCGAAGGTGCGACGGATGGCCAATACTTTGCGTCGCACCCATCACACACTAAATGAGGCAGTGCTATCCACCATCAAACAGCACTGCCTCGAAAGGATACGAATGTTAGTGGATGCAAAACAGTCACTAAAGAGGCGAGCGAGAGGGCTGGCGGAAAATAAACAATTCCGCGAAAAGCCCTCTCGCTTATTTCAACCGCCTCCAAGTGTGGTTGACAATCCGCCGACTGCTGATCAGGTGGAAACCTTTTGGAAGAGTATTTACGAGGTGAGGCATCCATTCAACAGAGATACTCCAGCCCTGGCGCAGTTCGGTACCTTCTGCGGAAGATACCGAGAGCCTGAGCCCGAATTACTGCGCCAACCGACAACCACTGAGGAGGTTCAAGAAGCCCACAAAGGCTCCAAGAACTTTGCTGCTCCTGGTCCCGACGGGATCAATAACTTCTGGGGGAAAAAGTTTTCCTCTACCCACCACCATTTAGCCAGGATATTCGATAGCTGGCTGAATGGGGAGTAGCAAATTCCTGAGTGGTTTATCGAGGGGCGAACCGTACTTCTTCCTAAGACTGGAGATTTGTCCAATCCGTCACCCACTCATTCTATGTGGATGACCTCAAACTTTATGCCTCTGGTGAGAGGGAAATGGACCAATCCCTTAAGGTGGTGCAGGAGTACACGCAGGCAATTGGAATGGAATTCGGGATGGACAAATGTGCACTGGTTCATCTCAAGAGAGGACGATGCGAGAACTACGACAAGGACGCGCAGCTCGTCGACGGAAGCATCCTACACCACCTGGATGCCGGAGAGACGTACACCTACCTGGGTGTAGAGGAAACTCACATCCAGGAGGCACAACGGGTGAAAGACGCTCTCCGCAGCAAGTATCGGCAGCGGCTCCGACAGATCTGGTCGTCAGAACTGTCGGGGAAGAACAAAGTCGCTGCGACTAACATGCTTGCTGTTCCGATCTTACTTTACTCATTTGGAGTGATAAAGTGGACTCAAGTCGAGCTGCGACAACTTGACGTAAGTACTCGCAAGATGATGCATCTCCATAGGAATCTGCATCCAAATTCGTCCGTTCCACGGTTATACATACCTAGAGACCAGGGTGGCCGTGGACTCTTGAGCTTGGGGTATCTCCATAACAGAATGGTTCAGAAATAGGACGAAAAATGAATACATAATAAAATATAAAACATTTATAGTTAGGATGCAAAATTTAGGTATTCTGAACCTACTGCACTGTCCAGGCACTGCTCAAAATAATCATTCAAGAAATAGCGTTCCAGATTACATAAGAAGTCAAGTATAGGCTTCTTCACTAGTTGAAAATTTTCTCTCAGTTTCATATGTGTTGGTAAATGATTAAATGATTTTATACAGGAGTAAAGAGCACCTTTCTCCAAACAGGCTAACCTATGATATGGAATATTGTAATTTGAGATGTTTCTAGTACTATAGCTATGAGTTATGTCGAATTGTAGGAAATATGACCTTTTTTTGAACACAAATTTAATACACTCATATATGTACAATGCTGGAACAGTAAGTAAATTTAGGGTGCTGAAGTGAGTTTTACAAGAAGTGAGATAACTCAACTTTTTGATTATTCGAATAGCTCGCTTTTGAATTGTGAAAATATTTAAGGCTTCACTGCTTCCTCCCCAGAGAATGATGCCATAACGTGCCCTTGAATAGAAGCTTGATATTTGTGTTATTCGACAGTATTCTGAGGCCAAAACAAGACTGGTTGAGTTCCCTACTGAGGAAATTGATGTGGGAGAAAAAAATTAAAGCCTTCATCAAGAAACACACCCAAACACTTGATTTCTGTGGAAAATTGTATTTTATGTTGATTGAGAATGATATTGTCTGGGGTTTCAGGCCCACGTGTTGTTTTGAAAAACACTGCTTTAGTTTCATCAGGATTTAGTATTAATTTCGAATTCAAGAACCAATTTTTTATGTTAATCATGAGTGAATCACCATTAAGCGTTAGTTGAGGAAAATTTAAAGCGGTAAATAACAATGTAGTATCATCTGCATAGTTAATGACAGTTTGATCTCGTTCGGCAATTGATAAGAGATCATTGATGTAGATGATGAATATGAGTGGCCCCAATATGACTATGACTATGACTATAGCACAACAAAAGCCATCAACAGTGTATATTTATGTGATATATATATATATATATTATATCCGGGAGAAAAGTACTCATTTTTTTCCCACGGGAAAAAAGTTATTTATGGAAAGTGGCATTTTATACCCTGCCAACAGAGATGAAATGCCGAACTTTTTTCTCGCCACAGAAAAAAAAATACATTATTCAACAAATACCAGACATCAAATGAGATTTTTTTCACCATTGCACAATCGACGTATATATGAATATGTGAAATAAATATCTGAAATCGTCACCCTCAACCTTTCAAGTTAATCCAGTACATCGTATTCTGATATAGATATTGTGCCCGCTTCCCGATATTCCAGGTTCATTCCAATCTAGTTTAGTTTAGTTCAATTAAGTTCAGTTAATCGAATCACTATTCCACATTAAGTAGCTACTGATGTGTTAGCGAAACATATCGTGTATACAGGGTGTTAACAAATAAGTGTCACAACGGAAAACTGTAGATTGCTCATGGAAAATGATACACATTTTTCCCTATCGAAATTTTTCTCCGGGCTTCTGTTATCAAGATACAGGGCGTCAAAAAAATACAAAAAAATCTGTTTTTGCTAATATCTCAGGAACCGTCGGAGCTACGGAGCTAAGCCTTCGTACACACTTCATCATTAATAATGACTACTTTTAGGGTTCTTGATCAAATTCCTTGGACATGTCAGTGGGAGAGAATTCAACGCCTCGTAAGGGTTTAACCCCCAAACATTTATGCCACTAGAGAGATTGTAATTCATAAAGTAGATTCTGAAGCGCCAATATCTTTCACACAAAAAACGTCCTCTTGTCTCAATGCTCTAAAGTAAACAGTTTCCGCGAAAAATGGCTCTTTATGAATAAGAACATACAAAATCCTGATAGTATCTCCAAAAACCGTCTGAAAATCCACTGGAAATAAACACCTCAGAACTGTAATAATATGTTCAATCAAATGTCAAGTTCTTGAGTATGCTGGTCTCAATCCTGGTTTTCGGATTGTCAAGTTTATTAAGTGTTGTAAAGTGTGTTTAATTAATCTGAACATTTTTTATTTTTTGACGCCCTGTATCTTGAAAAAGGAAGCCCAGAGAAAAATTTTGAAGCGGAAAGAAATATTTCTTTTATTATGAGGAATCTATACAGTTTTCCGTTGTGACACTTATTTGTTAACACCCTGTATAATCGAGAATGTTCTGGAAATCTCATGATTAGTGGAGTTTCCACATCAAATATGGATAGCTGAAATACAATATATATATATAAATATATGAATTCAGAAATTACATCCATAAGAAAACACCTCCTTCCCGTTCTTCTTTTCTACTCACTTGTTTATCGCGTCCAAATTGACGGTGGCCTCCTCCTCCTCCGATTGGCCGCCCGACAAGAAGGTGATGCTGGGCACGGCGACAGGCACGGTGCGCTGCAGAGCCGTCACAGTAGCCAAGGCGACTTCCGCGGGGCCCGCCTTGACGGTGGCCGATTGTCCGGCGGTCACTATGTTGGGTTTCAGGAGGGTGCCTTTCAAGTAGACGTTGTGGTCGGCAAGAGCCTGAACGAAAGGATACAGTTAAAAGGGCAGTAGAAGGTTTCACCGACTGAAATCCCTCTTTTTCACGCAATCTCGTTCACACAATCTCTTGCACACTACCGCTTCCTCACAACATAGGCCCAAAATTTGCCTCCTGGAGAGTTATACCCATCTGAAGAGGAGCTCGAGATGATGGTTTAATGTGAGAATTTCCAAAACCCTTTGTGATGGAATGACCACATGCACATTGCACATGTACACAACTTTTCATGACCGATTCGGTCCAGGTGCACATTTTCTCCCTACTCTTTGTTCATGCAATTTTTGCCACAAGTATGTAAATCTCAACATTTACACTCGAAAATTCCGAAAATCATATGATTCGATGGAGAATACTACTTTATGTCTAGATCTACTTCGGATGTTTGATCGAAAATATGAGGAGCGCAATATTGAAAAATGATATAGTATGGAAGAGGTACTATTTCCATTATGCCACTGAATTTCAAAGTTGATTTATCTCGAAAATGGCCAGTTCTATCGAAACTGACCAGGAATGATATTCTTCAGTGAAAATCATGGTATTTTTATATATCCTGGTCAAAATGCCAAAAATTGCATCAATAAAGAGGTTGGAGAAAAAAGTGCTCCGAGCCCCATCTATTTGCCACGCCGTTGATCAAAGTTTTCGAAAGTTCTTAACGATTTCGAATAAGGCCTGAAAAGTCAGGAGCATGTACAGAATTTGTTTCCATCATCACAGTCAGTTTCTAGAATATTTTCATGAAACCGTCATCTCAAGCTCTCCTTCAGGTGGTTAAAACCCTCGCTAAACCCATATTCATGTGAAATTTCATTACCATTTTTGTTTCAAAAATCTGCGGTTGAAATCTTCTCTATGTGATTTCGAGTCACCCTGTATATATACAGGATGATTCAAAAGTGAGCGGCATCCATTCAGAGAGGTATTTCTAGCATAATCATGAGGCAAGCAGTTCTCATCACTAAGGGTCCGTATAACTTCCATCACAATATCAATTCTCAAAAATTGGTGTACGCTATAAACACCTGATGGTGAATAAGACTCTGAATTGAAAATCGCAAAATTTCATTCAGGGGTGTCACATGCGGGGGAGGGTAAGTGTAAAAATATTCCTTCTTCTTTTGATCTTCTGGTTATTGTAAATGTCGTTTGAAAATCATGAAATTCTTGAGTTTTTCATATGGAAGAATTTTTATGGTTCATTTTAATTAAGTATTCCATCAAGGGGAAAATCGACTTTAAAAACTTTCTGATTTGCGTAAATGACAATAACTTGAATATCAAAAGAAGACGAGATGTTTTGACAGTTTCCGCATGTGAAGCTCCTGCAGAAATTTTTGAGATTTTGAGTTCAGAGTCTTATTTGACATCAAATGTTTATTCCGTACACCGATTTTTAAAAATTCATTGAAAAGAATATTAAGGTTAGGTAAGTATAGAGAAAGATTCGTCTTTGAGGTTTCCTACTCAAAGGGGCGTAACTCCGTTAGGAAGCATTTTTGGACCCATATTATGAGAAACTTTTTGCCTTATTTTCATGCAAGGAATACGCCCCTGGGAGGATTCCGCTTACTCTTGGATCACCCTGTATATGAATGAATAGAGATTCGTTCAAAATGAAAATAAATTCACCTAATGAATCGCATCTTTTCATAAGACAGAAGAACGAATCAGTGATGACACCATTGAATTGGTCATTTCAATTATGAATAATGAATTAGTGATAATGAACAAATTAAGCGATACTAATTATTCGATAATGATGACTCAGATACTTCTCTCGGTGTACTCATTGTCAAACATAAATCATTTAACACATATTGATGAAGTGATGGTCAATTGGCCGTGTTATAGCACACTAAAGCAATTCGTAGTTATTGGGATCCGAAAAAGGAGTCCTCCATCGATAGTTCAATATTGAAAATAACATATTTATTGACAGCTACAACAATTCTCCGAGAGATTCATACAATACAAAATGCCCATTAGCTAATGACATATTGAATCATCACTTTGATATATCGACAATGACCTCGAATTTTTATCCATTTGCCAGGAAGGCACTCTTCTGAATTCATCGGAGACTCTCGATATAAGTGAATGAATCAATCGAAGATGAAAATATTATATCCATCAACGAATGAAAACATTTTGATTGTCAAAAATTTTTCAACTCTATATAATTCCGATTTTCGTCAGTACTTTGCCTTATTTTGCCAAAATGTTATCATTTTGTTGAATTTATCTCTTTGACATGTGGTGATTTTGTATACGGTGCTGCTTGATAGACTACTGACACCCATAGTTTCATGAATGATGAAAGTAAGATATGGTGTAATCACTGATGCGCTTTTGTTTCAGAAATTTTACCCGACCTCTCGAGAGCAGCGAGAGCAATGGTTCCGTTGATCTTCTAATAGATGGCGACATTGCACAATTATGACTTCTGTCAGTTTCGAAATTGTCGCAGATTTCTCGAATTCAGAGTTGTTTAATTCTACTGTGACATTATGTTCCGCGTACCTAAAATGGCAATTGCCATTTTATTTCCACTCGTCACAGCAGCAATAGCAGCATCACCATCTACCGGAAAAATATAGAATCAACGTCTCGCTCGTTGTGACGAAGAGAAATCATAGTAGGCCCGTCGAGTGATTTTTCTGAGATTTTCAATACGTAATAATGGCCGAATGCGCACACTATATCTTACTCCCATCATTGATTCATGGGATAGGATTATTTTGTGTAACTTGTCAATTGAGACATACTTCGCACAATTTATGTCACTCGCCACTCACTCTTGCCATTTTACTTTGACACGGTTAATCATTGGCACCTTCATACCAATATTCTTCTGGATGATCTGGTGGCTGTACCCTTCGTGAAGCCCCTTTTATATAATTAGCATTCTTACATTGCTGTTGTCTTTTTCAAATCCACTTGAGCATACAACTGAAGCCAATTTCAATGTCTGATGAAATATCTTCTGTGCAGCAATTTCATAAATAATAATGCTGTTGATGATGGACTATTGAGACTCCAGAACATGTTCAGATGTGTTTATACTGCGAGTGATGGTGACAATGACATGATTTATATATTTGACTGTGATTTGTGACAGATACAATTATGACGAACCATCTATTTATCAACGGATTTCAAGTTTCATAACAACCAGAATGAATCAGTAATTGGATCTGAATAATTGTAGAAGGAACACGATATTCTACTAGACTCGGAAGATTTACAGGGATCATCAGAGGAACCTTCGTGGGATACATAAGGACTTGTGGTTTCCCGTGGGACACTTTCGGCTTGAATGAGGATGCAACGTCCTTAAGTTCGTAGTAATTTCACTGATGAAACGCTTTGGCAATTTAGTCGTAGCAGGAGAGTTTCTCCTGGATATATCAGTGCATGGCTGGACAATTTAACACATAAATTGGTATTTGTGATACGAGTTAGTCAAAAAATAATCACCAAATTTCAGTTAGTACCATAATAAATATGTAGAAGACAATTTGAAAAAAAAACCTCTCCGTGTCTAACTATTAGTATTCTGATGTCGGCTATTGTTTGACAAACATTTTCTGAAAAGAGGGATTGCTGACGAACCTAACGATACCAATTTATCTACAATTTTACTGGGAATGAGAACATGAATAAAATATTGTAGTGAAGCAAACAGTGGTTAGGTGACGAGATCGATAGTATTCTGAATAAAAAAGGGACGATGAAAAGGAAGTTAGATTTTCTGTAACGAATATCTAAAAAGGAAAACTTGAGAATATTCAACTTCAGAGAAAAATCGAATGAAGATACTAGATCTGAAATAATCAACCACTTCTATACAAAAATGCAAATAAGCCTATCAAATGGTGACATGGTGAAGATCTCACAAGCCGAAGGGTTGAGCTGTTGACGAAGGCCATCAAGAAATCGTCCATGAAGGACGTTTGGACCGACTGGGTAAAATCTATGGTAACATCAACAATAAAATTGTGATCATACGATTCAGAGAAGATTTCAAGAAGACTTTCTGAAAATCATTCCATTTTACCCAGATAGCACACAATCGCCTAGGGCCATCCTCAATGTGTCGCCGAACGCCTAGAGAGGACGTTATGATTTCTACAACCTAAGAACATCATCAGGCGTAGATTTAGCGCCGTAATTGTCCTAGAAAAGTTCTCTCAGTGACAGCCTGAGGCTGCAGCGGATGTCGTGCCTACGGATGTCTTCAGATGACATTCCATGAAAAAACGTGTCGACGAAGCCAAAAGGAAGAAGAAGAAGAGAACTAGAAATACTAAAAGTGAGGTTATGTTCCATGATAATATTTCTCTGAGAAATTGATGAGATAATAAGAAATACAGATAATTAATTAATCAAATCATTGATAGTAGGTACAAGACATGATATATTGAATATATTATTTTATTTCAGGAGGTTATTGAGAACACAAACTTGATGATATCATCAGAGCAGATATGTTTCATTCCAAGATATTTTGGCTTCTATGGAATCTATCAAACATTGTATGAAGGCTTGAACTTTCAGTGGATTCAATAAAGATAGGTACCTACCTGAATCAACTCATTGATATTAGGTAGTGGACATGAAATATTAATACATTATTATTTGTTCCAGGAGGTTATTGATGAGAACACAAACTTGATCATTATATCATCAGATCAGAGATGTTTGATATTCCAACATATTTTGGCTTCTTTGGAATCTATGAAAGATTGTATGCAGGATTTAACTTCCAGTATAGAAACAATTAAGGTACTAGGTAGGAATCAAATCATATTGATAGTAGGTATACCTACTGGACATAAAATATCAATACATCATTTGTTTCAGGAAGTTATTGAGAACACAAACTCTATATCATATTATCAGAGCAGAGATGTTTCATTCCAAGAAATTTTGGCTCCTTCGGAATCTATGAAAGATTGTATGCAGGCTTGAACTCTCCAGTAGATTCAATGAAGGTAGGTATCTGAATCAAAGCATTGATAGTATAGGTAGGTACTGAACATGAAATATCGATACATTATTTATTTCAGAAGGTTATTGAGAACACAAACTTTGATGCTATCATCAGAGCAGAAATGTTCAAATCAAAGATATTTTGGCTTCTTCCGTATCTATAAAAGATTGTATGCAGGCTTGAACTTTCAGTAAATAGAGCATCAGATAGTATGTCCAGGGTTCAGAAATCACAAATGATAACAGGAAGAGAACTTACAACAGAATTAGAACAAAACAAAAATCATCATAATGTATTATTATGTTGATGATGATTTTTCTCTGAGGAAGAAAGGAACAAAGGTAGGTGGATCAAATCATAGATATCACATGGATATGAGATATTGAATCATTGTTTGTTTCAGAAGGTTATGGAAAACACAAACTTGATGTCATCTATAAAATATTGTATGAAGGCTTCAACTTTTAGTAGATTCAGCATTAGGAAGCATATCCAGAGTTGAGAAATCAAAAACAACATAGAGAAATAATACCAATGGGCAATAACTTCTAGTAGTGCTCAACAAGAAGCTGAGATACATTTTTTCGAAACCAAACTCGAAAATCTTCACCAATAAGTTATAAATAATAGGATGTTAGTTTTGATTTGAACATATTATCATTATTCCAGGGAAATTTCGCAAATATCATGATATACCTAAATATTTTTTCAATAAAATTTCATTTTTATTAACCTATCCCTAGTCATTTTTCAATACTACCTAAAGATGTAACCATTATGCCCTATAAATGTCCCAGAAGACCTTATAGGGATGTTCTAAGACGTTATTAGGATGTAGAGAACGGTAACAGGAGGACGAGCTTGGGACGTAGTCAGGCTCGCCCTCGACGTCTTGAGGACATCATTGTGAACGCCTCAGAAGGGCCTCAAAAGGTATTTGTGCTATCTGGGTATCAATTGAGAAAATGAAAATATTGCTTTCTAGGATTAGGAGTGGGTACCCACTGCAAAACTGCTTTGTATTTTCCTTTTTTTTTCCTTTGAAATTAATATTATTCATTATTATTTTCCATCATGATAATCATATATGTAGGAATTTCTTCATATACTAGATACCCTCATAAAAACAAAAACCTATAATATCCTCGAAACTATCATAGAATAGGGCAAATGACACTTTTCATTTATCTTGAAGAACGAAAAGATAACATAGACGTAATTGTATTATCAGGAACGTGGCATGTTGAGCAGGTGGGTGACTTTGCATTAGCAAATTACACACTTTACTATAATCCATCTAAACACAATCAGAATGATGGTGTTATGGTATATATGAAGGATCCAATGTCATTCAGAGCTAGTACACATCATTTCACTAAAAGGAACCTATTGCATATAACAATTGAAACTGAAAATGAAAAATTTGTTATAACGGCTTCGTGACCCCGTCGATAGACTCACGAGTCTATGTCGAAGAGTTGGGAAACTATTTGTCAGATCTGCAGAACAACATACTCGAAATCTTTCTTGATGATATCAATATCAATCCCCTATTATTCGCACTTTTCATAGCGGATATAGAAACCTTTTTTCATGAAAATGCAGCGCAAAGTGTGAACATAGATGATAAGAATGTTTTAACATTGATGTATGCTGATGATCTCGTTATCTTGGCTCATTCTGAAATTGATGCTGTGAGGAAACTCAAAATTCTGAAAAAATACACTACAGAAAACCACTTTACTTTCAACCTTAAGAAAACCAGAATAATGCAATTTTCTAGAGGTGGGTTTCAAGAACCAAACTTCATATTTCACTTTGCCAGCCATGTAGTAGAAATAACCAATAAATATAAATATTTGGGAGAAACTTTCACATCATCTGGTCTCTCTCATGGAATGTCCATTTTGACCACACCACAGGCAAACAAGCTATTGGTTCTATCTTGTCTAAGGCTAAAATCGATACCTGGCCACCAAGGTTAAAATTATTCGGATCATTAACTTCAAGTGTTATGTATAAATGCGTGCCAGTTTGGGGTCTCAGATATCTTGAAGTGCTTGAAATATCCTTTCTCAAAAGAATTATTTCAGTTGCCACCAATACACCCGATGCCATTGTTCGCTGAGAAACTGGGAGGGTGAAACTTGCTTATAATGTGCCTAAAATATCCGTGAACTGGATTTGCAAAATACTGTCGATAGAGAAACATCGATACCCAAGGCTTCGTTTTGAACAGCAAAGGCGTATTATATGTAACGCGTGCCCTAAATATAATTGGCTCTTGCAAATGAAAAATATTCTTGTTAATTCTGACTCCTTGCTATTATGGAATGATCTGAATTATGATAATTCATTCAAACATAGAAATACTTAATATGCTTAATATTATACATTCTAACATAACTCAGGTCGTTCAATATCTTCCCGTTACTCTTTTATGTATATTCACAATCTGCCTGGAACTCCCAAGGTACCAAGCACTTATTTACTATTGAAATCACCCATCCAAATCACCCGCACTCTTGCCCAACTACGTATGGCCAATCAATTTAAAATTAAATTCACCCTAAACGGAATTGCCTACTCCATTGACCCTGATCAAATTTGTCCAGTTTGCAACAGAAACGAAAATGGAACTTTCCTCCATATTATTTATGACTGTCCGATCTACACTGTTATGAAACAAGGAGCTCCATGTCTGAGGAATTTGGAAACAATACAAAAAATAACAATCAGTGATGCTAGAATGATTTCTGAATATATTTGGAATATCCATGAACTGAGATCATATATTTCGAATGAATAAACAATAATTGTATAACTTTCTTCTTCTATACCTATTGATATTTTTCCTTGTTCTCGGTTGGTTTTTAAATGTTCAATCGTTTTTCATTAATTTTCAGAGTACTTACATACATATTTTTTTTCTCTTATATACTCGTTGCTGTGAACTTGTTCAAGAAGCAATGAACTATTATTATTATTATCATTTCATCAATCTTTTGGACAAGCACTCAAAATACGTTCATGAATACTAGAACACCCTAACAGAACACGGCTCCATTTCTTACATGAATTATCCGAATAGAATTACTGAACTGTCATGTAGTATCATAGACTACATCTTCATCAGTAAAACAAATAGCCTGCGAAAAGTTCAAATAACTCCAGCCATAATTGAAACAAATCAGACCATTACGCCGCCTGAAAATATCAAAAAATGAGAGAGATCATGTTTATCACACAGACGTGAAAGGAATTAGAAAAACAAACTTCCAACGATTGAATTCATTTTTGGATGAGGAAAGGTGGAACTGCAATAAAACAAACACAAGACATGACCTTTTCATGAAAAAAACTCAATAAGAATATAGGGTGTCCCATAAGTTATAGATCAAAACAAGTGGAGTTGTAGGGGGTGTGATTTGTGATCAAACTAACGGTATATGTTGTCATCAAATTGTTGATGGTTTGAGGGTTATTCAAGTTTTCTGGAAACTGCGACCTATTCGGAAAAAATTAATTACAAAAAGGCTGTTTTGAATAACTCCTTGTTATATATCATTTCGGAATATGTATTAAATGGGCAACTTTTTCTCATGATTGGTTATCTTTGTGGGATATTTTTCGAATCTGCCAGCGGCATTTGAAAATCGACTTAAATATTTCAAAACTGAATTCTCCTCAGGTAATTGATAAGAAGTAATACATGTCATTAAATTATTACTGGGAAAAAATCACAAATGTGACATAGTTTCATTGTTATTAATTCTTTTCATAAAAATGAAAAAACATTGATAACTTTGAACCATCAACAATCGGATAACCACATATACGGTTAGTTTGTTTGGAAATGACTCCCCTACCACCTCACCTCTTTGTATCCATGACTCATGGAATACCCTGTATAACATCATCCACCAAAGGATATAATCTGAACAGAACTGAATGAATAACTGAATGGTCTAATCAATTCAATGAAAAAACAGTTCACTCTCGAGAAGATATTAATAACGAATCATACAGAAGAATCGGCAGAATCGGAAGGCAGAATATGATACATCAGGAATAAACTAATAAAATCAACAAAAAATCAATATCACAAAAAAAATTGGACATATTCGATGGTAACTGTGAAACAACTTGGCGACTGATGAAATCTCAAATAATCATAATAGCAAAGAATGTATTCCAAACATCATGAACGAACGCAAGGAAAAAATAACAGATTACTATTCTGAAGCAGACGCATTCAATGAATACTCCATTAGTATAGGGAAAAAATGGCGAACCAAATTTATAATACTATAAATCCCCCTTCCAATTTCCAGAACGATTTCTCCATCAGTCCCACAATATTCTTTAACTCTGTCAGAAATAATGAAATCAAAAGTAATTGGAAAGCCAACAAGACATTTCGAAAAACCAACATGGATTGAAGAATAACTCAAATACAGAAAATGTCATACTAGAGGTCACAAACAAAGGTGTTGAGACCTTGGATGGGGCGAGGAAGTACCTGGCTGTATTTCTCGATTTAGCCAAGGCTTTCGACACAGTATCACACAAGATATTACTAGACAGTCTATATCATTATGGGATTCCTGGACCTGCTTTGGATGTTTTGCGAGACTATTTATCAAACAGAAAGCGGGAGGTAAGAGTAGACAATGTCCAGTTCATTGTCAAGTCATAAGAAATCACAACTAGGATATCACAGGGTACTGTCTTGGGACCAATACTCTTTTGGTGTGATACTCGACCAACACATGAGGTGAAATGAGCACGCCATGTGTTTTACGAACAGGTTAGGAAAATCAACCCACAAATTCCCTACATTAGAAGAAATTTTGAATAGAAAACACATGTGCATTCCATACTATTCTCACTAGCAGAATCGGTCATACATTATTACATTCCCTAATAGCACACAACATCCTAGGGACGTCCCTATTTGGTACAATTCAAGTCCGAATGTCCTGGATCAAAAATGAGTGTCCTTGGGACGTCCCGTACCGTACATCACATGCAATTACCGAGCAAGGACGTCCACGAAATGTCCTAGCTAGTACATCATTTCAAATGTCCTAGAAATAGCATCCCTTAGAAGTCCCACATGGTACATATTGTAGAATGTCAATGCAATTCCTTCAGGGACATCCATCGGATGTCCCGAGCAGTACATATTCTGGCATGACTTCAGATCTTATATAATGTCCCTTCTAGTCAACCATGAAATGTCCCTGATGGTACATTCCTTAAAATGTCTCCGCACAGACGCCCTCAATATTTCCAGGATCGACTGCAGGGACATCCTTCGAATGTCCCTCAAGGATATCCGTCGGATATCCCAATTGGTACATGAACTGTACTCTTTCAATGTCCAAGAAATGACGTCCTACGGATGTCCCAGTCGGTACTTTCAATATGTTGTTTCTGCGTGGACGTTAACATCTCACCGACGAATGATTGCTAGTCGGCTATAAATACTCCTCGTCAATGTCCTTCACGTAAGTCCATTAGACATCCTTGGGACATTTTTTCTGGATATGTTGGGACCTCCTACGGACCATCAACTCAACTGAATGTCCTCATCAGTTATGCAAGATCTGGTCCTAGAGGGACCCAGAAAAATTCAAATTCAAGAATGATTCGTACGTCACTGGGACATCCTATGGCCATCCAATTGATATCCCTCAGCGTTGCTGATAGGTTGTCCTACGGATGTCCTGAGGGTTTTCTCCGTAGTACTTGATGGTCCCTAGTTGGTCCTCAAGTGGGACATTTGTGCGTCGCACAGACGTATAATGGACGTCCACGGTACCAAATTCGAACGTCCTATGGACGTCCTGAATGTCCCGTATGTATCCATGGAACATTATCGTGTTATTAGGATTACTATTTGCATTGGGCATTAGGGTTACTATTGTGGGGGATGGGGTATCTTAGACCATGTTTTGCGCAGCTACCAGGCTATACTAAACACTATTATAGATATAATATTCAAAAAACATAGACTATTCTTACCGAAAGAGAAATCTCAGTTATAATTATCAAATATTTGTTAACGTCAAATTTGTTTATAATCAATTAGCCATATTCATAATTGAAAAGGCTTATTCATCAAAATCGTATCTGTTTTTATGCTTTATTTATAAACAATAAATGATTTATTACTGTCATATTTGTTCATTGTGAACAACATTTTTTAATATTTAACAATTCATCTATTACGCAGATTCATGAAGTGAAAATCAATAAGATGAATTTATAATTATAATGTGATTTGGTGATAATTAACAATGATACAGTGTCTGTTGATAAATCTATGTGTTTATTCATTATGATATACATTTGTTTATCATAAATATTCGTGATATGAAGGATAACAATGGATATTTCATTTTATTCTTCGTTTGGTAATTATAACAATTCATTTGGTTATAATTAAAAAACTGTCTTGCGCATGGGCCATCATTTTAGTATAGCTTCCATCTTAGATACCCTGTGCATCTTTGTGAAATCGTTCCTGATTTACCTGTGATTTCGACCAACGCGAAAGTTATGAAGTGTGATGGTTATATTCGTCCAATTCCTTATATGACAGTGAGTGTTTGTTTACATCTGGACATGTATATGTCAACAAATCTACTTCATTTTCACTGTTTCTTATGATATTTTCATTGCAAATAAATAATTAAATGAATGTTGAGAAATATGAACACTGTTTTCTTTTGTACTCAGTATACTGTAACTTGAAGTGTAAGATATGACGTATGTGGTATGGTTGAACTCAGAAAAATATGGGCTTTCAATTTTTGATATAAAAATATACCCTTTCAATTCAAAAAAAATATCGATGACGTCATATCTTGTAAGGTGGTGGGGGAAAAAATTATTTTTTTGTGAAAAAAGATGGAAGACTGAAATACAAAATCGACCTGTCCGAGCTTTACCTCAGAAAATAATTATATCGTAAGATAATGGAGCGTTTCCGGGTCATTCTTCAAAACGGGGACAAATTGACAAGGATATTCAATAAGAATGAAAAATGTGTCAAAATCATTCAATATTCATCCAGTTGTCGTATTTGAACATAATATATCTCATATTGAACAGGCCAAGAATTGGATAATTTTTTAATCGATTTATGCTAAAAAAACTAAAAACTCTTCCCATGGAGTTGACGACCTCACCCATGGAGTTGACGATTTCATCCATGTAGTCGAAAACATCAACATAAACACAAAATTTATTTTCTGTTATTACCCGAAAATGAATAACAATCTCATTAGAGTTTTGTTTTGATCATATAAATGTTAAATATAAGTACCTTCATAAAATGAATGAAGATTCCATGGAGTTGACCAACATAAAAATGATGCAGAAAATACTACATGTGCTTTCAGAAACTCCAAATGAAAAACGGTTGAGTCGTCTAAAAATTAAAAACATTGGAAAAATGAGAAAAAAATGAAAAATTTTCCGATTATTTGATCCGGAAAACAGCTTCCATTTCAAAGTATTGCACATTAAAATTGGATCATTTTTGAAGAGGAATCGATTCCTTCGTAATACCTGAGGATTCGCCACTTTCTTGATTATACAATTGGAATCCACCTCAGATAGATCTTCTTCTTGAGGCCAGATGAAAATCAAATTATTTTTGTTATAGGATACTCGTCTCATGAAGGTTATTTCATAAATAGCTCCATGAATAACATTTACTTGACCAATATAATGAATCCTTTTGAGAACTTCTCCACGGGAAATGTTCTTCGGAAATCTCTGCTACCATACCTTCACTAGCAATACCAGTCAGATGAACTAGACAAGCCCAGTCAGCACATTCTTTCGTTTTCAACCTCGAAAGATGTCGAACAGCACTTTATCAAAACTCCTTCATCCATAGAACGGCTAGGCTCTGGAATTCATTGCCTGAGGAGGTATTCCCAACAACATATAATCTCCAGAAGTTCAAAAAAGTTCCTATCCCTATCCTCCCTAGGAACGCACGATGTTCTTTGAACATTATAGGCATTCCCTTTCTTGCGCTTCAAGCGATAAAAAAAAACAGTTGGCGTCTAACCTCCTTTGATATTTTTTGCCCTTTTGTTAGTTCGGCAACTTTAATTCTTGGAGAATCTCGATTTATTTTGATAGATTGACTTTTCATTCTGTAGTATTTTGTTTTGTATCATATTGCCTTATTCCTTCTGTACATATCTCGTTCTTTTTGGACATTTTTCAGTTTTCTCACTGTCCGGGAACGTTTTCTGAGCACTCTTTTCCTTCTCGCAGCAGATCTTTCTAATGAGCCTGGAATATTCTCAGGATGTTCATTAAATGAAGCATCCAATCGTGTTGTTGTTGATGGTGGAGTAGTTTCTTCTAGGAGCCTATTCAAATTTTCCTGAGTCCTTCTTTTTTTCATATTATTCTGAAGATGTTTGTCTCCAGCGTTTCCTTATCTGTCTTTTCTCTCTGTCGTTTCTTCCGTTGATTGTTTTGATAGAGATGTATAGAAATGTTCTTACTTCCATCATTGTTTTGATTTTTCCTGCATTTTTTCGTTTGATGGTATCTTTCACGTTCTTTGCGCTTCGCTTCTTCATATAAATGAGGATCCAGTCTTATTCTTTCTCTCTTTCTTTGCTCAGACTCCCTCTTCTATTATCCTCGTTTATCTTATGATTTTTCCTTTGTATTAACCATTATTGCTTCAATATAGCTACACCGAATAAAAAAATCTGATGAAATATGAAAATATGATGTGAAATAGAATATGTGCATCGCTTCTTATCACATTTTGTTCAATTGTAATAATCATCTAAACTTGAGTATCATTGAATCTGAGCACATATGTGATGTGGAATTTCAATCGACGCAATTTTCCGAAGTGAAACAACTCAATGGACTTGTTGTTCAACTCCATAGTCATCTGAAGACATGGAGTTGATGTCCATGGAGTTGGTGTTCTATAGTTGATATTCAAATATTCACACTGCTATTAAACCTGACCTCAAATTATTTCTCATGCATGTAAGACATTATCAGTTATACATTACTAGGATATTCAACGAATCTAAATGGACTCAGTCTATTTGTGATCAACGACATGGAGTTGATTGTTAATAAAAATACTCACCTTGATTTCTAACTTTGTCTCCAGAATCCCGAATAAATTGCTTAAAGTTTACACGTTTCCCTGACAATCTTCAACTAACTGCTCTTGCTTGAAATGATGACACCTTGAAACATTACCTCAGGTGACACCTATCGGTAGTTCTGACAAAAATAACAGGCGTCCATGGAGTTTAGTTTCAAAATGGTGTCACATATTATTCATACATTTTACAATAACATTTCGATGAAACTTCCTCTTTGCTTACACTCTCGTTATTGTTGAATCCCTTGAGAATATATTAACTGAAGAATAGTTTCCTAATATGGTTTATTTAGGGGTTTTTGATTGATTCCACTTCACCCATAGCAGCTGGTTACAGTCCATGGAGGTGATTTCAAAGGAGTTTTTGCTTATAAAAATGGAAAAATATATGATTTTTTTCGTTCTTTTTTCAACACATGTGAAGCACAAGTCATAAGCTATCATCTTCAATGTTTTTCAAGTTTCAACCTATTTGTTATATATTTTTCACATATGAGTTACATCATATTGTCCCCGTTCTGGAGAATGACCCTTCCACACTTTCTGAACGCACTGTATAAATAATATTCGTTAACTGTTACTAAATTTGTAATTGATATAAGGCTTAGAAATACCCCCTCGCGGAGAGATCCACGAGTGGTGATAATACATCAGGAAATTTAATAAATCAATAAGCAATTTTCTGAAATGAAGACATTGAATTATAACAGCGAACAAAATATTTATTCATTATCAATAAAAGGTTTCTTTCCATGCTGTACTTATGTATGAATATTTGGTTACTAAAAACAAAGAATTTGAAATGATAAATATTGTTTGGTGTGGGTGAAGAAATATATATTCTCAGTTAACTTATGAATATTTTCATGAAATAATCATAATTTAACCATGCACGAGGCTTATTCATGGAGGTGTGAACAAATAATTTGTTTTTTTCAAACAAACGTTTAATAAGCCATATTTCAATAATGGATTTGGTAACAGTTAATTATATTTATTAATTATAACCAAACTGTTCTTTCAGTGATAATACCCTTATATTGAAATATGTGACGGAATTCATGTGTCTGTGTCTTAGTTCTATATTTCTATGTTTTTATTCATTGACTTTTTGTATTTTATTGTAGATTCAACTGAAGTGAAGAGCACTGTGCTAATGAAGTTTGATATTCACGAGTGAACAACTATATAAAGAAACCTCCTTAAAAGGTGTCTGTATTAATTACATTGTTTGATGTGGATATTCCATAGGAAAAAAAAGTATGATGAAAAAAAAAGCAAAAACTAGATTTGCAGCGAACTTATAGGTTCGAACCTACCGTTATATTAAAAACACCACACCCAAAGATACGTCTTAATTTTTGGTCCAATGCTCCTCAATATGATACCCCTCACAATTGAAAAAATTATTAGTAAGAAAAGGTGACATAAGTCGAGCTTGAAATATTTCATGAGTCAGAATCAAAATCTCATCATGAGTATTTTCTAAAATGAAAAAAAAAAACTCTCCTTCTCTTCGTTTGCACCTTCCATACTGATAATTATTTTACTTGTTACTTTCCCTTCTAGGTTTTCTAGAATTGCTTGATGATTGATCTACCATATCACTCACTACTATTTCGGCAGTATTATAACAAAGTTAGTACTATTCATTATATTCACTAGGAGGGAGAGAGACATGTCACAAAACAAGCATTCAACATGCTTAGGTGCTATCTCCTTCTTTCATCTGTGGCATGAATCATTGACGACATTTTGTAAAAATATTTGTAGAACACTTAGACTGGATGAACTTAAACTTCATACTCCAAACGTCTTGGAATTTCTAAGTGCTGTTATAGAAGAAAATTCGAAATGGAATCATCATATTGACAATTCATGTAATAAACTGAATAGCGTACCTTGAGTTTGAGGATTGTGGCAAAATATCTCAACAACCCAACATTGAAGATTGTGAATCATGCACACTTTGAAGCAGTTTTGAGATATGGAAATATTTTTCCTTGTAGCAGTAGTAAATTCTAGAAGGTATTAACAGTTCAGAAACGTGCTGATAAAAACATATCAAATTTGAGTAATCTGGAAACGTGTAGAGGAATCTCTTAACAGAATAGGATTTTAACAGCAAGTACAATATTTATGTAAAAGTGTTTGCTTTCTTTCTTGTCTTTCAAACCATGGGAACTATCAAGTCCAAGCAATTCCAAACACTCTGTCTCTTTCAATTCATCCCAACTGAAATCACCAAATAGCAAGAATTCATTAGGACCTGATGTTCATGAAGTACCATCAACGAGTCAGAACGTAGGTAATGGAAAAGACTTCTGATATATCTGAATGAAAACTAGGAAGTGATAAAGATGAAAACAGTTTTGCAAAAATTATGTCAGATAGCGAGTTTTGCAAGAATTTAAGAGAATGAAGCATTCAACACAATGTCAAGCGAATCGCACTGAGTGTAATTTGTCTATGTTTCTTACTCGGTTTCCTAGTTGAAACCAATCACAAAATTCACAAACTGAACACTGTAAATAACAAAAGTAGGGTTATGTGGATCATGTTGATGACGTTCTTCTACTTTTTGCCACACTGCCCAATGAGCACTAGCCAGGATATTCTTGAAGCTTTATAGTTTCATGAAGGCATTATCTCATATCCTTCCTTGTAACAATTTTATTATTTCCGAAGCTTTGTTGTCATACCTAGGAACAAATAATCATAGGATCGGATTCGATTATGTATCGATCTACAATGAGGGCGATTACAATCAGAATGACGGTGTCATTGTATATATCAAAGACATTTACAAAGATTCTCTGAATCATGAAATAATAAAAATGGGCGATATAAAATTATTGAGCGTGAATATACAAGTGAAAGGGCAACAAATCTTTGTAAATTCGCTTTATAGGCCTTATGCAACATGTCCTGCGGTTTTCAATGAAAACTTGAAATTATTTTTGGAAGAAAATATCGAAGAGAATGAAAATATATATTTAATAGTAGGTGATACTAATATCGATATCAAGTCAAATAAAGTTGATAGTGATGAATACTTGAATATAATCAGTGAAGCAGGTTTCACATCAGTTATAAACTCATATACTAGGAAGAGAAATGGGTCAAAGTCTTGTATAGACCATATTCTCTTGAAAAAAAGTAATGGAAATCCTAAATGTAAATCATTTGTTTCGGAAGTCGATATAACAGACCATTTCCCTATCATCGCTTCAATAGATATAAAAAAAGATCTATTATCATTACAACCTGAAACGAAAAAAATTAAGAGATTGAATGAAAAACAAATTAATGATATGATGGAGAGAGAAGACTGGCATAACATTTATAGAACAGAGAATTTAGACATTGCAACAGAAATTTTAATCTCTAAAATAAAGGATGCTATTAGAGTTGCTACCACAGAAATATTATATAAAACCAAAGTGAAAAAACGTCAACCGTGGATAACATCGGGGTTAGTTATTTCTTCGCATACCAAACAAAAGCTTTACAAAGAATTTCAACTGGATCCAGGAAATGAAATAAAAGAGCGAAAATTCAAAACATACAAAAATAAGCTGAATAAACTTTTGTCACAAACTAAAATAGATTATTTCAAGAATGAAATCGAGAAAAATGAGAATGATGGTAAGTCATTATGGGATACAATCAATAAATACACAAATAAAAAAAATGATCATCAAAATATAGAAAAAATTAGTTTCGAACAAAACATGGTTACGGATGAAAAAGAAATGGCTAATTGTTTCAATAAATACTTTACGAATATTGGTAAAGAACTAGCAAATAATATTCCTAAATCAGCTACATCGATTACAGAAAGAAAATTCATCGACCAAACAATATTTTTCCATAGCACAGATGAAATTGAGGTCGAAAGTATGATAAAAGAATTGAAACCGAATAAGGCTCCAGGTTTTGACTCTATATCATCTAATGTACTGAAATTAATATCCAAATATATAAGACAGCCGCTTACCTACATTATCAATAAGATGTTCGAAAAAGGATATTTCCCTGCTAGTTTGAAAATAGGGTTGGTCAAGCCCCTCTTCAAGAAAGGGGATAAGGTTAAAGTGTCGAACTATCGGCCGATATCTCTTTTATCCAACATTTCTAAAGTTGTAGAGAAAATAATTAAAAGACGGATTGTGGCATTTTTGAATAAACATAAATTCTTCTCAGATACACAGTTTGGTTTCAGACAAGGTGTATCAACGGAAAATGCAATCTTATTTTTAACAAACAATATTCTTTCGAAGTTGGACCAGGATAAATCAGTTCTTTGTGTGTTTCTGGATTAAGCTAAAGCCTTCGATACGGTGGATCATAATATTATGATCAACCTACTCGAGGACCTTGGTTTCAGAGGTGTTGCACTTGATTTATTGAAAACATACCTCGAAAATAGAGTCCAATATGTTCAAATCAATGATTCATTGAGTGAGGCTGTTCGTATAGAATATGGGGTCCCACAAGGCACAGTCTTGGGTCCAGTCCTCTTCTCTATTTACATAAATGGCCTCCTGAACTTAAATAGCACTGGAATTGTGTCGTCTTTTGCCGATGATACCGTTATTCAGTATGAATCCGACAATTGGACGAAAGTGAAAGAAATCGCTGAAAGAGATTTAATAAAAATAAAAACTTGGTTTGATCAAATGTCCCTTACAATTAATTTTGAAAAAACAAAATATGTACCGTTCAGCTGCAACTCATCCAGAATACCAAGTTATAAAACATTGGATGTCAAATGAAAGATGAAAAAGTAACCATTGAAGAAGTCAATCATTTGAAATATTTAGGGGTATAGATTGATCGAAACTTGAAGTGGAATATCCACATAAAATATTTAGTACAGAAACTCGATACTCTTCAGATACAGGAAACTCAAAAGCATTTTGAATATTTCAGGCATGAGAACAATATATCACTCACTAGTCGAATCCCATATTATATACGGCATCGCGGGATGGGGTGGTACATACAAGAATCATTTGAAGCAACTAGAAGTCATTCAAAAAAAATTTATAAAAATAGCATACGGAAAAAAAAACCTATTCAAGTGATCATCTCTACAAAGAAAGTGGTTTCATGGATATCAGACAACTCTATATTCAAAAAATCCTCTTGATACAACACAAAAATAGAAATGAACTGATTACTATCCAACATAAATATGATACTAGACAGAAAAAATCGAAGCGAACACAAACCTTGAGGACTAAAAAATCCAATACACAAAAGTCATATATCTATCTTGCTCCATATATTTACAGAATGCTGCCTACAGAAATAAAAGACATATGCTATGAAAAACACTTCAAAATAGAATGAAAAAATGGTTGCTACATTCTTCTAGGTCACTGTTACATAGACTTGTAGAAGACATACAAAAATAATTGAGTAATACCTATTAAACATGAGTTTGTATTACTATTGCATATATAATAATTTTATATAATTATATTATAATTTTGATTGTCGATCAACATTCACCTACCTACACTGATTTCACTACTCTATTCATTGTAATTTTAGAAGTTTTATTGTATTGTGTGAGTATTTATTACTATCTTATGGTTTAGATAATTTTATATTAAAAAAATAACTTACCTATAGTATCAATTTAATCTATGTTTAAATATCTTAACTGATTATGTTATAATAGTTTTGTTGTATAATATTATGTTTTCTCATTTCATATATACATGTATTCACATCAAAAACAAGAAAAAAGTATTGAGTATACGGAGTTTCACCCACGAACTAGTCGAAAGACTTCAGTGGGATTTTCTTCTTGTTTTCAATTCAATTCTTTTGGAAATGATGCTGATAACTTGTTATCATTTTTGAATTTGGAAATAAATTATTATTATTATTATTATTATTATTCAAATATGCAATGAGTACTCCTTCAGGAGGAAATCGTCTTATAAAATGCCTTATCATTACCTAAAGGTTTCAATTAAGCATTAGAGCAGAAAGAAAATTGGCTCCAAGTATATTTTGCGCCATATTCACTACAAACAGATGTCGGCCATTGATGGAAATGAAAATTTCAAGGGGAAAATGAAGGAGATTCACTGATGCAGCTCTCTAAAATGTTGTTTTTCCACAATTTTTCAAACGCAAACATTCATACAGTTCTGTCAACTTCTTTGAAGATTCATTAAAGTTCACATCCAATTCTTACTGGCAAAAAAATATTATCTTTAGGGCGCTGCTATTTTTGAAGCATACCTGGTATGGTTTTGTCAAAAAACTTGTCATTGTCTTCATTCTATATAGCCTCAATCTCCACAAAAAAGATCATTTGATACAGTTGGGAATTTTCATATCATACCGCCATGTCTACTCTCTTTTATAACTATTCAATGTTTTTACTCCATTTTGATATGTTCGTATGGTGATTTGTTTTGAAAAAGACTCCCATATAACACGTTACGGATTATATTATCTTAACAAATGCTCACTGCGACTGATAAGCTTTCAATTCTAGCCAATATGGGTTTAAATGTTGGCATAAGAAATGTCGCTTCAAAGCATATCTCATTAAGGTGGACCCTTTATGTTTTGAGGAGGTTTTTTTATTGCTGTGATGATATTATTGAAGTTCAATAGTTCTGAAAAGTCATTTCAAAAAAGGCTGTAACAACCTCCTGTAGTTAACAATAAAACTGATAATGTTATTTGGGTACACACTATATGGAACACGAAAAGGCAAATATTCATGTTACACAATATTGGGAAAAACATTTTATTATTCAATATCTATCATCACATCTTGACGTCGTTGAATAATTAGTGATTGAATCAGATTTTCCAGATTCAAATGACAAATGAGATACTGAATTCACCGTCTGATAACTGTTTGAAGAATCCGAATATCAATGATACATGTTCTCTCATAATATATGACGTTTTTGAATGAACTATTCCAGATGTTATATCAACAGAAACAGTTCATGATTGAAATGATGAAATTAAAACGAATTAGTTGTTTAAATCTATCATTCTTTCGACGTTTGATTCTACCGTATACGTTGTGAATATGTCATTTGATGATGAAATACCGTGAAGGCTCAACGTTTTGTTTCGACGTATAATATTGAATGTTGATGAACACAAAGTACAAATTTCTGGAAATGTAACGTCTAAACAACGTGTTCAATTCTCGGTTATTTTCACCCAAAATTTGAAGTTGATAGTTACAACCAATAACGATACTTCTTCAAGTCAAACCGTTATTCAACGTTCATCAACGAGTTGGTGTTCACTATATACCCATATAAAAACATGCAAATTTGGAATTGAATCAATTCCCCATTATTCCTTCAGGAACTAAGTGATAAAAATTCAATAAGATCCAAGAAGGTTATATCTTCAATTGTTCTATCTGAAAAAGTGATCGAATCTGGAAAAAACTATGACGAAGGTACATTATTCACCAGAAGTATCCGAAAGTTTACCAAATGCGACGGCACTGAGATCATCATCGATAATAATCGCACCAAAAAAATCTTCATGATCTTGCTAACGAAATCACAAAAATCTATTGAAATTGGAAAACAGAATTTTGAGTAATTATGGAAAATATTGATTTTTTATGTACTTCAGCCTCATACTCGAATACCACCCTGTATATTTTCAAATTTTCGTACCAATGTATCGACGTATTTGCCCAATATATCTCATGTGACAGTCATCATGATTCATCTCATGAATACCTGATATATAATTGAATCAATGTCATCTAAATAACAGACCTTGCCTTTTGAGATTCTTCATACCAGCCTACAAATGCGAATCGAGTTATTCTTAATATATCGTCATGTATTTTCTGATTCATCGATTCTTATGTGAAATATAATTAATTTTCAGGTCTCGTGGATTCGACACAGGGACTTACACCTCCTAACCGTAGGTAGATTCACCTATACCTCCGACCAGAGATTCATCAGCATCCACAACCCGATGACAGAAGACTGGACCCTTCAAGTTCGGTATCCTCAGAGACGAGACAGCGGGGTATACGAGTGCCAAGTTGGCACGACGCCACCTATCGGAACGTCTATGTATTTATCAGTAGTAGGTAGGTGAATGGTCTGCTGTGTTTTCAGAATGATATCAGGAGACAAAATTATGATATATAATATACCGGGAGTCCCAGATCTTTTCATACAGCCAATATCTCAGTTATGCTACATGGAAGAATATTTAAAAAAATTACACTTTGGTCAAACCCCAATTACTCAATTAGTCAAATTCTGTCGAACTATTCCTGAAAAGCCACCCCTTACTTCAAAAATTATTCAAATTACACCCTATACATTTCTTCGTTGATGTTTGAAGTGCAATCAATTCCTAATTCAACGATGTATCACACTTGATGATTCGACTGATGTCCAATTTTCAGAAAACTCATTCAAGTAAACGTGAAAAGTATAATCATGATCGCATTCGATTCGAACTCTTGTGATGAAAATGTATTTTTCTAAACGAATCTATCTATCTTATCCGCAACCGGAATCACTCTATAGTGTCGTTTTATTCGAGACTTTTTCGATTCCGGTAACTACTTCTCATTTCGTCTCACTACATGGAATGACGTGGAATGAATATGTTGATAGTTGTCAAAATATTGAATTTGATTGACGGAAAACGAAACTTCTTGAAAGTTGAAGACATTCAGAAGGCATTTTTATTGTGAGGTTCTCAAATTCCTGACTGTGAGAAAGGTTTCATATCATCTTCATTCCCAGATAGAAATGAATTTTCTCGATCTCAGAAAATTTTCTCCAATCGCCACAGTCACTGCTTCAAATATGCGTTAAAACATTTTCTTGAGGTTCAAACTCTAGTATTATGATTTTGAAGTTATTCGGCATAAATATAACATCTAGTTATCTGTGAATACTGCAGTGAGAATCATAATACTCATGATTGTTCAAAAACTCATAAGAAATGCTTGAACTGCACCAAGGCTAATGAGAAATATAAACACCAATATAATGTGAACCATACAGCTGGAGACCCCGACTGTCCTACATACCATCAGTACTTTCACGGCCGTCTCATAGTTGAAGACGGCTGTGGTACCACAGTTGAGAGAATATTACATATACAACTGTGGTGGTACTTTACTAATGTACTGAGAAGTAAAATTGATTACGGTGATTCTAATGGCTAGTGATTTACCAGGGATCAACATTTTGAGTGACTTAGAAGATCTTGAAAACCAACTATAGGACCGGAAAGATTGTGATTTTATTCATACTAAACTTGACAAAAAAAAAAGATCATTAACCCTATTGCATCTTAACATTAAAAGTATTAATGAAAATTCTGATAATTTCCTCACATTCTCACAAACATACCAACTGCAATTTTGTGATATAATCATTTTAAGTGGATGTTGGCAAATATCGAACATAAACTACTTCACAATTAGTGGATGCAATGTTTATTATAATCAAGCTAATTATAATAAGAATGATGGCCTTGTTATATTTACTAAATCTGATATAACTACCAACATTGAAGATTTTAAACTGAATGATTCAGGTTTGATACTAACCAAATTGAGTTTTGAACTGAATAATGTAACTTATGGAGTTACATGAGGCTACCGTTCACCCAACTCTAATACCACACTTTTTTAAGTGACCTAGAAAAATACCTAATAAATAATGATAAAAAACAGATTGAGCTATTTGTTGGAGACATGAACTTGGATCTACTGTCTACTGAACAAAAATGATTATAATGCTAACTGGTATTTATCCATTTTGAATTCTTGTGGATTTAAATCAACAATAAACGGCTATACACGTGTAACTCCATCAACTAACACATGTATAGATCATATTTTCATCCGAAGTCAATTTAATAATGACCCTTGTAATTTTACCACACATATTCTAGATTCCGATGTGACAGACCACTTCCCAATAAATATAAGCTTCACAAAACTAAACAATTCACACTCTGAACCAACGTACAAGTCGAAAACATATGAATCCATCAATCACCAGAAATTCGAAAACCTGATTTAAGCAGAAAACTGGGAAAACGTTACTAATATTGATAATCCTGAACAAGCTACTGAAAATTTCTCGAATATATTAAAAAATATTATTAAACAACCGAATGAAATTAAATCAGCGTCTTACAAGGAAACCAAAAAGATGAAACCCTGGATAACCAGTGGCATCATCAAATCTATAAGGGAAAGAGATAAAATGAAAAATAATTTCTGAAACAATATAGGGAATTTAGAAATACTTTGAATAAACTGATAAAAAAATCTAAACATGACTACTACAAGGAACAAATTGAAAGTAACTCGAAGGACTACAAAAAAATCTACAGAATAATTTCAGAGGCAACAAATGGAAACATAAAACATAGAAATTATAATTTCAAAATGAAAGATGAAAACGAGAGACCTTTCTATGACAACAAAAATATAGATAACTATTGTAATGAGTATTTCAGTGAAGTTGGTATGAAAATGTTCAACAAAATAAGTACACCTGACACCAAATTCAACCTACAATTCAACTCCCCAACGTCTATGTTTCTTACACCTGTAAGTGAGAATGAAATTATAGGGCACATCAAATCTCTCAAGAATAATGTGCTCCAGGTCCAGACGGCATTAGCACATTCCTTTCGAAGAAATATAATATTCACCTTATTCCTCCACTCAAACATTTTATAAATACAATATTTGAAAACATTAAAGTACCATCATATTTTAAATTAGCTACCATAACACCTATACATAAAGCGGGTGATCGAACGAAAATCTCCAATTTTAGACCCATTAGTGTCATCAGTAACATAGCAAAAATCTTCGAAAAATGCTTGAAGGATAAACTAGAGAAGTATCTTTTAGATAATCAAATTCTTTCAAAACGCCAATTCGGATTCTCACTACGGATGCCATATATGAACTTACAAATACCGTCACCAAATACCTGGACAACAACAAAAAATGCCTTGCAGTATTCTCAGACCTCACTAAGGCATTCGACACGGTGCCTCATCACACCTTATTAGATGTATTACACATCTATGGGGTACGTGGAATAGTGTTGGATGTCTTCGCGAGCTACCTGAGTGATAGACGACAAACTGTAGAAATTGATGACGTCATTAGTGATCCGTTGAGAGTACAAATAGGTGTACCACAAGGAATCGTGCTAGGACCCTTATTATTTATTTTATACATTAACTCACTTACAAGTATCTGTATTCAAAATGGGCTGGTGATATCTTATGCTGATGACACTGTTGTTGTTTTCAATGGATCATCTTGGGAAGAGGTAAGACAAATGGCAATAACTGGTATTGCTAAAATCAAAAACTGGCTTGATTCCTTCAAATTCACAATCAATATTGAAAAAACTAATTATATTGCTTTCTCTCTAACATCTGCTAGCAGACCAGAATATCAGAGCTTAAACCTTGATGGGTCAAACAAAACCCTGAAAGAAGTAGACATTGTTAAATATCTAGGGATCAAGATAGATAAACATCTTAAATGGGATCATCATATTTTACAGCTGAGTAGCAATATCAGGAAATTAATTTATTAATTTTATACCCTACGTGCAATTTTCGGTAAAAAACTTCTATTGAGCATTTATAAAGCCATTGTTGAATCTTTGATCAGATATGGGTTGATTGTCTTGGGTGGTTCATACGAAAATTCAATTAAGCAATTGAATGTCACACAGAATTATATATTGAGAGTAATTTTAAAGAAGAACAAATATTATTCCACTAGTCTACTATACAATCAAGAAATTCTAAATATTCGTTCCCTATTTATTGTAAATGTATGTTATTTCATTCATAAAAAATCAAACCTACAGAATTATGTGAACCATATATATGAAACTAGAAACAAAATCAATAAACAACTGACAATTCCCTTTAGTAATACTAATATTAATACGAGATCTCTGAACTATCTGGCACCAAAATTCTACAATTTGCTACCTAATAACGTGAAAACAATGAAAAACTTGAAAAAGTTCATGGAACACTGTAGAATATTTGTCGTACAATATTTAGCCCAATTCAATAAAATACTTCGAATATTGTCTCACCTACACTCACTACTTAATAATAGTAGCTGCAATCGTTTCTCTGATTTGTTATATACTTATAGCTATAGTCCATATCTGTATATGTAATATGTAAATATGTAGAGTACTGTATATACGTGTGCCGCTATTACCGTTAGTACTTATGGAAGTAAGTGCTACCTATTTCTATGTAATTTTGAAAATGTAACCATATTCATTGTCAAATTCATTACTATTTTAATCACTTTTCTTTGTGCATAACCAACTGGTTTACTCAGGTACTACTCCACATGCACACACAGATGTTCACAATCATATAGGTGCATTTATGTATAAAAAAAAATTTTTTTATACTCAACTGTTTTATGTATGTACTAATCTGTTATGTGCAAAACTTTAATGTCAATAAATCTCAAAATCTCAAAAAAATCTAAAAAAAAATCATCTATAAAATATCAATTATCTCATGTCAGGTCATCAAGTTTCTCCTTTTATTTGTTAACGTCATTCAGTTCCAACCTTCGCCACTATAATAAAAAATAAAACGCAATTATAATCTCAGTTGGATGAACCTACGACCTAACTAGAAGAGGAATGCAAAAAACAACTGTTGAAAAGAATAATAACGAACGGAATGACCAAGGTACATCTGATTGGTATACTATTCCGTTCGAATTTTTAAATTTCGGAGGTATGACGTTTGTCACAATATCAAGTGTGATACATCGTTGGAGTAAGAAATGATTGCACTTCACATAACGAAAGTTAAAACGTAAAGGGTGTTACTCGAATGATAGAATTAGGGGATGGCTTTTGTGTGGTAGTTTGACGGAAGTTGACTTTGGCATAACGACTCCAATTCACTCTGTTGTTGGAAGAAATGTATTTTTTCTGCAGTTTTTTCCGAGTAGCATAACTAAGATATTAGCTGTATGGAAACATCAAGAACCGCCGGTATATGAAAGTACCAATTATTTTGAATTCGAGGGTCACTATTGAAATCTCGGAAACTAAGGCGGATACCAGGATTGTTGATTAAATAAATTTCGAGAATTTTCGGATATATACGAAAAATCATACATTTTGGTGAATCATTCTGCAAGAATATCTGAATTCAACGCAAATTCACGTTGCGAATTTTCTCCTGCTATACGATGACTTCTTCATGTTAACAATGCTATTATCAATAATTAGAATCCAATATGGCAACCATAAATAAAAAAAAGTATATGATTCAACCATATCTGTATCCTACGAAGCCCTGGAAGGGACACATTAAAAAAAAATAAAACTCTTCTAAATTCTGAGTTATAACTCGGAATTTTAAAATTTCGACTTATATCTCGGAATTTTACATTTAAAATTCCAAGTTATAACTCAGAATTTCAGAATTCCGAATTATTACTCGGAATTTCACATCCAATATTCCGAGTTATAACTCAGAATTTTAAATTTCCGAGATATGAGTCGTGATGCAAATATCAGCCTCAACCAGTAACTACGTGTAGCCAAAATTAGATGAATCTCATTGGTAAACATCTTCAAGATACCTATAACGAATCATCAGGAAAGTATGAAACGGAGTTTCACTATCCGATTCTATTTGAAGATCTAACCCAAAATCTGCACCCATTTCATCTTGGGATATTGGAATATCAACAAGGTACTTTCCCTTTGCAAGTTCATTTTCGTGTGTGAGAGATTTTCTTTGAAATGAACATTTTGAATGATGAACCCTGTAAGTGAGTAACGTAGGCAAGTCAATATTGAATGACAAAAACCATAGTGTCCATCGTTAATGATTTCTGAGTCTTCCGGATGATTGATAGGATGGCTCAGATAATCAATTTGATAAATGCACAATACGCCTATAATAGTTGCTAGACTGATTTCTTTTTTGAGGATTAGTTGAAATCTAGTTATTCCCTAGCAGGATTGAAGAAACCCTAACATGTAGGAGGTGAAATCTATATTGTAATGAAACGATGTTTATTCTGATGCACTTCTGATACTCCTCTATGACGATATGTGAATTTTCATCAGGAAAGTTAGATTTATTCATCTTGAGAGCGAGCAGATAGTCTGATAGTACGTTGGCGAAAAACTATTTTGTGCGTTGCCTTTCAACGCAGGGAATATTAAGTGGAACTTTCTCCTGGGAATATAAACTCGAGTAAGCTGTTAATATAATCGGTTTGTTTTGCGATGATCTTGCTAATATGTCGTCGACTTTGCAAAGCGGTGGAAAGTACACATTTTGTTTCCCCAGGAAGTAGAAGAACTTGCATTGAGTCTTGGAGAATATAACGTTTGGAAAGTGAGTTCTCATTTCGAAAATCTATAACTTTTGAAATTATTTAGAACAAAACTTGGAGGTGAAACAGGATCATTCAATTTCCCCAAATTTGTATCGTATTTTTCGTCTACAGAAAAGATGAATCGAGATGGAATCAAAGCAGAAATCACATGAATATCATCCATTTTCGAAATCCAATAATCATCTGCCTCTGCGATTCCAGAACCTTCAATATCCATTCCATAACGATAACTTGGTATTTCATTGAATTTGCAGTATTCTGATTACAGTCGTGTTGAGAAGATTTCCAAATGATATTTACATGAACTTTGACGATGAATGTTTGCGATAATAAACTTTTATCAATGATATTTCTATCTTTGTATTCTTTTGATTGGATGATGAGATATCTCAGGAATTCACTAGCTTTCCTTCAATTCCACAGAGAATTTAATATACCGTAGCATTCATTGGATATTCCTGCAATCTGCCCATTCTATGGTTACACAGATTGAAAAGGAGTTCTTCAATCAAACGAGTTCATTTGCTTGCAATTGAATTGCTTCGTACAAAATTCTTTCATTTTATTTCAGCAGTATACACCTGTCTCGAATAATATCTGTTTTTCAATTGTGAAGTGTTCAAGAATCAAGTGTGCTGACTCATGAATATAATAATGTTGTGATATCATCTCCACAGCAATGCGACATTTCACATTATTAATTTTGAACTCTGGATGTTTTTGTAGCATAGTTGTTTTATCTATCGGAAACTCGCTAAGAACCTTGTTATCAATCATACCTCAAACTATAACTAAACATCACTCTCAATGCATATGGCCATGTTTGTATAAACACCTTTCTACACTGTGGTATAACCTGATGCACAACACATTCGTTCAGCAACGCCCTATAGGTAATTGTTCATTATTCGTAAATTTTTTAGTCGTTTCTTGATTGAAATGATTAACCCAATAACAATCTTCCACCTTCCTTCGTGTATTCACATATTACCAACAACTTTCATAAAGGCTCTCTTGTCATACGCAGAATCTCTTGTAAACAGGAAATATCTGATCGTCCTGAAATCTCGTTTGTCTCTGACAATGCCTGGCTGTGTTGAATGGAAAGTTCTATATATGTATACGCATTTAACGATCTCCTCCGAAAATATCGCAACACATTTTTGAAATGATAATATTCCTCTTTTCTCTAGGTTTTCGTGGTTCAACATTCGAGTACAGTGACATCCTACAGATCACAAAATTCTAGAAAAAGTAATATTTCACCTCCTAGTTGAAGCCACAGACAGGATTTTATGACTTCACTAGTATGTTTCTGTTTTCATTTGAATGATACGTGTCTTAATTTTTGTGATGTTTTGAAAATGAAGCATTTTGTTCACAAACTGTGAGAGCTCATTTTATTTTAGTTGTTTTTTGACAACCTTCAAGGATATTCTCGTGGCACGAGAAAATAGAGAAGTTTTGAGAAAATATCTTTCCATAATGATGAGACATTCCCACTTTATAACAAGGTCGGATTCCTTGATTCGAAAACAAAATTGTTGAATTATAATGAGAGATTAACTTGACAATAAAGACATTTTCTTGTTGCGAACTTATTAGTTTTTTCTTCGACCAAAACGTACTGTGATAATAAATGGATATTCATTAAAATCAGAATACTCCTTCATGAATGAGTCAAAAAAGTTCTGTAGAGAAATCGAACAATCATTCGGTTGAACCTAATAGAGCGCCATATGGTTGAATTGAAGCTGTTCCGCATTGAATCAAGAAATCTTTTTTATCTGTGTAGGACTCTCACAAGAACATCAGCTGCTCTGCTCCTGAAAATGCAAGTACGTCTCTTTTCAGATAAGGTCGGAGAATGTTCAAGATTTTCAAGAGCATTATTGATAATGATGCCAGAACTTCATTGAACAAGAGTTCAAATAGCTACCGACCAAAAACCTTCTGTCCCAATTCCCAGTTATAAGTCGAGGATACATCTTGGAATCAAAATCGTATAGTATATCCATAATCATCAATTCATTTCAACGAAACGGAAGTTGCATGGTGAAACTTCTGTTCAAAAATAAAAACAATAGGAATTTTCGTCAATCCATACTACTAAGTCATGATTGATCAGTTTTTCGATCTACGCAAAATTTCGAATCTCTTTTTCAAATTTCAGGGAAATGAATGGGAACAAAATCAATCATTTTCAGTATCATAATTCAGGAAAAGCTGGAATATTTCCAGATTGCAAATATGCATATTGAAGTGGTTTAGGATAGGCAACTTTGATATAATTTGAACAACTCTCTATCTCTCATCGTTTACGGAATAGCAATATTGTTTTTATGAAATCGGTGTGACCCTGTTCAATGACAAAAGTTGCTTGTACTCTAATTTCACCTTGTTTATATTATTCACAAGTCAACAAATTATATCCGGTTTGAGGCATTGAACAGATGACAACAATTTATGATATTTCGATTTCTCAAGAATAATGCAGTAAAGAATTCTTTCATCTCAAATTGATTCGTAAGTCTGGTAGTCAGAACAAATTATCATGATTCAACAATATTTCCCAAACTCCCATGTTTGAACAGAACGAAAACATCATAGGGCCCAATACACTGCGCGAAAAGTACAATGGAAACAAAGAAAAATATCCCCAAAATGCGAGATAAAAAAGTGCATTCATTTCGGGCCAGAAGAGCGCCAGGCGGGGTAGTCAAACAATTTGAGGGTAATGATCCGACACAGTGTCGTAAAAATGTGCTCACATCTAATAGGCCATAGCAATGCAAATGAAGCAAATGTGTCGGCTCCCGCAGTTTGAGTGTCCTCGGTGTGCATGACCAAATCTATTAAAGGGCCTTTTGTGATACCCACGGGACATTTCATTAAACTAGGTTGCCACGGTATTATGTTCATGCCTGAAACTCGACCGTTTGGATTCTAATTGATGAGTTTGAACGTAGTTTTAGATTCAGAATTCTATACAGTGTTCACAGCCAACATTCAGGTATGAGTAGATAAAAAAAGGGGACACCAACAATTATCAGTTCATATTTTCGTCAAGTCCGTCTTTTTGAATAAACTCGTCCTTGCAGGTGAACATGTACAGAGAGTTCCGTGCCTGGTGGCTGATGTGTGGTGGAATATAACTATATCAGAAGTGTGATGGGGTACGACAAACCATGAGGCATTTTTTATAATTCTCAATTTTCGAAATTATAACAAATCGTAATTATTAAAATCTTCAATCAAATGAATTTCACTTTTCAAAAACAGCAATCACAATTTCATTCATTCGCCATAGTAACGTTGTACAGAATTCAATTTTTGAAATCATGAAATGTACATTCCAAAGTTAACAATGAACTGAAGTGGAATATGATTTAAGCAGAGGTGTGGTGGAAAGGCAACGAGAGAGGAGACCGTGTGCTTCCTGAGGTGAGCGATATAAGGAACCGCATGAGCCTACTCAACATTGAGTCCCTGCGGCCCCAAGACCCTGCAAGGATAAATGAATCGCTTCGGAGAACACTTCCGGAAGGGGCTGACATCTGGCACATCAATGCTGTTTATGACGTGGTTCTATCCTCTCTGCCAGAGATACCTATAGAAACGGTCTCACTGACTGGAAGGGCCGATCGGCGTGTGTCAAAAAAATTGAAGCCAATATCCAGTCGCCAAGACAACATACTTCACGTATCCAGTGTGTGATGGATCATGTGAGAGCCAATAGGCCAAAGGAGAGATACTCCAACCCTGGCGCAGCTCGGTACCTTTTGCGAAAGATACCGAGAGCCTGAGCCCGAATTACTGCGCCAAACCGATAACCACTGAGAAGGTTCGAGAAGCTTTAAATTCTAGTGGAAAAAGTTTTCCTCCACCCACCACCATTTAGTCAGGATATTCAATAGCTGGCCAAATGGGGAGCAGCAAATCTCTTAGTGGTTTATCGAGGGGCAAACCGTGCTTCATCACAAGACTGGAGATTTGTCCAATCCGAAAAATCACAGACCAATTAGATGCCTGAATGCATGTTACACTTTGTTCACACGCATCTTTTACATGCGAGTACTCTTAGTAGTTTGTCCGGTTTACGAGCAGATTTTTGAGCAGCGTGGGTCAAAGAGAGGTGTCGCTGGCTGCAAATAGAACCTGTTGATAGATGATTCTATTACACAGGCCTCCGTGCAGTACAAGCGAAACATTTCTGTGGCCTGAATCGATTACTGAGAAGCATTTCACACAACGTCACATGATACTCGTGTACCTGCTCAAGTGTCTTTCGGTACATGATTTTGTAGTCAGATGAATAGAACAACTGATGCTGGTCTAGAAGACTCGCTTTACTATAATATCAGGTAAATGCGAGAGTCCAGACAGAGCCAGTCATCATGAGGAGAGTAGTTTTTCAAGGGGACCCCATTAGTCCTCTCCTATCCCAGATAGCACAAGTTCGTCCCAAGGACGTCCTGAAGCCGTTCGCTTCGGACATTTAATACGTCCCGGGGACGTCTATTTTAAGTACTGCGGATGTCTTTGGGACGTTTTGGGGACGTACGATGTTACAAAATCGAAAGTCCCTAAAACATACGAATTAGGTCCGTTTCGGGTCTAATCTGGACCATTTGGAGTCATTTCGAGGACGTCTGAGAAACGAACGATTCAGGTCGGTTTCAGGTCTGCAGCCATTATTGGTCAAAAATAAAATTTACTGATTCAGATAATACATTATATAATATATTGATAAAAGTTTACATGGCAATGAATATTGATTGAAGAACTTTCTCCTTTGGTTTCCTCAGACTTGCATCTATCGATTTCAATTCTTATTTGTTGTGGCACTCATCCACCCAGCAGATCTCTCCAGTCAGCTCCATGTGGAGGCTTCGGTTTTCTTTCGGCCAGGTTTTCGCGTAGCTCCTGGAAAAAAAAACATGAAAATTTGTAGTACTTTTCCTATCGATGTCAGTGTTTTCAACCAAACGATATATCGCGAAATATATAAGTTTTTCACACAGGAAGATGCTATATAATGCTCAAAGAACATGAATAACTAGGGAAATAATTTCATCACAATTTTCGAAAGCACGTTTTTTGGTGAGTAGGTTACATTGAGCTTGAGGAAGTTGTGATCAAATTATGAGTTATTGATCAATATTAGAAAGAATTCTTCACGGGACAGTGATAACTATCCCTGAAAACTATTAATGTGTTTTATATGAATCCAATGAAATATAGGTCCTTCCACTATGGGTGATATTGATATTGTACTTGATAATGAACTTACCTATATTACAATTTCCGATACCTATGTTGACAAATAAGAAACTGCTAATATTCCATAGCGTTTTCTTCTTTAAACTTCACATTATGCATACAATAACACCATAATAACAAAAATAAGCATCCACAGAAACAAAATGGAAGAGGCTACTCTACCACTGTTGCCAGATGAAAATTTGCCAGAGAAGTAGATGGATGGGGAAAAAACAGTAGATCATCAAAACTAAACAGTAGATTTTGATCATCTTCACAATTTGCTATTATGGATGAAAAATAAAAAACATGAACACCCATATAAAAACGAAAAAGAAATGTTTGACAGAAATCAAATCAGAAATAAAAGTTTTTCTCTAATCAATCTGGATTTCATAACTTCAGTATATCATCAATTATTTGTTACATATGATATCAAAACATGACGATTTTGCCTTGTAGATGAATGTTTTCGTATAGAGAAAACCAACTGCTGGATGAATTAACTCATCACGCTGCATTGACTCCTGCAAATTTACTTGAGAAAATATCCTCCTCACGTTTGCTGAAGAATGAGGCAACATATAATAATAAATAATGGAGAACAAAATTTGTCATGTTGGGAACAATTGGTGGATTGTCTATTCCTACAACCGCTTGTGTGAAATTCTGTCATTTTTCAATTCTACTTTTGGATCGATGAACAAAACAGTAGGTTTCATGCTTAAAACAAAAGAATAGTAGAACAGACAAGAATAGTAGATCTACTGTTGAAACAGCCATGACTTCCGGTATGGATGCATTTTTAGACCAGAACGATTCTAGCAATGGCGGTTAATTCGAATAGAATTCAAATCTTCTTAAAGAAGAAAATAGGAGATGGTGAACGGATTCAACCTGCGTTATCTCTTATGCTCTGACGGAACAACTACTTATACAAAGTGCACTTAAAAATGAGGTCAGTGCGTTAAACGAAAAATTATTGAAGCAAAACTAAATGACCTTTTTCCATGCGATTTTTCATTTTCCATCCCGCAAATAGATTATATTTCGTGTATTGATTTATGATATGGAATTCATCGAAATGATTATGAATGTTTTTTTCAGACCTGAAATGGACGTTTTGGGGACGTCCATTTATGTACATTACAATCCTATGATGGACGTCCTCAAAACGTCCTCAAAAGGTCCCGGACGTTCAGACCTGAAATGGACCTCAACGGGACGTCCCGGAGACGTCCTGTGCTATCTGGGATTCTGCATCTCACTACTGCCACTTTCCGTTGAGCTCAAGAAAATCAGAGGATACAACTGCGGCCCACCTAGTTACCGATGGCATTAGGTCACCCACTTATTTTATGTGGATGACCCCAAACTTAATGCTTCTGGTAAAAGGAATATAGACCAATTCCTCAGGGTGGTCCAGAAATACACTCAGGCAATTGGAATGGAATAAGAAATGAACAGATGGTCACTGGTTCATCTCAAGAGAGGACGATGCGAGAACTACGACAAGGATGCGCAGCTCGTGGACGGAAGCATCCTACACCACCTGGATGCTGGAGAGACGTACGCCTATCTGAGTGTAGAGGAAACTCACATCCAGGAGGCACAACGAGTGGAAGACGTCCTTCGCAGCAAGTATCTGCAGCGGCTTCGGCAGATCTGGTCATCAGAGCTGTCGGGAAAAAACAAAGTCGCTGCTACTTACATGCTTGCTGTTCCGATCCCACTTTACTCATTTGGAGTGATAAACTGAGAAAGCTCCTACAGCTTCACATGGATGAGCCCATGCATTCGGTCTACTTCAAGACCATTGAAGACCGGGGCTTATCCAAAGAACTGGCTTTTGCTTTTCTGAAGTCAGGCTCAAATCGGAAACAGAGGGGTTCATCTTGGCATGCCAGGATGGGGTTTTTAACACTCTAGTCTACCGTAGCCGTGTCATGGGTATGGAGGTCCCTGACACAAATTGCAGGGCCTGCTGCAAGGCGCCCGAAACAATTATGTAAGTACCTGCTGTCTGCTTGCACGGTGTATGCAGTCTCGGCCTATATCCATAGACACAAAGCGGCATTGGGACTGCTTTACTACCATTTGAGGCACTCGTATGGAATAGACGAGACCTCAGTGCTGCCTTATGCTTCGGGGGATATTGAGGTTGTTGTGGGGAATGAGAGGTGCCGAATTCTTCGGAACTTCTTATACGTCACCCTCAGGTGAATACAAGCTAACAAGCCTGATGTTGTCCTTCTCTACCATGTAACCACAGCGGTATTCGTGATCGAGTTTTTGGCGCCAGCCAAACCAAACATCGTTCTGACAGAGGGGGAAAGACGGACTGAATATCGAGATTCTCTCTTCGAACTCCGAAGGCTCTATCCAGACCATTGTGTGGAATTGGTCATCCTGATAATCGGCTCCCTAGGAGGCACACGACAAACGCTGTTCCTGGAAATGCAGAAAATACCAGCGTGCAGTAATAAGGCATACATCCTGGCTGGTGGAAGGCGAAAGGTCGTCATACTTGGATCATTGCTTTCAATCAGGGCACACGGTTCTTGGTCCCAGCGATTATTCACCTCACAGGCTGTGGGGAGTATAGTCAATGGATTTTATCCAGCACGACTCTGCGTGTCGTTGGATGCCGCAGGGTCGTAACTAAAAGAATATGAATTCGAATCGATTATAATAATTCTAATGATAATAATAAAATAGCTGATGGGATGCAGAAGGCCGTCATACTCGAATCGTTGAGTTAACTCAGGGCGCACGGTACATGGTCGTAGTGATTACTCATGCCGCGAGCTATGGAAAGTTTTTACTAGATTTGTTTCAACTCGACTCTGCGAGAAGTTGAATGTCGTAGAGTCGTGACTGGAATGAATACAAATCCAAATCAGAATGATATAAATAATAGTAACAAATATTATCATATAACATAGTAAATTCACCATCTGAAACAAATAACATGAAGGTTTTATTGAAAAAATATTCAGGTATTCACATAATGGTGAATGAATAGTTGCAATCGCTGTAGGAAAGTACTGAAAAGTGATGTCATATTTTTCCGAATATAAATATTAACATGTTCGAAACAATATGATATTGATTTGGCCTGAATTAATACGATCAAATCGAATAAAAATAAACGTATAGGTTATCGGTATATGCATTTTTCCAGATTCTTCAAAAAAAAAAAGAATGATACAACGACTTTAATCGCTGTATATCTCACCACGGAAAACCTCGAGAATAATGACAAACTTTCGCCGCAGTGAAATATAATATGAGGAAAAGTTGAAACAACCTGATCATATATGTTATTACGCATAGTGGTGAGAATAAATGGAAATGTTAAAATTAATCAATACAGCTTCGTGGTTGAATTAACCACGCATACTTCCAAAGAAACATCATAGAAGGAGTATTCGATACTATTATGAGTTAGTAAATCACATTTTGTGATCTTCGCCAATCCAGCTGTTAATTCCGAGTGTTGAATTGTTTACCATTTGTGTTAGGGAATTATGTCATATCTGTATTGATGCACCATTGGCATTAATTTTAATAAGATTATATTCATGTTAAATCAATTGGAAATATTTTATTTGACGATCTATTGTCTTCTCAACTGTTGCTATATATTGTGTATGCGAATATTTTTATATTTTTTTTTTTCACCCCGTTCTTGAAATCATACAAAGAAATTTCAAGTTTTTCAAACCATCATCCAACAAATGCTTGATGTATATATGATGATAAATCATTCCATTCTCATATGGTACGAAAGTGCCTATTGAAATAACAATTTCTTTAGTAGAATGGTATGTGATGTTATGGTATGTTATTTCGAATCACCGATATCTGAGATGGAAAAATTTTAATCAATAGGCAAGAAAAATGAGACCAGTTTAATCATATCATCATGCGATATATGAGTTATTATAGTATACCAATCACCTACCTACAGCCCAACTCACCTGTAATGTAGTAATAAGCTATAGATGTTTGAAGCTTATTGTGTTGAATGATGATCCGTTCAAAAACAGGACCTACGTATCACATTAAGCATTATCTTAATTTCTGACAACTTAATTTCGAAATTCCAATATTCTCAAACATACCCATACCTTGTTCAAGTTTCACATAGTGAGAATAATACCATGCATACCTGCTATTGAAGCTATCAAATAGTTTTCCATATAGACAGGAAGTGTTTTCAGGTGAAACATCTTCACACCAAAGAAGCAGTGAGATTCGCATCGAAATTCACTGAGTGTGTGGTATTTTCATTACCCCAATTCAGAAATGCCAATTTGCTAAAAATTCAACACTTCTGAATGCAGTGATAGTACGTAATGAACGTAACATTTCACCTGGAAAATATGGTGAATCAGAGAGAAATTATTGGTGATACTTAACGAAATAGCTATAGTTAAAATCAACATAGAATATTATATCATAGGAAACTCTGAACTGTCGAACTTAACTCATTATTTCAGTTGGATAAAACATTCTTTCCAGTTATTTCCATTTCTCGATATCTGAATTTGTTAACCACATCCCGAAGTTCACATTCACTATGGGAGAGGTAAAGTTAACTTTTTGTCGGTGTGCATTGTCTTCGTTCGCGTTCAAACGTACCACGACCCTCTTACTGCAAAATGTGGTGAATTCCTCTGCTGGATTCTTTTGTGTAATCAATAAATTCATAATTTGATGATGAGACCATTTTGTGACCCATTTGAATGTCAACCCCAGCATATGTTACTGAGAAGTGTCAACACTGATATCTGGAGACAATTTGCGAGGATTTCAACATTTTCTATGTTCAAGACGAAAGGATGTCAGTTACCGGAACGTCCAACGATAAGTGAAAATTTGATAAAGTTTCTATCAAGATATATTTATTCTTCTTTTTCGAACATTTTCCAAAATGAAGTGACAATGACAATATAATGAGTTTATCTTTCAGTGTTGAAAAGGAATATTCTCAGATAAATTATGAACATACAAAAATGGATATTTATTTATATAAAGCAATACATTGAGAATTCGCATTCTCTATGTGATGAGAATATTTACTCTTTTTCAGTTGATTCAATAGAAAACAACTACTTTCCTGGCTATATGCCACGACGAACATTGAATCATATCTATTGAATACACACGATAAGAGTTTGAAAATGAAATATAAAACTTCTGAAATTGAGAATTTGCATTCTCCTTCAGACAAGAATATGTATATGCTCACATCATTCTGAATATTCAACAGAAAAAAACTACTTTCCTGGCTATTTGCCACGTCGAGCATTGAATAATATCTTTCAGTCCCTCTATTAGGAAAATTTTCAAAGGCAGTGACACTTCAGGGCAATTCATCTGATCACTACAAATATATTGGAATGATACTATAATTTTGATATCATCATAAAGATAATACTTATATTTTAGTTCCATAGAGGTGATGAGAGAAAATCCCGCGATATCTGGAAGGAGTTTCATTTTAAATCTCTTCATTTGTTAGATTCTGTTTTTCGATTTCAGATGGAAACATCTTGATCATGTGTTTATTATGCTCTGAAAATTTGGATATAGTTCAATCCATTTGAATTTATAGGTTGAGGGGACTACAGCATCATCATTTTCTGGATCATTCTGATTGAAACCAACAACAAATAACTATTGTGTATTGATAGATACATGCTATCATTGAATCACTAAATCGTGTATTTATTTTCACCTATTCTTTGAATTAATTCAAACGACTCTTCAGAGTAACGCTCAATTGATGGTATTTGTGTTTCTATCACCTCGAACAATGCATCCATAGTAAAGATATTATGTGAATATTTCGAATTCTGACTTTCCATCTCCTCATGTGAAATTATTTGTATAAAACATCTATCTCGATGAGAGTTTTTACTGATGAGAATGGATAGTCATAAAACCGATTGAGAAATTAATTTATATTCATAGACTCCTGCCAAGAATAGTTGGAATCATCAGTGATAATCGACTCAACAGAAAACAATATCAGTGAGATAAATTTATCAGCTGTTTATTGTGTCTCAATCACTTATTCAATCAAATATTGATCAAAGAATGGTGGTGTCTGGGTGTCTGATTGGTGTCTATTGCATGTTGAGGAAAATATTCGCTGCTAATGGGTTTTCACTCAATATTTCCTTCTGAAATTCGATTGACATCACGCTAAAGATAATAATAAAATATATCATTATCGAAAATTGTGAATAGTTTTTCTTACCACGCTATGCTTTGAATGAATTGAATTACTGTGGATATATCAGTAGCATAGAATATAATGAATTCATTCAATGCTTGTGTCAAAATCTTGTGAATCACTGTTTTCTGATACTTGTGAATTACAATCAACAATAGTCATCAGATTTTCTAGACAGGAAAGTAGTACATTGACAGCCGCGACTGATAGTTCATTTCCGAGCGTAGCGAGGCAAGGAATTCAGCTCAAGGCAGTCAGTTTACATCTGTTGCCGTATTGAACATATAATTTTACCTAGAAATGTTATGAAACCTATTGTCAGTGATAATCTTATTAAAAAATCCATCATTCCGTGTTCACTCGATGTCAGTATCAATTTTTATTACTGATGTCATTCAAATTACTTGAAACAATGCATAGCAACAGAATGTTCATGCCTAGGCCAAAAAAGTGAACCTTTTCTGCCTGTTAAGTGTCATTGAGAAGCCACTTTCTTTGCCGCTTGGCGAAAACCAATTAAACTCGCAGGGTTGCCTTCCCTCAATCCAGAGACTTGGAATGAAAACACGCGAATGGAATTAATTACTGTTTATTAAGGATGTGGCTTTCACGAAACTGTCGCGTCTCTGTTCGTTTTTCATCCCAATTATCTCTCACTCTTCTTTTCAGTATATTCATCTCGCACAATCATAACAATTTGTTTGACGATTTTTCATCAGGAGTATGTCGCTAACACATTTGTTTTCATAATTTTGTTCATCTTCTTTATTGTTTTCTCATCATGATCGTTTTGGCAGTTCTGTTCATTTCGAAATGCTTTTCACACAAATATTCTCGACGAAAGAGTTTTCACATAGTGAAGGCAAGCTTCTACAATTCTCTCTTTCTGTTTGTTTCACTGACTCGTTTGCCTTTGGAGGACGTTTTTTTATGTGCTATGAATGATCAATAATTATTCCGTTAGTAACATGATACATTTGCAGTTTTGCAGTGACATGATAAATCGTGCATATAAATACCGAATTTAAAAACAAAGATACTGCAAACTGCCTATAACTTGCGAACAAATCATTATTTTCACTGCCCTACCATTAAATTCTGTGTCTTTTGGATAACACTGTAGGTATTCGTGTATTTCTTCCATGAATTTTAACAGTTTCCTGATTCTTGGAAGTTGAACCGATGTATATGGTCTCACATTGTCATCAACGAGAAAGAAGTT